>CM021100.1:788048601-788253793 GCA_007115665.2 Sequoiadendron giganteum
GATGTGAAAAATATGAATGCAATTTTTATTTTATGAATGTGTGAAATATGCAGATGTATATGCTAATGAATGATGAATGATAACCATGCCTATGATGTAATGATGGAAAAATGACATGATAAGGAATATGATAATGATATGAAATGATGATGATTAGATGTAACAAATGTCCAGTCTTACTCAACCATTTCCGAAAAAAAAAGATATCTAAGATCCACCCTAAAAAATCTATTTTAAAAAGAACCTCAAAATGCAAATGAATTATGCAACCCTAAATTAATAAAGAATCATTCTCTTTGTTGCCATTTCTTGTTGTGTTTAGTTATCATCATTGAGCCTTTTGATATGTTGAAAGTTAGTACAAGCATCAAAGGGTATGTTAGCACCAATGATGACCTAAGTACTGCTTCCATAATGTTTAATGTAGCAAGTTAATACAAGCATCGATGGTATAATTGAACCAAGATGACCTGAGTATTGCTTACTTAAACAGACAAAAGTTAACCATTTTCCTATGCAAATTCTGAAATGTCATCAATGATACATTGTAGAGCATGTCGCACGACCAATTTGCATCATACTAATGATTAACTTACAAACAACAATCAAAGAAAAATCATACTTCTTCCTTGTGATTCTAGTTCAATACATCATTGAACCACTCCAAAGATATGATGTCATCAAATATCAAAACAACAATTTGCAACTTTTGCTTTTAAGTTTTGTCATTCATTTTATCCAGATTAAGATCATCCAATTTGTTTTTAAATCATCTGTCAAGATAATCATGTAAGCTCAGAAACTATTGTTTCAAACATTCTGATGTTAGACACATGTTGTTGACTACCTCCTAGAAAAGCGAACTGCCCCCTAGTGACCTTGTACTCTGACTCTTGCTAGACACAACTGTTGCGATGGATAAACCTCAAATCATCAAGCCATGATGAGATCCTTGTCATTTCAAGAAAAATGATGTGAATGCGATGGTGGGGTGTGTACGATGCTGATGCGAGGATACATATGCAGAATGAATCCTAATAGATGAGAAAGTCGAATAAAATCACAAACGATGCCTGTTTGCCAAGTTTTCACCATTTGTTTTTATTGCACTTTTTTTCTGATTTTATGATTTTATTATTATTACCAGGACGCCTATTTGCCAGGTTTTCATCAAGGCAATGTTTTTTTTTCTTTTTTTCTTTTTTAGGACTTTTTATATTATTTTTTATTTTCTCAGGTGTAGAACCTTTTCAGATGAATGTTGTTGATTGGATCTTCGAATAGGTCCCTTTCTGTTGTTGACAATTGATATGCCCTTGATCCGTAGGTTGCAACGATAATGAACGAGCGTAGCTAATTTGGTTCAAACTTGCCTTTCTTTTCCCGATCTTGTTGATTTTGAGAGTTTTCTCTGAGAACCAAATCGCCTACTTGAAAATTCCATGGTTTGACTCTGTGATTGTAGCTATGGGACATAATTATTTGATATCCCTTCAAATGGTTTACCACAATTTGACGTCGCTCATCAAGCAGTTCTAGCTCTTGCAATCTTAATACTCTATAATCTTCATCATTGATCGGCCTTTTGAGTGATACTCGAAGTGAAGGAATCTCAACTTCCAGTGGTAGAATAGCCTCTACTCCATAAACCAAAGCATAAGGAGTAGCTCCTATCGGTGTACGAATGCTTGTTCGGTAAGCCCACAATGCTGAATTTAATTGGACATGCCAATCACAGCCTGCTTCATTTACTGTTTTCTTTTAAATCTTTAGAATTGTTTTGTTTGAAGCTTCCACTTGACCATTCCCTTGCGGATAATAAGGTGTGGAGAACCTATGTTGGATGCGAAATTTTTCACATAGTTCATCAACATCTTAATTTTTAAAAGGTCTACCATTATCTGTGATAATGGAGTTAGGAATGCCATATCTGCAAATGATATGATTCAAGATGAACGAAGAGATTTGTTTGCCCGCAACAGTTGTCAAAGGAATAGCTTCAATCCACTTAGTGAAATATTCAGTGGTTGTAATGATAAATTTATGTCCATTTGAAGATGATGGATGTATCTTGCCAACCAAATCTAATCCCCACTGAGTGAAAGGCCATGTTGTGGTGAAGGGTTGTAGTTCCTAACTAGGAGCACGAATGAGATACCCATGAATCTAACATTTTGCACATTCCTTCACGAAGGCGAATGATTCTTTTTCCATGGTGGGCCAATAGTATCCTAATCTTACAAGTTTCTTAGCTAAGGTTAGTCCACTTGAATGTGTCCCACAAATTCCACCATGGACCTCTTGTAAGGCTTTGTTTGATTCATCCTGTTCAAGACACCTAAGGAGGGTACCATCTAGACCATGCCGGTATAAGATGTCAACAATTAAGGTGTAACGGGATGATTGACGAATGAAATTCCATTTTTGATTCCTAGACAAGCCTAAGGGTAAAGTAGTATCTTTTAGGTAAGTGTAAATTTGGCCATATAAGGAAGAGTCATAACTCATCAGATGGCAAATGATTTTTGTTTCTGGATTGTCATGGGCAGGAGAAAATAATTGTTCCACCGGGAAATCGTACCATTTTTTATTCTCTGACAATTGGAGTAGAGAGGTGATTGTAGCCATAGCATCTACTGCTTTGTTATCAATGCGTGGAATCTATATGAACTGGATATTAACAAAGTATTTCTTGAGACCTTCCACCATTCTTTTGTAAGGTATCAGCTTGTCATCTTTAGTGTGATATTAGTCATTGATTTTGTTTATAACAAGTTGTGAATCGCCAAAAACTTGAAGTTCTGTGATTTTCCAATCTACTGCAATTCTCATACCGATTATCAATGCCTCATACTCAGCTATGTTGTTTATGCAAGGAAACATTAGCCAATAAGATTTTGGGATTGTATGTCCTTGAGGTGTAATAAAATGGATTCCTGCTTCTGAACCATGTTGAGTGTAAGAACCATCAAAGTAGAGTGACCATGACTGTTGGATATCGGCTGCAAAAATGTTAGCATCAAGAAAATCAACATGTATTAGGTGTTCTGCTGGCATTAGTGCTTCTGCTAATTGATCTACAATTACCTGTCCCTTTATAGCTTTTCGATCCACATACTAAATATCAAACTCACTTAAGATCATAACCCATTTAGCCAACTTTCCAGGTAAGGTTGCCTTGCTTAGAAGATACCTGAGTGGGTCAATCTTAGCCACAAGCTTTACCGTATGAGTTAACATGTAGTGTCATAACTTTTGAGAAGTGAACACCACTGCTAAACAAGCTTTTTCAACAAAGGTGTAATTTAGCTCATGACTTGTCAAGGTTCGACTGATGTAATAAATAGCTCATTCTTTTCCTGAGTAATCTTCCTATGCCAATAATGCTCCTAAAGATACTTCTGTGGCAGCAATATATAATATGAGAGGTGCACCTTGTATTGGTGGAGTCAATACTGCTGGATTCATGAGGTATTGCTTTATTTGATTAAAGGCTGCTTCACATTTGTGCTCCCATTTGAATGGAACATTCTTATGCAGGAGATGTGTAAATGGTAAACTCTTATCTGCCAGTTGAGCAATGAATCTGCGAATGGATTGTAACCATCCCTGTAAAGAGTGTAGCTAACTAATGTTCCTTGGTGGTGACATATCAAGAATGGCTTGTACCATAGCCGGATCCACTTCAATTCCATTTTTCAACACAATGTATCCTAATAACTTTCTAGATTTTACGCCAAAAACACAGTTCTTAGGATTAAGTCGTACTTTGAATTGTTCCATTCTTTTGAAAATTTTAGAAAAAATATCGATGTGTCCTTCTTTAGTGTTAGATTTGGCAAGAAGATCATCAACATAATCCTCCATAATTGTATGCATCATGTCATGAAAAATCATTGTCATTGCTCATTGGTAGGTACCTCCTGCATTTTTCAATCCAAAAGGCATTACGTTCCAGCAATAGGTACCCCAAGGACATGTAAATGTTGTTTTATCTTGATCTTCTGGTGCAATCTTTATTTGGTTGTATCTTGAGAATCCATCCATTAATGAGTACATTGCATTTCCAGCAGTTAAATCCACAATCATATCAATGTTTGGTAAAGGAAAGTCGTCTTTAGGACATGCTTTGTTCAAATCCCTAAAATCCATGCAAATTTTGATCCTTCCGTCTGGTTTTGAAACAAGCACAATATTGGAGATCCATTATGCATAATCTATGGATCAGATGAATCCAACGTCTAAAAGTTTCTTTAGTTCCTCTTTAACCAACAATGCAACATGTGGGTGCATTTTCTGAGTTTCTATTTTATAGGCTTTGCCCCCAGTTTAATAGATAGATGATGCATGATGAGATCTAGATCCAATCCAAGTATATCTACGTAGGACCATGAAAAAATGATTTGATTATCTTTAGGAAATCCTATAAATTTAGGTACTTCTTCATATGTTAGAGACGCAGCCAATTACAAAACTTTAGGCTTTTTTGCGGTACCTATATTGAGTGCCTCGGTTGGTTCGATCAAAATGGAAGATCTTTCCTGATA
Organism: Sequoiadendron giganteum; assembly: GCA_007115665.2. Lineage (NCBI taxonomy): Eukaryota > Viridiplantae > Streptophyta > Pinopsida > Cupressales > Cupressaceae > Sequoiadendron > Sequoiadendron giganteum. The sequence goes on from CM021100.1 coordinate 788,053,149, forward strand.
GAACTTTAGAAGAGTGTCAAGTTTCCCATCCTCTAGCACCTTTGAAAGGTTTTCACCATTGGATACGCTCTTTATTTTCCTCTTTTCTTGATCTAACACTGCCTTTGTTAGGTTTTCACCATTAGATCTTTCTTTCATTTTTCTTTTTTCTTGACCTAATAATGCCTTTGTTAGGTTTTCACCATTAGGTCTTTCTTTTATATTATTTATTTCATAGCTGAGAAACTTGGCACTTTCCTATCAAAAACTCTAATCTGGTGATTCCCCGGTGGAACTTGTTTCGAGATGGGATGAACAAAGAAATTTTATTATGGTTTCATGATTTGGGAAACTTGGAACATCAATGGGTGCAATTTTTTCCCAATCAATGAGTTTGAGATGAACCAAAGGTAATGGATCATTAGGATAAGTAAGGTCATTGCATGTTAGGGTCATGATGTTATTGTTACTATTATTATGGGAGAAGTCTAAGATGGTATCCTCCTCAAAATGATCTATCTCACTTTGAATTGAATTGGTCTCACCAAAGTCATGAGCGCTTTGTATGACATATTCAAGTGGAGGTCTTGAGCTTTCTCCTTGTAAGAATGCCAGTGAAAATTTGTGTATGACATCCACCTTTTTGTCCCTCCAGAATTTATCATCAAAGATGGTGTCCCATTCATATTCATTAGAGTCAGTGTCAGAATTGTTTTCTTGAATTCGTAGAATTGACTCAGCTATTTCTTCATTGGATGGTCTTTGTGTTACTTTTTCCTTAGTATCCTCACCATATCCCAACCCAGTCTTATCTTTTGGGTGCATTTTTTTTAGTTGGACAGGTTCAACAATACCTTCTTTTCTTTTACCTAGAGGGGCATTTCCTTCATAACCCATTTGTTGTATGATAGCATAACCTTTTCCATATTGTTGTGTGGGCAACTTGATATGTTGTACAAATTCTTCTTCATCTTTATAGAGCCAATCGAGAATAGCTCTATCTTCCCCTTCAGTTTCTTTGATAAACATCCCATTAAACTTGGTGATGGGGGTTGAAGTTGAGGCTAAAATTGTTGCAGCTTGCAATGTAGATGTTGACGACTGACCATGAGATCTTGGTGATAAGGGTAGATTAGAGAGAGATAAAGAATATTCTCCTACCCCATTATCCTTCAGTTTTAGCTTGCTGCTAAAATTTCTTATCATTTCTTGCACTTGTTCTTTGTTTTTGGAGGTAGAGACAACCAAAGCCTCTCTATTATGTGGGACAAATGTGTCCTAAGTTGCTCTTAGGTTAGAACAAGTTTGACTACTATTGTGATCAGCGGGTATGGTTACTTCCTATCCATGATATGGAAACTTCAAACATTGGTGATAAGTAGATGAAACTACTTGCATGTCATGGATCCAGGGATGACCCAATAGTATGTTATAGGTTAAATCCCGATCGAGGACTTGACAAAAGGTATTCTTCACAACAGGTCCCACTCTGATTGGTAACATGATGAGACCTTTTGAATTTCTTTCCTCATCATCATAGGCCTTGATTGTAATTTTCCTTCATGGGTCTATAGAGTTTGCTGAATATCCTAAAGCTAGGATCAATTTTAAAGTGCAAATATTTAATCCAGCTCCCCCATCTATAAGGACACGTCTAATGTAGGCTTTGTGAACCATGAATTCTAAATATAGTGATGAATTATGCAGATGGGTTATGGATGAATCATCTCTTTTAGAAAAAGATAAACATGTGTTGGAGGACAAATGCCCCACCATGGCTTGAGATTTATCGATATCTAGATTAGGAGATACAGTTGTATCGATGAGAGCCTTTTCCAGAATGTCCTTATGTGCAGGTGATAACTTTAAAAGCTCCAAGATAGAGATTTGGGCTGACATTTTTCATAATTGTTCAACCAAATTGTATTGAATTGGAGGGGGAATTGCTGCTTTAGATGAGCTGCCTTTGACAATGATCTTGGCTTGTCCCCTTGTGGTAACATTGACCTCTCGATATTCTGGCTTACCTTTGATTCGGATAGCATTGATTTGAGGGTCATTAGTATAGATATGATTGATAATAATGTCTTGGATGTTATTCACATTCTTGCCCTTATCATTCGAGGATTCCCCTTTGTGATAATTAGGGAGTGGATTTTTGAATGCTTGATGATCATTATTGACATTGTGTCCCTCAACTGTGATGGTACAATTATCAATCAAATCTTGAACGATATTCTTTAACCCTTGGCAACTGTTTGTTTTATGACCTTTGCATCTATGATAATCACAGAAGTGTGAGTCATTCCACGATGGTGGTTTAACTTGGGGCTCATAATATGTTTGTGGTGGCAATGTAATAGAGTTTTGATTCAATAATTCTTTGAGAATGGATTCCAGAGATTGGCCCAAGGGAGGGAAACTCCGTCGATTTGAAAAATATGATGGTCTGGGCGCATTTGAATTTTGATTATTGCCAAAATTATTTCCACGATTGTTAGTTGTGTTTCCCTGATTAGAAAAATTGCCTTGGGTGCTAGAATTTCCAGTATTATTGTTACATTGAACACCTGACACATTAAGAACGGTGGGCTTCATATTCATGTTGTTAGCACCTGCTACCCCCTCATTTCCAACATTTTTATTTCAAGTCCAAAATCATGACTTGTCATTGTTGTTGTTGTTGCTATTGTACAAATTTGAACCCTCTTTATCAACTTTTAGAACCCCACACTTGATCAACGCACCTTCAATAGTGATTGCATTTTCAATCATTTTTCAAATGATGGAGGACAATGAAGGTTTAGTCTGTAACTCATTTCTTGATTTAGACTGTCGATGAAGATCTCCATCTTTTCCTTTTCAGGAATAGGATGAGAATATCTAGCAAACGTTCTTCTCCATCTTTGCAAAAATGTAGTGAAAGATTCCCCTACTTTTTGTTTTATCTTACAAAGATCAAGCATGGTTATCTGATGTTGGATGTTGTACGAGTATTGCAATATGAATTTATTTATCAACTCTTCAAAGGTTCTAATGGGGGGAGTGATCTTTGAAAGCCACTCCATGGATTGTCCACCCAGGCTTCGTGGAAACAATCGCATTAAGTAGGTGTCTTCATGAGCGAATTCTAAACTCATATTTCAGAAATCCCTTACATGCTCAATGGGGTTAGTTTTCCCATTATATCTATCAAACTTAGGGATTTCACAATTCTTTGGAAAAGGTATCATTCGAAGATTTCTATCGAATGGATAGGGACATATTTCTTCCAAAACATACTTCTTTGGTGCTCCCCCTTGCATTTCTTTTATTTTCCCTTGTAATTCTTTAATCTGTTGAGTAAGGGCACTAAAATCGTTAAGAGGAGTTTCAGGATTCTCTTTAATCCCTTCCGTGTCAAAATCGGCAAGTAATTTGGCTCCTTGAATAGCTAAAGAAAGGAAGTACCTTTCCTTGTTTCTTTCTAAAATCTTTTCCATAAGAGTATGGAATTGAGGATCCTGTTCTGCTTCTTCAAGCTTTTCTTCCATTACTTCCTCGGTATTTAGAATGTTAAAGAGGTTTTCCTCCCTCTCAATATTATCACCCATTTTGCTTACTATACTTTCCTCTTTTTCTATGTGCTTTCAAGACCTCGTGGTAATAGGCATAAGCGTTTACTCAAATCCTACTAACTTTGATCAAAGAAATGAAATAGTGAAATAATGATGAAAGTCAGGATAGAATGAAGATTCTATGACTTAAAAGATTTTGAATCTTTAGTTCGTGATTCCCTTAGTGAAAGGATGAAAATCCTGTTTGCAGGAATTAAACCAAAGATTGAAAAAAAATAAAGGTGATTTTGCACTTTGTGAAGTTTGATCCTAGCTTTGTAGATAGATGAATTAAATGGATGCCTAAATGTGTTTGAGTTCTCTATTGCAGAATTTTATTTGGATGAGTAGTATATGCGATTGCAAGTTGGTGAAAAATAAGAAGGACGACTATGCCTTGATTTTTGAAAATCCAGGAAATCACCTAAGCTTCAGAAAATAGATGCACCAAAACAGAAACTAAATGCACCAGAATAGAGCACAGATGCACTGAAATAGTGCACAGATGCGCTAAAATAGAGCACAGATGCACCGAAACAGAGCACAGATGCACAGAAACAGAGCACAGATGCGCTAGAACAAAGACCTAATGCACCAAAACAAAGACCATATGTGCTAAAATAGCTCTCAGACCGACATTTTTTGACAGTTTGATAAAATTTTCTTGTTTTGGATGATCTTATTCTGATTTAAATGTGACAAACATAGCATAGAAGTAGACAATTGTTTTGTTAATCTTTAAAATCTAAACAAAGGGTGTACATTCTTGAGATTTCCATAGGTTTTTGAACAAGAATAAGCAATTCAGTCAGACTCACTCTTAATTGCCAAATAGGTCATCAAAGTAATCACAGCCCACATCTTAAAATCGCGTCGACTCACATAGCCTTGTCACCCCCTAGATGGCACCTAATTATCAACCTATCAAACATTCACATACATGCAACAACATGCAAGAACATGCAAGACTTGCAGCTCCAAAATCAAAAGAGCACATAAGTGACAAGTAGCACCTTTCCTTACTTCCACTTTTTTGAAGAGATAAATACTCACACAAGTGGACCCCACCAATTCTTGCTTCCAAAATAGACTGCCACATGTCAACATGGTGCTCATTCTAGAGGTCTAAAAATTTGAATTTTCCTAACGGAGCACCTATGTGACATTTGTCACAATTTTATCCTTTTGCAGCTTACATGTAGGATAGCAACTCTCCATTGGGTCCCACAAAGTGACTTAGCAATTTGGAAACAATTATTGCTGCATTTAATAAATAAAATCAATAAATTAGTGGTAAACAACTAAATAATTAATCACATGACTCAATCATTTTGAGACACCTTAGTCCCAACACTCCCTCCATACCTTATTACTCTACCAATACTTCCCTTTCTCTTTCCCTCTCTTCTCTCTCTCACCTCTCTCTCCCATATCTAGGTCTCTCCCACCCTCTCTCCCTCTCTCCCTTTCCTTCCATCCTTAACCCCCTCTCAATCCTTGCCTCCCTACCTATCTCTTCTTCTCTCTCCCTTTATTATTATTTCTCACCCATCCTTCTTCATTCGAGCTTGATCACTACCTCTCTCTCCCCATCTATAGGTTTCTCCTTCCTTCCCTCTTTACCTATCTACCTATTCCTCCTTGTCTCATTACCCACCTCTCTCCCCCTCTATGTCTCTCACATTTATCTCTCCCCTATGTCTCTCACCTTTATATCTATCCCCTCTCTAGTTATATCCTTCCCTCTACACCTCTCTCCCTACCTCCTTACCCCTCTTTACCTCCTTGTAAACTTCTTTCTCTCATTTTTCTCTCTCTTCCCCTCACCTCTCTACCTCTCCCCTCTCTAGGTCTCTCAAACACTCCTTGTCTACCTCTCCATCCCTCCTTATCCATCTCTTTCTCTTTGTTATTCTCTCTCCCCTCTTCTCTCTCCCTCCCCTCTATAGGTAATCACCTCTATATCTCCTCCTTCCCTATGTCTATCACTCCCTCCATGTCTACCTCTCCCTCTATCCCTTGTTACTCATCTATCGATACTTCCCTTTCTCTCCCTCTCTTCTCTCTCTCATCTTTATCTCCCCTCTCTAGGTCTCTCCCACCCTCTCTACCTTTCTCCCTCTCTAACTTTCCTTCCCTCCTTACCCCAATCTATATCCTTGCCTCACTACCTCTCTTATCTTCTCTCTCCCTTTGTTATTGTTTCTCACACATCTCTCTCCATTCTCTCAATCACTACCTATCACTTGCACCCTCTCTCTCCCCCCATTTCTAGGTCTCCCCCTCCTCCCATATTTACATCTCTACCTCTCCCTCTTTGTCTCATTACTAACCTCTCTCCCCCTCTATCTCTCACATCTATCTTTACCCCTATATCTCTCACCCCTCTTTCCCCAGGCTATAGGGTTGAGGGATAGTGTTCAAGGTTGAGATTATAGGGCTAGGTACATATGGTATAGTGATTAGGGTTGATGATATTGGGTAAATTGGAATTTCAAAGAGGAAGCTTGGTGGAGTGTTATAGCAATCAAACTGGTTATGAAGGTGCATGGTTTAAGGGTGTAGTAATTGATGTTGGACCTCTCAAATCATGTGATGATTGCAAAATTATTATTGTCCAATATGAGGAATTTGAGGTCCAAAATACAATCAACACTTAAGAGAAATCTTGTGTCATAATAATTTTAGGCCAATACAACCTCTAGCTCCATTACCCAATAATTTAGCTATGGTGATGCAATTGAAGCATTTCACAATGATTTATTTTTATTCTTTTTGTCCTGTGAGAACCTAGGTATATTATTTTGTGAGCCCATAAACTTAAAACTAGAAACATGATCTTCAAGTTGTAGTGTTAGAAAATTTACTCCTCTACATTTTCACACTATGTTTGGGTCCTCTTAATAAACTAGACTTAATTAAACCTCTAATTGGCCCAAATATGCATCTACAAGCTTAATTAATTGTAATTTCCGAAAGGGGAATCATTATTTAATTAATGCAATTATCATTTTTAACACCTTGAAATGAACAGGTCCTACCAATTTAGGTTAGGACCCATTCAACCTTGGGTGAATGGGTCCCCTTTATTTTCTAAATTCAAAATTTTAATATGTTTTTGGTAGCCTTTTAATGATCCAAATTCAAATTTCAAATGTTGGATTTTAATGTTTAATTTTTAGGAAATTAGAAAATTACCTATAAATAAAAGGTATATTTATCAATTCAAAACATAGAACATATATGCAAGAATTCCTAAAAAAAATATTATTGTCAAGAGAATTGAAGAGTAGATTTATTTTTCATCTAGAGAAATATTCAAGATCTCAAGCATCATGTCAAAGTTATCTTCATTCATGCATGTTTTTGGAGCTAACGTTGTGAGGTTTCAAGCATTCAAATCAAGATTCAAGCATCAAGATCAAGACCTTGGAGAGATGTGTTAAATTTCAGTCCTTCAAGGATCTCAATTCAAGGATTTGGTGTGTTGTAACATAGCAAGTGTTCATTCATCATTCATTTCATTCATGTTTCATTTCATTTCAAGGTTTAATTATCAAAACGGGGTTTGACCAAGGCAAACTACTATTCACCAAAAATAAATATTTTTTCTCTCTTGTGTTTGTTTGTAGATCTTAGGCTGAAGGGGGATTGAAGATTCATCAAAAGTGAAATTTGGAAAGTTGTCAAAGTTGTCAACATTTTCGTGAAGTCCCAAAAACTCACTTTTAGAATTTAATTCTGATTTTTTTAATGTGAAACTTGGAGGAATTGGGAGTGCAGATCTAGGAGTAGAGGACTATGAAAGAAGATTTTGAACTCCTAAAGCAAGACCCATTTTACCTAGGGTGAATATGTCCCAAGAGGACACTCAACAAAGGCTTTTGGTGACAGATGCATAAAATCATAAACCTCTCAAATTTGTTGGAAATTTCTAGATTCTATCATGTGTACGTTAGAATGTGTCAATTAAATTGAATCTAATCTAATACACCAATGAAACATTAGATTGAAGAAAACTAAATAAATAAAGCAAGTGAAAACTCTTGACAGCAACTTCTTCAAATTCGTTCCATTGCCCTCTATCTCCAAGGATTCGCTTTAAGATGTTTGCTCTCAGTTGTGCAAACACAACTTATAGAATGGAACTTGAGAGAATGAGATTATTAAGAATGCCTATGCATCTACAAGATTGAACTATTGAATTAAAATGCTATGAATTGCTAAGATTGCGACTATAATAACTATGTTTGAAAAATGTGAGATTCGAGGTCCTTTTCAGCTCATGAAAGGGTTGTATTTATAGATTTTTGAAGGTAGGAATTCGATTGGCCAAGATCAATGGTCGAGTTCAAACCTGTTGGAATGAACGGTGAGAGATTGAGAATTCAAAAAAGAGGTGGAATGCTGAGAGATAGAAAATGAAGAGACCATTTGAAAGGTGTCTCTCATAATTAAATAAATAAATATTTAATTATGTGTGAGAGAAATATGAAAAGGCTTTAATTAAATATTGTAAATATTTAATTATGTGAGAAAAGAAAAAGCCTTTTGATTAAATATTAAGAATATTTAATTTTTGTGAGAGAAGTGGGAATTTAGAAAATTATTTAATTAAATATTGAAAGTATTTAATTAAATGTGGAGAGAAGAATATCATTTAAATTTGAAATTTAAACTTTGATAATTAATGCAAATAGATTGTAAAATCTATTTAATTAATTAAGAAGAAGGTAGCATTAATTAAATAAATAGATTTATTTAATTAAATTAGAAGAATTGGAAAAATGAACAATATAAATAAATAATTAAATTTATTTATATGTAGAAGACTTAAGAACATTAATTAAATAATTAATATTTAATTAATTAACAGGTTCGATTGACCGTGACCATTTTTAGATGTGTACATATCAAATTAAGGTTTTAAATTGAAGATTCATATGTTATATTTCATAATTTCATTCATTTGGTATTTTTATTCATTTCCTAAAAGTGCCTTTCAGGTTGATTTTCCCTGTCCTCAATCAGAAGGAAAACAACAAGATTTGCATAAATATTGACTCACCTAAGGGTTTAAAGTCAATGCTTCCCTAGAGGATCTATTTTTCCTAATGAAAAAAGGAAGATACGTGCATCCTACCCCCATCCCACATTCCATTTTAGGATCACCCACACATTTTCCTTTATTTCATTTAGGTGAACCCAACATTATACATCTAAAATTTTAAAATTGGAGTCCATTCAAACCCTATATCTAGGATTTGTATTAGTTTGCATTGCTTTTCATTAGTTTTCATCTCATTTAGGGTTGTTAAAAATTCATTATATTGCATCACATTTAGGGTTTTAGGTTTACATTTTGCATCCTTTTAAATCTACAATATTCAGAAAAATTGTATGCATATCACATTAATTTTGTATAGTACTTGCATATTAGTGTACTTTTCATCATTCAAATTCACAAATTGAGTCAAAATTGCATTTTAAAAAATATCATATTGTTCATCATTTGTCACTAAATTCACTTCCAATTAGGCACCTAAATTTGAAAAATTTGGTCATTGAAACCACAATTTGTAGTCTGAAACAAGAATTCTAGCATTGAACCTTAGACTCAGATTTAAATTTTTGAAAACTTGTGTTAAGATCCATTCTCCCTATAGAGAATCAATCCTGATATAGGTTCTTTAAAAAAATTATAGGTAGTGATTTGTCTTTGTTTGATTCATTTTGATTTGTTGTTAAATTTGGGTTTCAATTTCAAAAATCAGAAAAATTTGTCATTGTTTGCATTAGGTTCAATTGGTAAAATTGAGTGAATTGTTTGAAAATCAAAATTGGCATTAAAAATATATCATTTTAAATATTAAATTCAAAAATTAAAAAAATTTCATATTTCAGATCTGAAACTATGCATAAAAATTCATCAGGGACATATGTATGGGTAATATATGGAAAACCTTAATATCTTTGGTACATGTTTCAAGTTGTATTTTTGGTGAGTACCCTAATGCAATTGAGACTATGAATGAACCTTCACCTCCTGATGAATGTCCCTACGAAGTAGAAATCTTAGGTCAAGATGAAGATAGCATGCAATAATTCATACGTGACTCCTTACACAACCTTGAAAACAACACATCCTTTTATCTATCCATAAAAACACAACCTATAATCCCATCACTTGATATGTTCAACTTATTACATCCTAAAATACAAAGAAAGCCTCAACCATCAATCATTAATGAACTTGATTACAAGGACAATAATGATACTCTTTTATCTTATGTTCATCGAGTTACCAATACACCCATTAACTTAGAAGAGAGTTATGGTCAAGGCTTTAACATCTTAAGTAAACAAGGATGTGACATAACAAATGAGCATGAAATTCACAAACTATTAGAGAAAATACCATCGAAAGATACCAATGGGTTTGGATATCATGATCTCCCCCACTCTCCAACATCTCCCAAGGGAAAAGGTGTTCTCTCACACAAGATCATATCAAGAGACCAATTAGTACCTCAAAAGGATGATAGGATCACCATAGATCCTCCTCCCCCACCTCCACCTCAAAAAATTACCAAACAAGTAATAAATATAATCCATATAAGATCAATTAATTTCCATTTTTATACACTACAACAAATATTGAATGAAAAATGGAACAAATCCTTTGTTTAGGATTGATTTACTTTCCAACTACCAAAGAAAAAAAAAAGGAAAGAGTACAGACATGAACTACTATGAGTTTCATATAACTCTCTGAAATCTTACGTATGAGTGTCATCTCTTACAATGGTTGATCCATGAAAATGATTTTATTGATGTAATTAACTAAAATGCATGCACTTTTCTCCTTTCCATGTGATACTTGTAGGATTATGGTATACTCACTATTGTATCTTTTTATATTTATTTCATATCATTTCTATATTGAAAGGAACCTATTCTCATCATCCTCCTCAGCTCATCCTTATATTGAACTTAGTGGGGGCAAGGAGCTAGATAGCCTTGTCCTAGTTTGACACCTATCATTGTCCCTTTGGCTAGTTATCTACCCTCTGCATATGATGAACAAGATTGGGATGTAGATGACCTATTATGGTTTGAATCGCATGTTCCATACTTGTATTGTTTGTTTCTTTGTGTTATTTTTTATTGCATGTGTAATTTTATCCCCCATATTGTGTTGTTTGGAATGTCCTTATATGTTTGTGATCCTACTTTGGATGATCCTTGTCACTCCATCGGTGCAAGGCTATGAAGGAATCGAATCTGTCATGCTATTCTTCATTTGTATCTGCATTCTTCTATATTTCATAACCTTTATCATTTGTATTGTGTTTTCCTTTTGGGGATGATGAAAGGCATTAAGAAATTAAGGTCTCTTCCATGTTGACCCAAAAAAAACTCTTTGTTTTCTCTTTCTATGTGTCATTCTTCCTTTTTTCTCATTTTTCCACGAGTCATTTGGGGAATGATGATGGTTCTGAGGCTGATTATATCACTACAACAACGAATTTTGACCCCGTATCCACAGTTCCTTTATGTGTTATCTTAGGATTGCATATGGGGGAAACTCTCCTTTCATGACATAACTCTATCTTGGAAAAATATTGTTTACATATGTATTTTTGAATAAATCTCTCATATATTGGAGTTTATTGTGTTATACATTAAAGTAATTTCTTGCAGCATGTTGTTTAGCAATTTCTTTAAAGTGGGGGAATAGGTGTCCCCCTCATTGTTTGCTTAAAATTTTGGTCTTCTTACTTCACGTGATTTTTCTTCTTGGTGGTGTTATTGGGTTTAATTTCCTTCAATATTGTGACCTTTCTTAGCTTATTACATTCCTCTTAGTGTTGATGTTATGGATTGCATATCCTAAGTTGTGAATCTTTTATCCTCAACTAGTCCTCTGTGGAGACATTAGGCACAATGTTCCCTAAGGTGATACCTTTCATGAATTAAGAAAAACTTTTTTGAATATCCTATTTCATGTATCAATACCACCAAGCATAACACAACTTTCTTTCCATTGGAGCCTTTATGTTTTTCAAGGCCACCAAGCATAACACAACTTTCTTGCTAGTGGAGCTTTTTTCATGAGTGCCTACCATAACACAACTTGCTAGCCTTGTGACCATTTTTGTGGCACCTTATCAAAGTTATCAAGAGGTATAACTCTGGTATGGTTAGTACATGGGAACCTATAGAGCTAGCATGACTTCCCATTAGCCACTTTTTGGGGCTCACCTAGTGGACAATGGATTTCACTAGCCCTTGTGAGTACATATCGTTTGCATAGTGGAAAACAAGTTTCCACTTGTAAAAATTTTTAGACAAACAAATAAGGCTTGATCCATACCTATTGGACAAGCAGTCAAGGCTTGATCCACCCCTCTTTCTCTTCTTATTAATTTTGACATTGTATGCTTGTGTATCTTGTCTTGCTACCACATATTTAACATAGACACGTGTCTCTTTGTGCCTTTGTTGGTTTTTCATGAGATCTTAGATCTTGGGGGCTTGATCATCCTCCTTAACCTTTGTTGTCTTATCTTCCCAACATTTGTACAATTAGACCTCTCTTGATTCTTGTTTGACTACTCTAGTGTGAGTGAGCATAGTGCTCATCCTCTCACTAAAGTGTGGGCTAAATATAGTGTCAAAAAATGTACTCCTTTACATTTTCACACTATGTTTGGGCCCCCTTAATAAATTGAACATAATTAAACCTCTAATTATCCCAATTATGCATCTACAAGCCTAATTAATTGTAATTTCCAAAAGGGGAATCAATATTTAATTAATGAAATTATCATTTTTAACACCTTGAAATGAATAGGTCCTACCAATTTAGGTTAGGACCCATTCACCCTTTGGAAAATGTGTCCCCTTTAGTTTCTAAATTCAAATTTTTAATATGATTTTGGTAGCCTTTTTATGATCCAAATTCAAATTTCAAATGTCAGTGTGTAATGTTTAATTTTTGAGAAATTAGAAAAATAACTATAAATACAAGGTCTTTTTATGAATTCAAATCCTAGAACATATATGCAAGAATTCATAAAGAAAATATTATTGTCAAGAGCATTGAAGAGTATATTTATCAGTCATCTAGAACAACATTCAATATATCAAGCATCATGTCAAAACTATCCTCATTCATGCATGTTTTTGGAGCTAACATTGTGATGTAGGCTTCAAGCATTCAAGTCAAGATTCAAGCATCATGATTAACATCCAATCAATCCTTTTAATGCGAGATCAAGACCTTGGAGAGATGTGTTAAGTTTCAATCCTTCAAGGATCTCAATTCAAGGGTTTGGTGATTTACAACATAGAAAGTGTTCATTCATCATTCATTTCATTCATGTTTCATTTCATTTCAAGGTTTAATTACCAAAACAATGTTTGACCAAAGTAAACCCCCATTCATCTTGAAAACAATTTTTTTTTCCCTCTTGTGTGTTTTTGAAAATCTTAGGTTGAAGAAGGATTGAAGATTCATTAAAAGTGCAATTTTGCAAAGTTGTCAACATTATCATTAAGTCACAGAAACTCACTTTCACAATTTAATTCTGAATTTCTGATTGTGAGACTTGGAGGAATGAGGAGTGCAAATCTAGGAGTAGAGGATTATGAAAACAGATTTTAAACTCTTGAATCAAGACCGATTCATCCTAGGGTGAATATGTCCTAGCAGGACACTCAATAGAGGCTTCTGCTGGCAAGTGCATAAAACCATAACCCTCTCAATTTTTTTGGAACTTTATGGATTCTATCAAATTAAGGTTTAAAATTTATGATTCATGTTTTTTATTGCATAATTGCATTCATTTGGTATTTTTCATTCATCTTCCAAAAGTGCATTTTAGGCTGATTTACCTCATCCTTAGTCATAAGGAAAACAACAAGATCTTCATTAAGATTGACTTGCCTAAGGGTTGAAAGTTAATATTGCCATAGGGGATCTCTTTTTCCTAATGAAATAAGTAATATAGGTGCATCCTACCCCCATTCCATATTCCATTTTAGTATCACCCACACATTTTCCTTTATTTCAGAAGAAATACCTCAGAATCAGTGATAACATTATCTATAGTGTTTAACTTGTCATCAGTTAGTTACTCCATCTTGCAAGATTGATGATATAAGTTTTAGAGTACATAAGGTCTAGGGTTTAGGATATAGGGCTTAGGTTTTAGGGTACAAGATTGATGGTACAAGGTTTAGGGTACATTATATGGTATAGGGTTTAGGTTATATGAAGTAGGGTTTAGGGTACTAATGTATATCTCTCTCTATCACTCATTCCCTTGCATTCTCTCTTTCTCTTATTATCTTCTATCTCTCTTTTTCTTCTTTCCCAATTTGTGAAGGGTTGGAAATCTCAATAAATATTATTTGGAACTTGCCAAATTTTACAAGTGCCAAATAGCCTTTACTAAAAACGGTAAAAAGGCATGAGACCCATGTTTCAAGCCCACATTCTTATTTTTTCTGGTTATTGTGCATTATCCAACAAGGAAACATTATTTCATTGTGTTGACTTCTTGTACCAACATATTTTTCATACTCCATCACCTTTCCACCACCTTTTTGTTCACTTGACAACATAGAAGAAGAAAATTTGAAGTTTTTAGATCAAAAATGATTATCTCAGGTAATGTTTTCACTCTCACTCTCTCTCTTTTGTTCTTGTACATCATCCTGATGATGGATCATGGAGTATGATCTGAAACATTGATACAAAAAATTGACACAGTTATAATCTAGAAACAACTCTCGTCAATGATTTTTTTTGTTTAAATTTGAGAATATAAATCCATTATTTTCATAGTTTTTACTAATCATAATATATTTGCATATAATTCAACATTAAATTCAAAGGAAGTTAGGTAAAAAGTCAAAAAAAGGAGTTTGAAGAAAAAAATGAAAGAACATGACATAATTTATAAATTGTAATATCATATCTTAAATTTTAAGGTGCATTCTATTTGTCTTTATGTTTTTTGTGCTTTTCACCTTCTCACATAGTTTAATTTCAATCATTTCATCTTCATTTGTTCTTTTTGTATTTTTGAACATTACTTAATTTTGGTTGACCTTGCTTAATATTTTATGCATAATTAATCACTTATGTTATTTATATCATTGATCACTTTACCATATTTTAGAATAATTAGCTATGTTTGAGCATAATTAATCATTAATGTTATTTATACCATATGTAGGTTGATGCAATTATCAATCAAACTAATAATAATTGGAAGTAATAAAGTTTGTTCATAAGAGTAGCTATGTAACTACACAATCCTACACTAAGTGTTCGTAATTCGCATTTAGTGTAATACAATTAGTTCATTATTTATCACTTATATTTACATTGGGATGCACTTTTACCACATATTTTGTATATAAAAATATAAAAATAGAACATAAACTAACTATTTATATACATCAAATGATAAGAGAAATGGATGGTGCATCCTCTATCTACCATGAGACATGTTTGAAACCTATATATTATCCTATTTTATTAGGTTGTTGGTTAAATAGGTCATATCTATTGCAAAAGCATGATGTATAACCTTAAACTAAGACACATTAATCTTAAAACTGAATACTAAGTCACTAACAACACAAAAACAAAAGTAGAACTATATTCCTCACTTTCTCAAATATACATATTTACTCATTTCTCAATGCTACAAGTTTGATTTTAGATTCTTTGACCAAGCTCTATCTAACACTATATAAAAAGTGAACCTTAATCTAACATACATTAACCTTAAAAATGAATGCTAAGTTACTAGTAGCATAAAAAAAAAAGTAAATCCATATATAAATTTGTATCTCTAGTCATTGCTCAATGTTAGAAGTATGATTTTTTTGTTCTTTGACCATTTTTTAGCTATTCTTATTCCATAAAGAGTGTTTTATGGGTGTTAGAAAGATCAAGGGGCTTGAAATGAGGATAATTTCTATTCAAAGTCTCCACAATGACACGATTTCTAGTTTTATGGGCCAAGAGTTGACTAAGGGGTTTCAAAGCATGATAAGAATTGAGTAATTTCCTAGAGTCAAGGGTTTTCTTTGGTATTGTTACTTATTTCAAAATAAGCATATGAGATCTTATTGTCAAGTCAAATCCCACTTGTGTGTAATTTCTATCTAAGGAACTAGAACTTATTTTGAGTTGAACAAACATGGTTTTCAAAAAAAGACAAATTCTTGTATATATTAAAGAGGTAGACAAAATTGTCAATGTGGTAAAGAAAACCAAATCAAAGCTATTAGAAACAGGTCGTCTCTCCCTCGTCAATTTTAACTTCATTACATACTTGCACTAAAAATTATGATAATCAATATGCATATCAATATAGGAGGCATACACTTGGTAATAGAAGCAAGGATCACTCTCACACTTCACCCTTCTTATAAAATCATTAGTGTGATTGAACATAATGTTAAATATTTAGAATCTACAAGACTTGAAACCATAGTGTGTTTTTAAATTCTTACTGCTTCTTAATGAGCATGAATGCTTCTACACATGATTCTATATTTTGAAGCTTTTTCCTTAATAGGATAGTCACTATTATTAATTCATGGGCTTTGTTATTACATTCTTCCATGAGCTTTGCCACCTTGTGTTTGCAAGAAACCTATATTGACTTGTGAACTACCCTTCCTTGAATTCTTCTCTCATGAAACCCCACCATTAACTTCCTCATTTTCCATAATAAATTTATAAAAGTTTCCTTTCTTTCTTGGAGACCACTATGTTTCTCTTGTTGAAGGTGATTGTCCATAGTTGCTTGCAAACTACCCTTATCCCTTAGCAATTTTTTTCTTCTAATTGATTGCACTGTTAAACCTTGATGTTCCTTATTTTTTAGTATTGTGACTATAATAAGCCTAAAATGGTTCATTAGTTGGTATTATGTTCATTAATATCCTTTCAAATTTGGAGTTCCATACAAGATCTCTTGAATCACCATGATATCCTCTTTATTCCATTTTTTCATCTTCACAAATCCTTCATTTGTCAATGTTTTGTATGATTGTAATTTCATCCTCTTTGGTGATTTCCATTATTTGTTGAATTTATTGTCCCTTTATGTTTACAAGAAACCTTTTCACATGATGTCACGATTATCCTTCATTTGGACTATTACCATTTGAAATGGTTGTCCTTTCAAAACTTTCTCTTATTATGCACAAGAGTAAGCATTGGTGATCTTCATTAGCTTTGGTTATGACTAAAATGATCCTTTCTTGTTATTTATTTCTCATCCATGGTGCAATTTATTGAATTTCTTGAAAATTTAACTCAATCATAAAGCTATGACTATATTTATTTTCATTTTGTAACATGTCTCCATCATAATTTCCTCCTTGCTGATGAATTTCATGCCCTTGGTTTATCTTTAAGAGAAAATATTGATTCCTTTAATGATACCCATGTGTGGCTTCCATCTACCATGAATTAATTTCTCTTAGGAATTTAATACAATCATAAGGAATATCTTATCTACTTATTCATTATCAACATGATTGTCCTTTTCATGGATTCTCCATTAATAGGTCTACAACCTTGTCTTTTATCTCAAGGACTGTTGACTTTCCTTTCCTGGTCTGCACTTTTATAGATATTCCCTTGTCATATTTATCTTTATACTATAGCCCTACTGATTTCAAAATTATTTTCATATCCTTTTTGGTGACTGTGTATGGTACCATTGAAACTATCTTCTTTTATTTGTCTTGATGGTGAGAACATAACATCATGATATTCACCTTATTTTGTGGACTATCCTCTATCATGACTAAGTGACTATCCTCTTAGGTTTTTTAATCACTTAGTGCATTCTTTCCATGTTATAAACAAGAAAATTCTATCATGAACAAGGTTGTAGTATGTAGACCTATAGCATACTCTTGATAACACCAATTATTGATGACTGCCCTTCTTTGTTAGGATTGTGACTGTCCCTTGCATAGTTTCCTTATATTTTTCTTTCTTGGTTTTTTATTTCATGGTTATTTCTCTTTCTTCAACATGTAATTTCCTTTCAAAAATCTTCATGAAAATTGTCCTTGCATTTTTTGTAGCTTTTACAACACAAGACTGTCATATTATTTAGCGCTATCCTCTTATATTTATATCATGTTCATCAATTAAAATGTCTATCCACTTTCTATTCAAAGTGATAGTCTTTTTAAATGGAATTTGAACCTAAGAACTTTGAGACTCACACATACATGGTCAGAAATATTCAACAATTATCTTGATGAAAATTTAAATTTTTTGATCAAATTTGATTATATGAGGTAATATTTTCATGTTTCTAGAATTCAAATGTTTATTATGGATTTTTTTGTTTAAATTAAAATTTTTTTCTTGTCATCTTCTCAAATAGTTGAATTATAATCATTTTTACTTGATTTTGTTCTTTTTGTATTTGTGAACATGTATACTTCATCATCATATTGAGGAAATGAGCAAAGAATCTAACATCGGATGAGTGTGAAGATGAGAATACAAATAAAAGAGAAAGAATGAGGCTACTTTGTGAAGAAAATAAATTGAACACCATAGAATAGGACATGCTTATTGAAGAAGAACATGAAACATCCATGTAATATAAGAGAGATGTGGAATTGGCATCACAAAGGCAATAGATGCAAAACCTCTACACAATGAGATAATTGAATCTTGAAGTTGGGGGCATGTCATATATCACAAGTGAAGTTGAAGTCACACTATCTACAACATTTCATGTTGAAACCACATCAACATTCACATCTCAAGTTGGATACACTCCACCTAGCACATCTCAAGTTGAAGGTACACCATATTTACATCTCAATTTCAAGGTACATTATCCTTTTCATCTCTAGTTGAAGGTACGCCATCTATCCCAAATGTTATTGACATTCCTAATATTGAGGAAACTCTACCTTTGAGAAAAAAATCCTAGAGTTTTGTATAGAAAGCCTAAGTATTTGTTTGATATTGATACTAATATTTTGAAACCAATGGGTGATAAGATTCCAAAGCGTACTTGTCAAATATATTCTAAGAGGATATGGAGATTATTTTTTGATAATTTAAATGAGACTGAAAGATGTCAAATACTTTTTGAAATGATGAAATTAAAACTTATGCTCATCATGAAGATTCTTGGGCTACGAACATCAGATGATTCAAGTTAGAAATATATTGTAAATAATCTAATGAGTGCATATGAGAGTGTGGGTTCTACCTCACACAGAAAAGATAATATTGTCACTCGATGTGTCATGACGTCAACAATGGTAAGTAATCAAACCAATAAATATTTCCTTGTTACATAGATAAGTAAAACATTGAAAATAAGTAGATCATCTCTAATGGGAGCCATGGGAAGTCATCAAAGAGTGGAGGATCCAAATAACAATGAATTATGGGAATTCTTCGATAGAATACCATGGAAAGATAAAGCAATTTTTGAAGGCTTGAGGTCCATAATTGAAGAATTTTGGAAGAATAACACAAGGATCTCTCCCAATTAAAGAGATGTTTTAATAAGGAGGATTGGTAGTCAAATATGTGATCCACGTGTGAAGCATGTTTTAGGTGTGACTCAAACATAATTTTTTTCCAAATTTCAAGAGATGTATCCTCAAATTAAAATTAGTCAAAGATATTTTGAAATGGTAAATCCTTTTTATGTCAAAATAAATCACACATGCACAACTTTTTTTTTTAGACTGCATATTGAATTTTATAATGATTATGATGTGTATCGACATATATGTGTAGATTTGCATACTAATAATGTATTTCATGAATGTAACATAAGGCCTCCACCTAGATATTCAAGGTATTTTATATTTAGCATTTTATGTGAAAGAGTGGATGGTCAATTTTTTACAAGAACTTATGCTTGGATGGCACATGTGTTCATTGTGGTGGCTTGCAAAATTTTCCAATTTATAAATATATGGATAGTACACATGCAATTGGAAATGAAATAGTGAAATTTAGAAAAATATAATAGTAGCCTACAGTCTAAAAGATGAGAAAGAACCAAAAAAGTGTGAATTGGTCAATGAGAAGATTCTAGTGTATCAGTTTATGGGCATTTTTTATGAGAATGTAGTGTATGAGTATGCAAGGAATACACATAAAGCTCAATGGTTGGACTCACAATTTAAGTTACTCAAGGACATGTTTCCACTTCATACCATCATTTTAGTTGTCGATTTTATAGAGAAATACACACTACAACCACATAATGTGGTGCAATCATAGTATTACAACTCCACACAAGTTGCTATATCTATGTAGATAGAATTCATTCAAGCAGGTAATATTATAGAGGATGAAAAGAAGATATTGAGGCGGTGTCATTTTTACATCAGTGATGATCACACAAATTCTACAAAGTTCATGCAAGATTTCTTTCAGATGTTCTACCATAATTTGGCTAGTAGGGGTATATCATTCCATCAACATATCATATGGTCAAATAATTGTACATTAGAATTCAAGAACTCCCGGATATTTTATTGGTTGATCAAGATGCATAAGATTAGTGGTGTTCAACATATGTGGAAATTATTTGAGGTCATGCATGGAAAGGGGGAGCATGATGATGCAAGAGCATATATTAAAAGAGCCTTAGCATCAGAAGAGTTAAAGTACAAAGATAATCCAAATTTGATAGATACAAAATCTATGATCGAGTGGTGTAATTCTATAATTGGTCCAATTAATGAAGGTGAGTCTTCAATTAATATATTTTTTTGGTTGGTTGATGATACTAACATTGAAAAATATGAGGATTGTTGTACACTGGTAGGATCGAGTGAGCTACACTCTTTTAGAAGATCTAATGCAATTTCATGGACTATCCATATGTTGAAGATGGTATGATTTTGTTCTTCATGTACATATCAATTCCAGAATGAGTGTGAGTCAAAGGAGTGGGTTGATGAATGGTGTTTAAGAAGTTTAATCTTACTTGAGACATATTGACTCTTGACGACACTACAAATCACAAAGATAGAATCATTAGTTGAATTTGATCATGTATTAGATCTATTAGAACCAAGTAATATATCTACTTGCATAGTTTATGAAAATCATAATTTTATCTTACTTTGTAGCATTCTTTTAATGTTGAATAAATTCATCTAATTAGATGTAGATATCAATGCAAATCATGTTTATTTAGTTATTGAAAATGAATAAAATAAAGAGGGAACAAATTATTACTTGTTTCCTTGTGTTGAGGCCAAAAATAAATTGGAGGCCCCTATTATAGATGGAAAAAACATAAAATGTCCTATAGGTTTAGTTGTTATTACTAGAACATGATTTATAAGGTACCTAATTAAGAAGTCTGATGTTTGATTGTTTGAGGACTTTGACACACATCAAAAGATTCTTCATAACTAGAACCTTGTTGTGGCATCCAAAGTTCATTTGATCAAATACTAGGGTAGACCATTAAAAAAGAACTTGTGGAAGGTTCGTGAGTCTGACCATGAGGAAATACTTGACACAATAAAAAGTAGAGTAGACCTTGATGGCTCCTTAGATTGATTTGTAAGTATTTACATTGGATTTGTAAAGTCATGCTATTGATCATTTATTTTTTTATTAAAATATGTATCATAAAATATGGACCTCCTTGAGGGTATTGATGTTGATGTATTACATGCAAGTACTTGTGCTTCCCCTATCCACTCTCATACACACACTCAATTTCTTAAATACACGCATTATTGTCACATGTTTATAGTTATTGTCATGTATTCTCTTTGTGTTTCTATGTTTTCAATTTTTCTTTTGATATTAATGTATTGCAGTTGATAGCTAGACTATATTAGTGGTTGAATTTTCACTTAATAGTGTTCTTGAAGGTATTTTGAGAAGAACTATTGTAAGAAATCAATTATTGGTGAGTTATTTGGGAATATCCCACTCAGTTTATGGATCAATTGGTATTAAAGTAGGTTAGAGTTCTTGATGATTTTGGATTTCTTAGTTTGGTGAAATTCTAGGGTTATAGCCACTATTAGGTCACATGGAAGTGATAATTTGAGTGCATTTGATCCAAATTTTGGTACTAGGGAGTGGAATAGAGAGAATATAAGAATGGATAAAGAAGGAAAGAGAGAGATAGATGAAGAAGAAGAGAGATATGAGTAGTTGGAGGAGGATGTTGTAGGAATCTCTAGTTCTATGGGAAAGATGGACATACTTGACAGTATTCTACATGCTATAACTTAGAAATTGGGAATAGAATTAGATTCAAATGAGAGGATCAGCCCGACATGGTTAATTTTGAGAATGGAGAGTCAACCTCAAGTGGAAAAAATCATATTTAAGGTAGAGGAAAATATAAATATGCAATCATTTGATGGTTTGGTTATTGAGAGAAGCTAGACCAATGAATTGCTCAAATGGAGGCCTATATTATTTTTCATAACTTGCACTCACAAAAACAAATCTCTTTTTTGTGTTTGAAGCTCTTCAATCATGTACTCACTTGGTACAAATTTCATGCTTCCTCTTTGAAACTGTGAAAAGTTTTGTCGATCTCCAAATGGGAGGAATTGTAGCAATAATTCTCCCATATGTTGTAAATTGGAGAGGTTTATCCAATACCACCTTTTTTTCCAAAGACAAAGGCCAAAGTTCCCAAAAGTATATTAATGAGCTCCATAAGAATTTGGTACCACTTTTTAGGGATGTGATGGATAGAGACATGTTAACAAAGTATATAAGACTACCTAGTGACCTAGTAATGCTTGTTTAGATGGAAAACCAACCATTTATGAGGCATGTGCACAAGCCTACTATGTGGAAAGGAATAATAACTCATTTAATCAATAAAATCAACAAGGAAAGAACAAGGAATTTTAATATGGGGAATAAAGCAAGGGAAAAGGCAAGTGAAAAGGCAAAAAGAATGTTAATATCACTAGGAAGAGCAAATATAAGGATAAATAAAATTATTTTTGAAAACTTTGTGACAAAGGAAATAATGAAGAGGTTTGTTTGAAGCTTCATTTGGAGCTACACCCTTTTAAGAATTATAAAAAGAATTACAATATTTCTTTAGGAAAAAGGTTAAAAAAATAGAGTGTGCCTCTGATTTAGATGAATGGTTATGAACCACAATAGGAAAAGGTGCATGCATGGGAAGTAGTGAATCTCGAGATGAGAACATGATTAAAATCTTCCACTTAAAGCTACAACTCAAAGGAAGAAATGAAAATTTACTATTTGACACTTGTTCTTAAGAAAAATTGATTTCTCAATCTCCAATCAATGATCTTGGGTTGCAAATTGAGAATCATTTGAGTCCTTATTTGTTAGGATGGTTGAATCAAGGCATAAAAATCTTATTCAAAACCCAATATGTCATTTAGTTTAGACTCATAATATAATTCAAGGATGAAGTGATTGTTGATGTTATTTCATTTGATGTTTGCAACATGGTGTTTGGAATCCCTTATCTCTATGAGAGGGATGCAATCTTCTATAATAAGGGAAACAAGTATAGGTTGATCAAAGGAGGTGAAGAGTTCATGATCAGGTCTTATGAAGGAAAATATAGAGTTTTAATGTTAGGTTCAACTCAAGAAAGGTGGCTAATTAATGCTTGTGGCAAGTTTGGATTGTTGATGTTGAAGGGTAAGAAAGAAAAGAAAGTGGTTGAAGATAGGATGATGCATTTGCTAGATACTAGCAAAGAGAAAAAGGGTATAGATGAACTCTAATTTTGGTTCAAATATCTCTTTGAAGAGCCAAAAGGGTTGCCCCATATAGGCTAATTGATCATGAAATCTAATTGCTACCCAATTTCTTGCTTCCTAATATAGGTCTATACTAAAAAATAATTTCAAAGGAAAATGAGAATCACCTTAAAGAATTCTTATGAGTGTGCAGTAATCAAACCCAACATCTATTCATGTAGTTCTCCCATAGTGGTTTACCATAAAAATATGGAACATGGCACATATACATAGACTATTGAGTGATAATAAAGATAAAAATGAAGAATAGGTATCCAATATGTTGGATTGACATTATTTTGGATCAATAGCAACATTCTATATGCTTTAAAGAATTTGATTTGGAGTTTGGATAACATCAAGTGTGAATTGAGGAAGATGGCATGCAAAATCATATTAAAGACTAGACAAGATCTCTTTGAGTGTCTAGTGATTCCATTCAATATATGTAATCTATCCATAACTCTTATGAAACTAATGAATGAGGTGTTACAACAAAGTTAACTGATGTATTCTATAAGTTAATTCATAACAACCCATAAATCATGCATAATTTTTTAACCCAAGTAGAGTATTAAATTCCATCCATTACACACTTTAGGGAGGCTTAAGGAATTGTTAATTTATATAGCTTGTGAAGTTAGGGTTGTACCCCTATGTTCATCAATTTACTGTTCAATCTATGTAACATATCCATACCTTTCATGAGGCTTATGAATGACGTATTACACTAGAGTTTAGTGGTGCATGCAATAAGTCGATGCATAATACCCATCAATCATACAACATTTTTTTTAGCATTATCCTAGTTTGTGATATGTATTACAACCTAGTTTGTAATACATTATTACATTAACCCTTCAAGGTACTAATAGAGATCATGTTATTCAAAGGACATAGTATAGTAAAATTGGAAGTTGCAATTGATAAAAATTATAACAAAATTCAATGATAGAATGATATTAAGGCACATTTACATAGAAAAGATAGTCCTACCCAATGAACAAGGTATAATTTGATCCAAACACATTTGATAGATATCACAACTAAACCTAATAGTTAAATATCCTTAAGTTATAGTAGAATATTACAAATTAAAATCCATCAAGGCTATGAAGTAGAGGGTCATTTCTAGATGTTTTCATGCAAATTTCCAAATGTCACATAGAAAAATTTCCCCAAGAACTAGTAATGCCAATAAACATGATGTTAAAGTAGGAGATGGATTTTTAAAGAGGAAGGAAAGAGAGGAATGTGGAGAACATCATAGACGCACTTTTCTACCATCCATAGAGCCATAGGATCTCTTGCATGCCCTTAGTAACCCAAAAGTGGCCTACCTTCATAAGGGTGTAGAAGTTGATAAATATCAACCTCATAGTCCCCAAGAATCACCTGCATGCAATCACCTATCACATGCAATAGATATTCAGAACAACCAACAAGAGATGTTCTGTAAACCCTTAGAGAAAATATGTTTAGCATGTGATAGGTGATTGCATGCAGGTGATTCTTGGGGACTATGAGGTTGAGATTTATCAACTTCTACATGGTATCAAAGCTCCAAACCTATGGCTTCCTGTTCATGATTTGAAGATATTCTCTCACAACATCTTTTTCTCTGCAAGGGTTTCAAGCCAGGCTGATCTTTCGTGCATCTAGGGGTAGGCATTTTTTTGTGCATCTTTGGGAAAAATGGACGTCGCCATCACATTCAAGACGCCCAAAAACCCAAGAAACACCTTTCGTTTCATCGATTTTGGACCTATTGAAAAAAAAAGCAAAATTTTTTTGCCAGAGAGGTCGTACGGCCTCCCTAGCATGCAGTCCGAGGCGAAAAAAATAAAAAAATGCCATTTGAAAAACTGCGGCTAGTGCTAACCCTTCCGCCATTTCCACTCCACCAAGTGGCCTCCGCCGTGCCACCTCCAAGCTGCTTGCCTACCACCAGGACCGTTGCCCGCTATCGTCCAGCCCCTGTAGGCTTAAAATCCAGGCCGCGGGTCACGTGGGTGACCAGGCTCCATGCGCTCAGCCCTGCCAGCTCCCAACCCCTACCAGGGGTCATGTGGCTGACCAAGAGTTTCGGCTCCAACCCCCTGGTCTCCATACGACTAGGGGCCTATTTTTTTTAGCCCTTGAGGGCTGCAAAAGGTTTTATTGGGTGAATCGGAGTAGTTTCACGGAATCAGCTATAACTTGGGCATATGATGGCCTTTTTTCAGAAACAAAATATCGTCAGAAATCTGATTCAACGTTCTTCGTAGTGGTTGAGGTTAGAACTTTTTATTTTCCATTTTTGAAGCCTTTTTATCTTGTCAAAGCCAAAAGTTTATGTTTTCACTCCAGGAGGCATATCTTTTGCATCCAGACTCCGTTTTGCGAAAACAAATAGGCGTCAGAAAGCTGGTTCAATGCTCTACATAGATCTTAGACTTATTTTTCCAGAATTTTTACCAAGTATTTGATATAATTGTTTGATCTCATCCTTTATTTTTTTAATTATTTTCTTGGGAAGCATGCAATAAGGCTTTTTTTTTTAGATCAACGAGCATTGTTTTTTTTATTTGACAGCATATATTGTTGTTTTCTATCATGGATACACATAATATTGCACCCCTTACTCCATTCAATGATTTTGGTTGGAAAAAAAAATGGAGATTCACTTGAAACACAAAGGGTTGTATAGGGTAACCATGGGTACAAAAATTGAATCTACAGGTGCTGTTGAAAAGAGAAAGTGGTTCAATAGATGTGATGAAGCTTATGGTACATTATGCCTTTCTCTTTCTTCTGACCTTCTTTTTCATATTGAGTCTTGCACTACACCCCATGCAGTTTGGACTACTTTGCAGTCTTTGTTTGGGAAGCAGGATACTATGAGAGGGTTTCAGTTAGAGAATGAGCTTATTGGCTTAAATCCTAGGGATTTTGATAGCATCCAGGATTTTTTCACCAAATTCAAGTCTCCTAGATTGTAGTTGTCATAGTGTGGTGTTCAGAAGGAAGACTCTCAGTTGATATTGTCCATTCTTTCTAAGCTTGGACCAGATTTTTCAATTTTTGTTTCTACCTTTTATGCAACTAGGGATGCACTTGGTACTAGATTTACTATGCCTTATTTTGATGATTTTGCATGTTCTCTCACTCGAGAGTAGGCCAAGTTGGCCAATATGGGAAAATTGAAGCCCTCTTCATCACAGGAACTTATTGCATCACAGGAGCCCAGAGATCAGAAGGCTTCTACAGGAAAAGGAAAGAAACAGAAACAAAAGGATTCCAAATCTTATAAGCAATAGAAGGAGTCCTCATATTCATCATCCTCTTCTAAGGGGAAATCATTTAGGAAGGAGAAGGGCCCATGTGCATATTGCAAGAGAGAAGGACATGTAGAACATAATTGCTACAAGAAGGACATTGATGAGCTGAAGAATCTTCTTCAGAAAAATAAAATTGATTTTCCTTCTAGGATGTCTTCATCATCTCCTTCCCCTCCTCCTCCTCCTTCTTCTTCTTCAATGCAGCATGATAGGGGCACAGCTGGTTTACATACTTCATCAAATATGAAGGGGCATGCTCTTTTTGCTTCTTTGAGTCTTGGATTAGGGAGATGGCTTCTAGATTCAGGAGCATCTAATCATATGGCTTCTACATAGACTATGTTCACTTCCTTTGAGTCTCACACTATGTATCCTATTTTCATGGGAAACAATACATACATGAGTGTTATAGGGAAGGGGTCTATTAGTTATGGGGGCAACACTTTTCAGGATGTCTTTTGTGTTCCTCATTTGATGAACAACCTTCTTTCTATATATTAGATCACACATGGAGGCAATGGGAGGTCTGTGGAGTTCACACCTGATTCAGTTATCATCAGAGACTTAGAGAGTAGAGTAGTTATTGCTACTGGGGTGGTGGATCACTCATCTCGGTTGTATTCCTTTACAAATTTTGCTACTGATGGTGCCTCTATTCCTACAGTTGTTCATCACACTTCTAGTGTGAATCATCATCATTCAGAGGAGACATTTGGCTACTTGAACATTGGAGTTCTCACTTCAGGTCCTGCTCTTGAGCCATCCATTCCATCTCCTTCACCTATTGTTGTAGTTGTTGATGCTTCTATGACTCCAGATGTAGGTTCTTCCATTTCAGTGCAGCAGGATCTAGTTGATCATCCATCTTTGGAGGTTCCTATTCAGTCTTCACCCACTTTGAATTCTTCATTTGTTGAGGTCACACCTGCTTCTATGGAGACATCATGGGCTACACCTATTTCACCTTCAGAGATTACTTTCATTCAACCTCTTCCCTCTCACTTCTTTCAGGAGATGCAGTTTCTTCAGTTCTTTTGGGGCTACTTCATTATGGGGGGGATCTATGGTCTCTTTCTTCCTCTCTTCTAGGGGGTTCTTTTATGTATCTTTGTGATGGATGGTGTCCTTGGGGGGTCTTATGGAGTCCTCCATCTTTCATCACTTAGTTTCTCTTTGCATTCTATTTTAGGGAGGAGTTTTGTTCCCACTGGGTTTTCTCCTTTAACCCAGTTAGTTTAGTTTGCATTACATTTGTACTTGGGTACATGATCAGGCCTTTGTTGCTGGGACCCATCTTTGCTTTCATGCATCTTTTTTCTAGTGTTTTAGCTACTCCCTAAGTTCACCTTAAGGGGGGGTGTTAGAGTAATAAGTTATTCCACTTAATTAATTTAATCATATTAGTTAATTAATTAAGTCACTTATTCCTTTAGTTGCTTAAGCTAAACTTGGGAACATTAATAATTGATTAATTATTAAGTGTGCACACTAGGGTTTCCTAATTTTAGGTTTTCTTGATCTCCTCATAAGGATTGATCACAATGTAATTATCATATCATTCAATAATATTATTTCTGGTTTATGCTTGCACATACTTTTGCTCTGAGGGTTTACAAAACATCCATTATTATTTGTTCTAAATATCTATTGCATGTGATAGGTGATTGCTTGCAGGTGATTCTTGGGGACTGTGAGGTTGATATTTATCAACTTCTATAGAGGGTTGCCAATCCAAATGTTGGAAAGAGAAATAGAGTGTTATGTGAGTCCCTATAACTATCAATGTAAAATAAAAAACAATTAGACCTTGAGCAATATGCATTATGAAATGGAGATACAATAAATTCCCATTCAAGCTTTTGCCAAAGACTAAGAGAAAATATAGATATCCTTATTCCTTTTCCCAATCTCTAAATTAATCATCTTGGGATCCTTGATCTACACCATAGGACCTTTTCCTTTAATTTATTCACAACTCACTTAACAAGGAGAGGAATACTTGACTAGTTATAAGAGAAGAGAAATATACTGCATTCACACCATAAGACCTTTCCTTTAGTTGCAAGGTGGCATAAATTTTGTTTTGTTCATCATGTG
This sequence comes from Sequoiadendron giganteum, assembly GCA_007115665.2. Lineage (NCBI taxonomy): Eukaryota > Viridiplantae > Streptophyta > Pinopsida > Cupressales > Cupressaceae > Sequoiadendron > Sequoiadendron giganteum. Next base: position 788,081,956 of record CM021100.1, read on the forward strand.
GCCAAACCAACAGTGACAACATGTTTGGGTTAGCAATTTTATGCTAGGAAAGGTATTGTTTTGCAACCCGGCATACTAGATCATTCCAAGCTACATTGTATCGACACTTTCTCTTAAGAGCCCTAAGTGCTAAAAAGTGGCAAACTTTGACAAGTTATTTATCAAAAAATGTGGTACTTAGAAACATTTTTTCTAAAGGTATGGGATCACATAAGGTCCCTTTACAATAAAATCTCTTATTTTTCATATCTCCAATCCATTTGCTCATGGCGACAAGTTTTCGCACATTGAAAACAATGTCAAATGCATTGAAGAGAAAGTTGCAAGGTGGCATAAATTTTGTTCTATTCATCATGCAGCCAAACCGACAATTCCAACACATCCAAGTGGGTGGATTTATTCTAGGAAAATTTATGTTTCACACCCCAACATGTCAAATCATTGTAGGCTACATTGTATCAATGCTCTCTTAAGAGCCCTAAGTGCCAAAAAGTTGTGAACTTTGTTGAGATTTTTCTCAAGGATTGTGGCACTTAGAAAAAAAAATTCTAAAGGTCTAGGATCATGTAGGGTCTCCCTACAATAACCTCTCTTATTTTTTCATATCTCTAATCCATTTGGTTGTGGTGACTATTTTTTTCATGTTGAAAAAAGCATCAAATACATTGAAGATAAAGTTGTAAGGTTGTATAAATGTTGTTTTGTTCATTGTGCAGCCAAATTGATAGTTCCAACATGTTCAAGTGGGTGGGTTTATGATAGGAAAGGTTCTATCTTCTACCCCAGCATCTTGGATCATTCTAGGCTACATTGTACCAACACTTTCTCTCAAGAGCCCAAACCATCAACACCAAAATTATGTTGATGTTTTCTCTTAAGATCCCCAAGTGCAAAATAATTTTATACTTTAGCATGATGTATCTCAAAATTGATGGCACGTATGAACATTCTATCTGAACCTATAGGTGAATGTGAGGCACCTCTACAACAACTTCTCTCATATTTTGAATACTCCAAACCATTTGGTCATGGTGAAATTTGGTTTCTTCCTTAAAATTTGTCAAATGCATACAATTTCAAGTTGCAAGGTATCCTAATTTTTTTCTATTCTTCATGGGCCCAAATCATTAGCGCCAACACATCTAGGTGGGCACGTCTATGCTAAGCATGTGGTCCTAATTTACACCCCAACTCTCCCAAACATTTCCAGCTACACTTTAACCCCTAAGTTGTCCTTACATTCAAGATAGATTTGAAATTTTAATTAGTTAGTGTCATTTTTCTCCATCAATGATTTTTATATTTGAGGAGAAAATCAAGATTAAACTTCCAACACTATATTCAGCTATTAAGAAAAGGTGGTAGGCTGATAAATTTTGGGAGGAAGACTAGATAGAATGAAAATTTGAGCATATATGAGCACATCCTATAAGCCTTTGAGGAAGAATTCATTCTTGAAGATGAATTTTTGGTTTCAACATGCAATGGTCAAAATCAAAACAAAATAAGGAGATGACCAATTAGTCCAAGTCTAAATCTGTAGACATGGAAAATTGATCGGCACACTTGATCCTGATTACTAACATCGTTTCATCCTAAATCATACTCTCAGCTTATCATCACTCTTCATCCATTAATTAAATAAATTATGATTTATCTAATTAAATCGTTCTCCCCTCTTGATTAAATTAATCAATTTAATTTAATTAACCTTATATCTCTATTCATTTAAATAAAATCTCTAAAGTCCTCTTATAAAATTGAATAAATTAAACCTTATTTGATTTAATCTAACATTATCCCCTTTAGTTAAATAAATCAAAACATTTATTTAATTAAACCCTTCCTCTCAATTTGAGTTAAATCAATGCATACATTTAAGTCTAAATTGTCACATCTCCTAAATTCCTCATTACATTAATTAATCTTTGATTAGTTAATCTTAAATCATGTCCCATCCTCTAGCTTTTACCACTTGCACATGAAAATAATTTAATTAATTTATTAAATCTCTATTTTCTCTCAACATGGTATAAAATGGGAATATTTCCTCAAATTTGAATTCAAATCCAAGTGGACTTAGTCCTTCCAACAAGGAATTTAAGACCTCTTACATGTCCTTGGCATTGAGCCGAGTGACATTAACTCCATTCCTCTCTCCCTTCAACTTGCCAACTTTCAAATTAAAATTTTGAATCTAATATCTTTTATTGTGCTCAACCTTCACCCATTCACATCTTGACAAATGGCACTAGGCCATTGGATGTTGAATGATCCCACATTGCTCAATCTCACTCATTCTTCCAAATTTGAAATCTATAAATGAGAGACTCTTTCTCTCATCCACAATCCACAATCCAAGCAGGTCTACTATGCTTCATATTATCCACCTTTTGAATGAAAATTTATTATCTTCACATTAGAGTAATTTAATATCATTTCTTGAGCATTTTCTATCACCATAGCTAGGTTATTGCAGGTTTTCTCAAGGAGCTCATCATTGTTCTTCACCACCAGGTGGATCAAATCATCAAAGCTTACAAAGGAGTTGGGAAAGGGCCAATTTCTACACATAATTGGCACCAATTCTCCCATGGGATTGATAGTTTGTTCATTAAAATAGGATTCATTTACTTTTATTTGTATTTTTATTCATTTTATTCCTATGTTAATGTTTCAATAATTTCATGGGGAATCCTTGTTCTTGCTTGCATTTCAATCTAATAATGTGCTTGTTTGCCATGTTTGTATAGGTCTAGGATTGGGGTTCACATTTTGGCACTAGAAGGAGGGCAAATCTCAAGTTCAAATCACCTTTTTTTAGAAAATTATGTGTTTTTTGTGTTTTTTTTGTAGGTTCCAGAAAACTCAACCGTTGACTATCAAGCAATGCCAAACTGCACCGCTATCAGTCCAGTAACGCTATATTGCACCACTCCAAACTCCAAAATCCACCAATGGAGTCTTCCAGCCCATGAAATTCAAATTTTTAAACTCCATGGTGGGTTTCTAAATTCAAAACTATGCCACTGGATCAAATAGCGCCGCAATCACGGTCACTATTTTTCTACAGAGTGTCGCTCTGTCATCAACAACACTATATTGCATCGCTCACCTTCTCAAACTATGTCACACCCATGAATTGCATCGTTGGAGTTGGGCGGTTTTGTTATGAGGTGGCATGTGGATTTCCAACCAATTTTAGGTGGGTTGGTAGCCATTTTGGCACATTTCTGGGGCTTGAAACCTTCATCTTGGCCCTCAAAATGCCAATTTAGTGCTTTTTCGAGTTTTTTAAAAGTTGTTTCTGTTAATAACTCAAAGTTCATGTTTTGAATTTAGGATGTTAGTTGGAAATTCATCCTATCTTAGTTTTAGAAAGTTTTTGGGAAAAAATAGGACTCTTAAATTCATGCATGCAAAATAACCAAAAATGGCAATAGCTAACAATTGTTAAAATCTGCAAAAAAAAAAGGGAATTTCTTGATCAAAAGTGAAAGAAGGAAAATGAAGACCAAGGGATCTTTATGATTTTATCATCTCATTGTACCAAGTGGTTTTAAACACTTTTGGAGAACTTATAATCCCTTTCTAAGGATTTGATTACCTTCATGCTCTTAGGACACACTAAAATTTCTTTTGGGCTCTAAAAAGAACACTACAAAAAGTTCTCAAATTTTGCAACAAAGGGCTTAAAATGAACTTTAGGACAAACTCACTATATTTGGTTTAAGGATTAACAATTGAACAAGGAAAATTTCACATTTCCTTTGATGCTTAAAAATAATTCATTATTGCTTTGGAGGATTTAAAATGAACATGTGCTTTTGTGTCTTGTAATCTTTTTTGCAAAGTAATTTCATTTAAAAAGGCATATGTGCTTCTCTCACGCTTCACGGTGATCTTGATAATTAAAAGTCTTTTTGGTGACATTAAGTTGCATAAAATATTACCTCCACATTTTAATTTGGGTACCTAACAATTGAACCAATCTTGTGAGTGTGAGTGTGGCATATTGCGAGTGTTCTCCCTTTGTTTTTCAACGAAGGTTGATTGAACTACGGGATATGTTTGCTTGCTTTTTTTAATCTTAGCAGGCCTGCCTTGTGGGAAAAAGTAATCACCCAAGGGAATGACCCAACCGGGAACATGCTAAAGCCAAGCAAATTCCACCCAGGGTATAAGTCTGGATATTGGAACAAAGGCCAATATCACAAGGATTATTCCGACGAGAAGGAAAACAATTGTCTCTCACCACATGGATAGTCCCCCACAAATGGAATACCCGCATTAAAACCCCTTGTTTAGAAAAATCCAAAATCCTTAACTATTTTTTGGTGCAAAAGGTCATGTCCTTTGAAGCCACCCCACATATACATGCAATTTTGTTGCAGAGATGAAAAGTATGCCATGGGAGATTCATGGGTATTGATGCTTGGCTGACCTGAGAAGTGAGTGCACTATAAAGGGGAGCCTGTGTGGTCAAGAATCTAATCATCCACATTGAATATGCACAACTAGATTTATCCAAGTGGGAACCCAACAAAATATTGTCTCATCATCATAGGATTGTACATGTTCTTGGAAACAAAACACTTTGCGTGGATCTAAAACAATGGAAAACAAACATTCAACAAATCATCAGAATTTCAAACCCCTTGGAAGAAAAAATACCTTGGAAGTGTCCACATGTTACTTCTTGTCCCTAGGGGTTCTTATCTCTAGAAGGCTTCTAAACATTCAAACATCTCAATTTGTTTCTCCCAAAGTCAACACTAGGAAACCTTTGCTTTGATTTCCTTGATTTCCACATAATGCACTTTGTGGGATGAAATAAAATTAGGAAATTGGACATTTAGTTTGAAAAACTAATCTAGAAGTGATTGTGGTAAAAAGCAAGTCATTAATCAAGATTAACCCCAATTGAACCCCACACATGTGCTTGCAATCTTCTATCTTATGGTTTTCCATGCAAACATTGATCTTTTGGTTTGAAATACTCTTAGGGAAAAGCATGTTCTTCAATATCTTGGTCTAGTAAACAAGTCCCTCTTAGGTTCATTTAGGATCAAAATCAATCATTCTCATCCATCCCTCAACCATCAAAATCAAATCCCATCTCACCAACAAATTCTTGGGAACTTTGAAACATCACTTATGCTAGAATTTTAGGAAAAATCAACATCACCTTGTTTGGCTTAACACACCTAGCCAAATTATCCTCTTGTGTACAAGTTTACTTTAGGATAACACAAATTCCTAGAATTTACAAGTTCATTATCCAAAATCACCTTGTTTGGCTTAACACACCTAGCCAAATTATCCTCTTGTGTACGAGTTTACTCTAGGATAACACAACTCCCTAGAATTTACAAGTTCATTATCCAAAATCATCTTGTTTGAATTATCACACTTAGTCAAACTATCCTCTCATGTGCGAGTTTACCCTAGGATAACACAACTTCTTAGAGTCTACAAGTTCAACTATCAATCAATCAAAATCAAAATCAAATCAAGTCCTAAATTCTAGCATTGATCCAAAGTTCCTAAAAGTTCAAACATCCATAACCCTCACCCTTTCATCCTTCATCTCATCATTGGTCCTAAACACCTTAGAGGTTCACTTTTGCAAGAAGGTCAAAACACGAGAGGAGCATGGAATATAAACTTGATTCATACATCATGAGCAATCCAAATCAACCAAACTGTCAGGGCCTTACAATACCAATTGATTTTCAAAATTTGCATTTGTACAATCCATACATGGGATCATTATCTCCTCCACACCTCAATGGTACAACAAATGTGAGTTTTCCCAATCTAAATTTTGGAACATCTTTTCCTATGGTAAATTTAAATCAAAGTCAAAACTTACAAATCTATCAACCAAACAATCAAGGCATGAGCCTTCCCCCTTTATCAATCGTCAATCAAGCGAATCTGAGAAATACTCCAATCATAAATAAAAGCATCATATCAAATCCTCCCATTTTTTCATCGATATCACAACAACAGATGACAACCATCCAAGAAACCCCAATGGGCAACACAACCACCATCCCTCAAGTGTCTCAAGGACTAAGCATCTCAATCACACCATTCACCACTCAAACCCTAGCAATCAATGCGATTGTTCCGCTCATCACAATAGTCAAAACCATTCCCAATCCACCGCCACCATTGCCAAAACACAACATGTAAAATTCATTCTCCATCGTGTTGCAAGCCACTCGACAAGCCGCCCGCGAAAAGGTGCTCCAAAACCAACAAGCTACACAACTAGTTTCTCAGCAAGCGCAAGCGCAATTAACCACCCAACAAGCTACACAAGCCGCACAAGCAAAACATGTAGCCCAACAAGCACATGCTCAAGCTCAAGCCTAGTACTAGGCTCGGCAGGCGCAAGCACAATATTGGGCACAATTGCAAGCAATCCATCAATAAGTGTATCAATAATTCCTACAATATTTTCAAGCACAACAACAAGCATTTTTGGCACAACAACAACACGACCAACAACAAGCGTTGTTGGCTCAGCATCAAACATAGGCATTACTCCCTCAGCAAAGCTTGCAACATATTCCCACCATAATCGTTGAAAATGATGATCAAGATCCCTCGACCAATGATCATGTTGAAAATGTCTCTACATCACCTAATGAGTTAGAGGACATATCTCAAGAATTTATTCTAAAGCATGATCAACATCTTTCACCAAGGTCTAGCAATGATCATTTCCAAAACATATGGACATCCTTTGACCTCATGACATTTGAGAAACTTCCTATGCCTAATGAAGATATCCAAGAACCCTTTATAAGCAATCCATTGTTTAAAATTGACCCATGTCAAGAACTTGATCCAAATCATGTCAAAGCAATTCTAAAATCATTCGAGATCAAGAATTTGTATCTCTAAGCTACTACAATGATATAATGGACACCTCCTATCTATACAATATGATTACATCCACATAGCACATACTCCTCCATCTACCCATGAGATTCTTTCCTTGGATGGACACATAGATGATCTTCATTCAAAATGAGATTCCTTTACTCCTAACATTATTACACAAAAAGAGTAGGTTATTGATTCCTATAGTCAAACTACGTTGTCAACATTAGGATTAGATATATCTAAAATTTAGACTAAGGACATCATATATGAAGATATCTAGTATTATCTACTCAAGGGAATAGGTTAGATAGAATAGGATATTCCAGAGTCAGCAGAGCAGCAAATTGAAATGACATCATCTGCAGTGGTCATTTGTCAGAGAATGCATTCTGAACAAGACATCTCAAAACAGGGAGAATCAAAGAACAAATATTCTACTACCACAATACTAGGGGCAATTTCATCTCAAGAAAACATCAACATAGGGAGCACGAAGGATCCTTATGATGAAACCAATGCTGATACTATAACCATCCATGTCATGAATCTTCATACACCCATCACCCCATCCATGAATTGGGACCAACATCAAAAGGGATATTTGAATCAAAGCATGAAGAACATTATCAAATAAAAAGAAGCTAAGAAGCACAAAGGACAAATCAAATACATATGGATACCAAAAAATACAAAGAAAGATGATCCCTATCATACTCCATTAGTCAAAGAAACTATGGGGAAAAATAAAAAGGGGGCAAGTATCCATCAAAGATGCCCACAAAGGAAAAATTAGGCTTCTCAAGCAACGTACAAAGTATATCAAGCAGTTGGTCCTAACTCCACGCGCACTTCCGTATCCACCCAACATTGCTCATCTTCCCAAGTTTGGAGAGTCAAAGGTTCCAAACTATCAACCAATCCATCTTTTATTCCTAAACACACTCCAACATCCACGCCTCCATGCATGATATCCAATTCTCACATTGACCATGTTTTTTCAATGACCCTTCATTATAAGGATTCAAAAGGAACTCTATTGCGTTGTGCGCACAAAGGAAAAGTTAACTCTGGTATTAGCAAAGCAGATTAGGAATCTCAAAAGTTGCACTCAAGTGCACATATCTTAGCAAAGCAACTTATTCAAGTAGGATATCGATGGAAAATTATGACAAAAGAATCTACATCAACACCACTAGGTGGTTCAACATGAGCTTAAAATCTTTTAGCAAAAAATACAAAAAAATATAAAAATATATAAAAATCCAAAAAAATCAGAAAAGGGATTGAAAACAGTAAAGAAAAAAATTGTCCTCTAGTGAAAACCACTTCGGTGGTGCTTTGGATAGGTACCATGATGAAAACCTAGAAAACAGGCATCATGTGTAGAATCGAGCATCTATGTGCGTCGGTTCAGGTGAAAGCATCTCACCACATCCATAATAAAGCCAACATTCCATCCATAAATCCATTTATCCATGAATCATTTATCCAATCCATTTTCATCCATCTACATCCGTAGTCCAAATTATCTTGATCTTGACCAAGTTTGGTGCACACTTTACACTTTCTTATGGTAAAGATCTTGACATGGGTCATTTTCATTGATCCTATCCTACCCAACGTTGTCTGAACCATGAAGCATTATCCAAATGAGCATCCTCTATTCGAACACCTTATCACAAGATAATCCTTGGCATCCTTTGCATGCTAACCATATCCATCCTTCCACACACCTATCCAAGCATCTACCCATATCCTTTCAAACATTTCTAGACACTAGGTGCAGATATTTGCATCTTGCTATGGGAATAAATCTTGATATATATCCTCCACCTAATGTGGTGATCTGAACATTGGAAAACATGAAATCAAATTGGTCAAACATTTGTCGGCCAAAATCTGAACCACTAGCCCATGACATATTTTGACAAAAATATGTTCCTTATCAAGCTTTATCTTTCATCGAATATCAATCCAAACAATCAAATATCTGTTGCATCTAATGTGTACTTCAAAGTTACATCAAATCATTTAAACAATTTTGTTCCAAATCAAGCTTCAAAATTATGATCAATCAAAATCCAATCAATCCATCATTATCTTGTGATATCCTTCCCAATCCTTGTATTGTTGTGTATCCTCAACAATGTTATCATCATCAATCTTAAAATCCTCTTGTTTCTTAACACTATCCTTGCATTGTTGTGTATCCTCAACAATGTCATCATCATCAATCCATTGATCTAATCAATCAAATTCTAGCTTGATTTTCAACAAAATCCCAAATAGAGCACTGATATCATCATATATCCATATCTAAATCATCAAAAAAATTCAAAAAATCATATCAAAATCCAAAACACATCAAAAATCTGAAAAATCAACATCAATTTTCAACCGAACTAGTCGTCTCTGAGCTTGAACATTTGTAATTTTGATCTTTGATGATCCCCCGAGACATTTTAGGTTAGTCCTTTAGGCGTTTGTCGCAATAGAAATGGCAATCCGTTTGCCCATCTAACTCATCATTGAGTCAAGTTTGTCATCAATTGAACTACATGGTCTCTACATGTGTAACGTAGGCAAGGCTAATCTATGGATCAGCTTTGACACCCCTAGGATAGGTCTTTAAGTTAGTTTCTTGGTTAAAATCTCAAAAATCCAAAAATATTTAAAAAATCCAAAACTCAAAATAGCTTCAAAACATTTCAAAAAATACCAAAAAATCCAAAAACCCAAAATGGTGCACCTGTCTCATCTCGCTTTCACCCACAATAATCACCATTCATAGTAAATCAATTGTCATCTTCATCCTTTGGTGAGTCAGTCAGAAGCAAGTCTAGGAGTTTCAAAAGTGAACACCCAAATTGTCAAAGTCTCAAGTCTAGGTCAGTAAGCAAGAAAGTTGATCAATTCAGAGCATCAATAGCTTATCATCCAATCAATCTCATCAAAACCCTAATCACAACATGTCCTAGGATGCATCCTTCCCACGATAGATATCAGCATCAGGTATCCCACTATAGTTTAGTCTTGGCTAGCGATACGAAGAACATTAGCTTGTTTGTTTACTTTATCTTGGTATTTTTGACTTATCTTATTTTGCACTCATTCCAAGGACCTCTTAATGATACCTAATCAAAATAGGTTTAGAGAGAAAGGAATGGGGCAATGATCATTATTATCTTTTATCTGTTGTTCTTGTTGGATATTCTTGTAAAATAACTTGGCGAATACTTTCTTTGTTAGGTGCCTCCTAGCAAGGTTTTTGTATGTCAAGTGTGAACAAGAATACTCCTATCTGATTGTCGAGTCAAAGTCCATAGCACTAGGTACAATTCCATCCTAGTTATTTATACCTTGATGCATCATACCTATGTGTATTATCAAACATAAAGTAATTGGCCCTTTTAAAATCCCAACTCCTGGTAAGCAAGTCATCATCATCATCATTAATAGGCTTGTTGGATTCTCTTCTTATTCTTCTATCTTTACTAACATTTCTATCCAAAATTGGTGTGTTGTATCAAAATATACACGAGGCTACCCATGGTCGATTGACTATCTATACATCATCAAAATTTTCTATGTCAAATATCTGATATTTCAAAAGAATTATCTTTCATCCTTTGATCAATAGAACCACCCCTCTCACATTTTATCGCAATCTCGATCAAAAAATTGAACATTTCTGCTCAATCTCTCGAGGGGGTAGTATACCAGCATAATCATTCTCGCTGGGGTAATAGTAGGGCATTCGAAAAAATCAAGAAATTTTGAATTTTGATCGCAACAGTTTATTCTTTGAACCAACGCAACAAGTGCATTGCTTCAAAGAGGGGTAAAATGTAGACATGGAAAATTGATCGACACACTTGATCCTGATTACTAACATCATTTCATCCTAAATTATACTCTCATCTTATCATCACTCTTCGTCCATTAATTAAATAAATTATTATTTATCTAATTAAGTCATTATCCCCTCTTGATTAAATTAATCAATTTAATTTAATTAACCTTATATATCTGTTCATTTAAGGTTATCCCCTCTTGATTAATTTAATTAACCTTATATCTCTGTTAATTAAACCTTATTTGATTTAATCTAACGTTATCCCCTTTAGTTAAATAAATCAAAAAAATTATTTAATTAAACCCTTCCTCTAAATTTGATTTAAATCAATGCATAAATTTAAGTCTAAATTGTCACATCTCCTAAGTTCCTCATTACATTAATTAATCTTTGATTAGTTAATCTTAAATCATGTCCCATCATCTAGATTTTACCACTTGCACATGAAAATAGATTTAATTCATTTATTAAATCTCTATTTTCTCTCAACATGGTATAAAAGGGGAATATTCCCTCAAATTTGAATTCAAATCGAAGTGGACTTAGTCCTTCCAACAAGGAATTTAAGACCTCTTACATGTCCTTGGAATTGAGCCAAGTGACATTAACTCCATTCCTCTCTCCCTCCAACTTGCCAACTTTCAAATTCAAAATTTGAATTTAATATCATTTATTATGCACAATTACCAAAATGTGCTCAACCTTCACCCATTCACATCTTGACAAATGACACTTGGCCATTGGATGTTGAATGATCCCACATTGCTCAATCTCACTCATTCTTCCAAATTTGAAATCTATAAATGAGAGTCTCTTCCTCTCATCCACAATCCACAATCCAAGCAAGTCTACTATACTTCATATTATCCACCTTTTGAATGCAAAGTTATTATCTTCACATTAGAGAAATTTCATATCATTTCTTAAGCATTTTCCATCACCATAGCTAGGTTATTGTAGGTTTTCTCAAGGAGCTCATCATTGTTCTTCACCATCAAGTGGATCAAATCATCAAAGCTTACAAAAGAGTTGGGAAAGGGCCAATTTCTATACATAATTGGCACCAATTCGCCCATGGGATTGATAGTTTGTTCATTAAAATAGGATTCATTTACTTTCATTTGTATTGTTCTTCATTTTCTTCCTATGTTAATGTTTCAATCTAATTTCATGGGGAATCCTTGTTCTTGCTTGCATTTCAATCTAATAATGTTCTCGTTTTCCATGTTTGTGCTAGTCTAGGATTGGGGTTTACAAAATCAAATAAGATTAACCTTGCATAGAGATGTCTATGTGGTTATTACATGCAATGGTCACAATCACAACATGGACATGACTAGTTAGTCCAAGCCTATACCATTGTATTTCATGATCTCTATGTGAGGTTAGGATTATTTGAGTTAGAGAAACATCAAGTCCTTGAGTACCATAGCAATGTATGAACATCCAATTATTCTAAGATGAATATAGTTAAGGTCAAGAAGATATGAGAAGCCTATCACTATGTGAGAACCATTAAGGAAGAGTTCAATTAAAAGGGAAAGTGGAAAAAAATCACCACACCAAAGAAGGCATTGCTTTCAAAAAAGAGAAAATTGTCCTACCATGTAAATGGTGCAAAAAACATAAAAATATATGTGCTCTAATGTTTATTGCCATGTTTGAATTCTAGAGAGCAAACCAAAAACTTCATAATGGGAAAGAGTGCACCATCAAAAAAAAAACATGATTGATTTCAATTTGGGATAGGGAGATAGTACCTACCTTACCAATTGAAATGTCAAAAACTTCTCTTACATAGCAAAAAGTAGAGGATGATGATATCAAGCCCTCAAAAGGAATCTTTAATAAAAATCCTATCATTCTAGTCAAAACCACACAAACGACCATGCTAAAATATTTAAACGAAGATGATTATTCCATGAGCATAGATGTGGGTGCAAGGGTAGACACTAGAACATGATCAATGGTAGTAGCATGAAGAACCTCATTTCTTTAGCAACCACTAGGTGATCAAAGTTTCCAACCATGATTCATATATATCTATACAAACTGAGATGGTTTAGCTCCTACAATACCCAAGGTACATGTGTTAATCTCTACTGTTGCTTTTCATATGCTCTTTTTTCCTTTTTAGAAAGAGTAATTTTGTGATGTAGTGCTAATGGAATTCTGTAATGTACTCCTTGGACATTGATAAATGCATAGTCACAAATGTATTTATAGTGGCAAACCTCACAATATAGTTGTGTTAGTGGGTAGTAAGAGATATTAGATTCATAGAATGATATCATTCTCAACATGTTTTCTAGCTCTACAGAAGATTATGTCATACAACTATAAATAATTGTATTTCCACAATTCACTATCAATTGACACAACTTGTAATGGCAAAGATAGATTACATTATAGAAGCCATATTTACATAAAATTATTTTATTCCTATGTATAGTCAAGTTAAAGTGAGCTAGCTCCCAAAATAAGCCAAATGGTTTTCTATGTAACAACTATAGATCAAGGTTTTGCACCTACTTTGTAGATAAAGAAAGAGACTATTGCTTTACAAGGAGAGGTGACTGATCTAAGAGGATCAACTAATATTGATTTTTATAGTAATTCCAAGACCATTCTCATTGCTTGTGATTGTTATGGTAAAATTATGGTCTATTATATAGAAAAGCAACTTTGAAATGCTCATAATTGTGTTAAAATCATAAATCTATCTCCAACACATATGAAATACCCCAGTAGTGGTGAAAATTACTATACACTAGATAGGACATGGGAATAACTATACTTTTTCCAACATTTTGTAGTTTCTAACATGGATTTAGCAAGGTCAAACATACCTCCAAAATAAACTAAAAAGACAAATTTGTATCACACATCATTGCATTATTTCAAGTGTTGTGCTTCAAACATCAGACAGTGTATCATCATGATAACCCAAGTGACACCCTTGAGACTTATGTTTTTCAAGTAATCCACCAACACATTGCACACATCAATACAATTGTCCAACAATCATGAGATGATACTGCATGAAAATAGTTCAACTATTATAATAACCATCATCCTTCATGGCATGCAATTTATACATACATGTAACATTAGTGAATAAAAGGAAATAAAGAACAATATATAAATATATAACATTATAAAATAATAGCCATACATCTTCCTCGAGAGTATGCTATGTAAGGTTGAGGAAATAAATAAAACATATTTACTTTTTTAATTCTATAGCAATCTCAAACTTTAAGTGCTTTGTATCATAAAACTTTCACACATACACACATAAATTTATCTAGATCCTCATCTTAATAATAGTGGTAAAAAATATTTACATTAACCAAAAATCCATAAGGCCATATAATGTTATATGTGGATAAAAGTATACAATATATCCAAAAAAGTCATATAGGCCTACCAAAAATCCATATAGACATAAAATGTCACATATCCATAATACAAAATATATGTTCAAAAATGTCACATAGGCATACATCAAAGGACCTAGGTAATACATCGTCATTTTCCACTAGGGGAAGGAAATAGATAGTGAGTTTCCTTTGACTCTCAATTGGATGGATATGGATGTGATGTTAGTTTATTTCGAGTGCAAGCACTCATCCTCCTCTCTAGACTACTTTGGACACCCATCTAATAAAATAAAAATTATAGACATTAATATATAAAAATTGAATTGTGGAATGACATATAACAAAATAATCACTTACCACCTCTAAATAATCAGCATGTTCATCCACAACACAGGAACGTTCATGGTCTGGAGTGACAATACCTTGTAGCAAGCATCAAGATAGCAATTAAACTACATATGAGTATCATTAAAATTTCCAATAATAGACTAGTAAAAGAACATATAATGTGAAATTTAGTAATTTGTCGCATACCTCTATCAAAGGATCAAAACTTGCTACTATTGCAACAACACCATGGTCCATTGTGGCACAAACATTAGGAGGACTATCTAATGTTAGCATCTAAAAATGAAGGAAAGAATGTTGTTCAATTACCAAAACTACCTAATATTGTTTTAAAACACCATTAATGAATAAAGCTTACCTGAGTGAAAGTTCATCTATGACGATAAGTGCAAGGTGTCAAAGTTGAAGGTCCACCATCACACTGTTTGAAATCCAAAGTGAGTTATTAGAAAATCATTCATTTAAGTTTCAACTATTCATGTGTAATAATTATATTTATTTAGGGGTTACATACTTGTGAACTCGACGCCATAAGAAAATAGGGGTCTAGGGGAACAATGTAAGTAGCATCAACACTTTGACCTTGAATTTTCATCATAATCAGTCTACTAATTTAGTTATTCTTACATTTTAGAATAAAATTTAATAAACAAAATAAAATTAACTTGCTGAAATTTACTTGAGTATCAATATCAAATGTTTCATTAATATTGTGTGCAAGTGTTTTTCTACTTCTAAAATGCAAAACATAATGGAATGTGTTTCACAAAAAATTGCTAAGCCTTTACGGTTTTTATTTTTTTATCTTTGTGGTTGCACCTTACCTTTCAATTGCTCACTTTGCTCAGTGTGCTCCATGTGGCTCCCTCTCGAGGCTTTCTAATTTTCATATCGCTTCCCTCTTGCCAGTCTCTGTCTATGTGACAAGTGGCTTTCTCTGGCTATTTTCTGAACTAGGCCCACCTTATACTTTCTTTCACTCGGCGTGCTCCATGTGGCTCCCTCTCGGAGCTTTTCACTGGGTGTCCCTTCATCTTTTTTTCGAGCCCCATCTGCGTGACACATGGTGGTTGCTACTGCGTTGATTACCTTGGAATTGTTGTTGCGCCTTTTGTACTCGTCTGGTGTCGCATTTTCTTCTGTGACACCGCATGTTCATTTCTGCAGCTGCATGGTTTTCCATTCCCTATAATGGCTTTGCTAGCATGCTCCTGGGTGATCAATGTTTATTATGGCGGCTCAAGGTGATCTAGGGCATCGATCCTTGCTTGCGGCTTTCTTTCTCTAGATTTGTTTCAGGCAGTGGATTGGCCTATAAATGCGGCCATGTTTCTTTTTATTAGGTTGTTGATTAAGTTGCAAAAAACTCTCGAGCACTCCGAAGAAGCCTTTGTAATAATTTTATTAAATTTGAAGACTCCGGACTATGCCAAATCAATTCGGCCTTTCTATTTTTCATTCATTTAGTAGGACTATTAGTCTGTGTTATTATCTTCTTATATTGTATGAATGCTTGTTCTTCAACTTTTGTAATTTTTCATAGCTAAATAAATGCAAATCATGTTTTCTCGACTCTTCTGTGTTAGATAAAGTTGTGTGAGATTATGCTATTTGAATTAGAGGGTATTTGTTATGTTTGAAGTGATTTTGAGAAAATTTAATTGATGAACAACATTTTAGTGGTTCGAGCCTTTGCATTCTGCACTGTGCTCTAGTGAATTTGTCTATGATTTTGGCGCATCGCCAGTAGTGTAGATTTTATATTTCACTATCTTTCTAACCTCTTACCTCCCCACTAAATGAAGAGTCGGCTTTGATAAAACCCCGGAGATCACTTAGCTAGCGCACAATGTCCCCCAATAGCTAAGTTTCCCATGAGACTACTGCTACATGCAAAAATCCTACGTCAACAGTTCTTTTTTTGGCACGCCCGATGGGATCATGAACTAGCACGTTCACCTAGTTTTATAAGTGTGTATGAGCCATCATCCTGTAACTAGGTTGCAGACTGCAAGAGCCCTTGGCCAGCTCATACCACCATTAGTTTCTATGCACCCGAGAGGTCGGTAAGGTACCCCTTCACCTCCTCTGCCTCCTCCTTCTCCGTCGTTTCCTACTCCCCCTATACTTATGGCTGCTAGAAATTATGTAGCCTGGGACTTCAGAAGTCCTTTAGTTGCACCTATGCCTCCTATAGTATGGGCTCTAATCCATTCTTCTGCTCTAAAAGCTATCCCTAAGTATTCTAAGGATGAGTCGAAGACACCAATGGAACATCTGTAAGATGTGGCAGACGTATGTCTGGTACATGATGTATCAAATGAAAATATATCTCTCAGATTGTTGGCCGCCTCCTTCCGAGGAAAGACACTAAACTGGTACAGGACTCTCAAAGCTAGTACTATTACAACTTGGGACCAGCTCGGAACCTCATTTTATGAGCATTTTTCAAACGCTAGTGACAAATCTTCGCTGTACCATCAACTAGCAAATATAAATAAAGCTCCTCATGAAGCTCTACCTGATTTCAATGTGAGGTTCCATTCGACTTGGCCGAGAGTGCCTGTTGGTAGTCGTCCACCCCCAGATTTGGTACTTATGTTCCACTTAAAGTCAATCATTCTTGATATTTCCATGATGTTACAAGCTCTTGGTGGAGAGACTCTTCCTGATGCTTATGCTTTGGCTGTCACTGCATAAAATAATCTGATCGCTGCAGGAAAGTTGGCACCGAGACCCATGATGCCATTTTTTTTTGAGTCCAACACTATGGAAGCCGAAGTTCTTTTGACTAGCGTGCCTACGGCTAGCCCCCAATCTATGTATGTATATCCCAAAACTATCCTGAGTGTAGTTCCAGTAGTGGCCCTAATGCCTAATCCCTTGGCTGCTGAGATGAATGAGATGAGAGAACAAATGCGGGCCATGACTAGTGAGTTGACTACTATGAAGTGGCAACAATATAGCTATCAAAAGCCGACATACTAGAATTACCAAGGCGGAAAAGCTTCGTACCAATCATATCAGTGGCAAGATAGGTCATGCGGAAATGCCTCAGCTTAGCCAAGTAACCAAATGGTTCTGGTAACCCTACCAATGTAGACCATTCATCTTAGTTCGAATAAAGAGCTAGTGGTTGGACAAAACAACTTAGCCGAAGATTCCAATTCATGGTTTTTTCCTTCTAACAATGCGCACATGTTGAGAAATTTCCCGCGGGGAAATTTGCAACAACAAATTGTAGACCAACATAGCCAAGGCAATGCACCTCATCCCGACAACCAATCATATGCCTCTCAGTAGATGGACAATGCTGTCCTCATTGCTCAAATGCAAGGGATGTCCATTTAGCAAGAGTCAGACATTGTTCCAGACCAAGCGCTCTTTTCTTGGATGGAAGGAGAAGAGTTAGCATTTCCAAATGATTTTCCTATAACTCAAATTCCACGGGTACAGTCTAATTACAACACACATTCTAAGCAGAGATTTACTAGATAGTTTACATCCCCACCAACTAATGCTTCAACTCAGTCGATGCCTAGTCCATCGGCAAGCCCATCGTCAATCCCACAGCATACTAGCACGATTCCTCATAGTTTTCTGAATTAGCCTCCTCTGAAGGAAAAGGATCCTATGATCATCCAAGCTGTTGCCAAACAATGAGACGCACTGGCCACAAAGCCAATACCGGCTGCGAAACCTAAAGAGCAAGCAACCGTCACTCACTAGTCGCGAGCACAGTTTAATGTGGTGGAATAATTGAAGAAGTCATCTGCTAATGCTTCTTTGTGGGATGTCCTGGCTATTCCAAAGCAAAAGGTACTATTACAAAAGACATTGTCGGGAGAGGAGTTTCCAAAGGTACTTACTCAGTCCAATGAAGAGAAAGTATCCAGGCCAGACCTGGATAAAGTGCTCACAAATCAACCAAAGGAGAAGCTCGAGTTTGGAAAAGAAAGTAAGCCTAAACCTAAGCCTTTCTTTCTAACACTTATTATTGGTGACAAGTTGTTACATAATTGTATGATCGACTCTGGTGCTAGTGCCAATGTCATGCCAAAGCAACTAGCTGATGCTTTGGGTTTAAAATATGAGCCTCTAAACAAAGGATTCATGCAGCTAGATGGAAATAAAGTTGATACCGTTGGGGTAATCAAGGGATTTCCTATGATTTTGTTTGCCTGCCCTAGTATCACTGTAAATCAGGATACTGTACTCATTGATATTCCCCCTCTATTCAAGATTTGTTTGTCCCGAGAGTTCACAACAAATTTCAGAGGATATCTAGCATTGGACTAGTCACACCTGATTCTGAGGACCAAGCATGGAGCCATGATGAAACTATTGTTGAAAACTTTGCATTCTGAGCATGTTGTTGATGAGGCTCTACTCAACTTTGAAGCAACACACACTTTAATTACTCAGGAGGAGAGGTTCAATGTGGAATTTCTGGAAGAGGAAGAAGCTACTAGTTCTCGGATAGAGGATGAATAGAATTCGTTGAATGAGTTTATTGATATTGACCCTTTTGGAAATTATCATGCAACTGGACTCGACACTTATGTCATACATGAGGATGTCCAATCTATGCCCAGAGTTACTAAGGAGTCCGAAAACGAAGCACTCTTGGGGTTATGGACTTTGCATTTTGATGGAGCGAGATGCAGAATCGGAGCTAGAGTAGGCGTATGTTTGACATCCCCGTTTGAGGAAAAGACCCTTAGGTCTTACCATTTTTAGCTCACGTGCTCAAACAACGAAGCAAAATATGAAGGTCTTGTCCATGGTTTAAGCCTTGCAAAACAAATGGGTGCAAAGTAGATAAGTGTGTTCAGAGATTCAAAATTGGTGGTCAACTAGATTCGAGGAATTTCTGCTGTGAAAAATGTCTGTATGCGATCCTACCGACATAGAGTCTGGGATCTTATTGACAACTTTGAGGCCTTTAATATTCAGGCTATACAAAGAGAGAAGAACTCCGAAGCCGACTGGATGGCGACTAACGGGGCCCAGTTTGAGCCGGCCTCTGAATTATTAAGAAATAAGCATGCAGTGAGGGTAATTGTAAGACCCGTTGTTCCAGATAACAATCAAGATTGGCAAGTGTTTGATAGCGATGCTCAAATCGCATCATTTCTCCAATCGTCTAGGGAATTCGCCGATTAGCTGCAGCCAAAGATCGCCAAATTTTATGGGGATCAAATTATCCAATTGAAATCCAATAAGCTTCCAAGAGGCCTACTCACTCTAGAGAGCCTGTTTGATTCTGATGATGTGACAAGAGACAAAAGGAAGCTCATGGCTGACAAGGGTGATTACACCAATTTTCATATCGGGGAAGATAGAAAGCTCAAGGTTGGGAAAGAAGTATCTCAGAAGAATAAGGACAGACTAAGGCACTTATGTGAAGAATATCCGAGTGTAGTAGCCTGGTCATATGATGATCTTAAAGGATACGATCCTAGGATCATCGAGCACACAATTGAGTTGTCAAAAGGGGCGAAGCCAGTTCATCAGAGACAGAGACCAGTGAATCCAAAGATAGAATCTCTCATGTCACGGGAACTGAATAAATTGATCGCATCCCGAATAGTATTTCCGATCAAACACAGCACTTGGGTATCAAACCTGGTACCAGTATGGAAGAAGAATGGAGACATACGACTGTGTGTAGACTTCTGAGACTTGAATAGAGCATCCTTAAAGGATCATTACCCCCTGCCTTCAATGGAGGTAACTCTACAAACTATAGCTGGCTCTGAAATGTTTTCAATGTTGGATGGCTTTTCGGGCTACAACCAGATTTGATTAAAGGAAGAAGACCAACACAAAACAATGTTCACCACAAAGTGGGGAACTTATGCATATGCCAAGATGCCTTTTGGACTCTCGAATGTCGGAGCCACCTTTCAGAGAGCTATGGATATTTCCTTTAAGGATTTGATCCATAAAATTATACTCATCTATCTAGATGATTTGACAGTATTTTCAAAATCTGTTGGTGATCACTTTGATCATTTGGAGCTTGTCTTCCAGAAGTGCCAGGAATTCAGGATTTCTTTAAACCTGAAGAAATGTGTGTTCGGAGTTCCCCAGGGGAAGCTATTCGGGTATGTTGTCTCTAAGGAGGGTATTTCCATTGATCTTAAAAGAGTTGATGCAATCTGGGAGCTCCCGTTACCTATCAACAAGAAGGGCGTGCAGTCATTTCTAGGTAAGGTCAACTTCATTAGCCGATTCATTGCAGATTTTGGAGGAATCGTTCAGCCTATTACGTTAATGCTTAAGAAAGACCAGACTTTCAAATGGATGGCAGAAGCCAGAAAATATTTTGAGCTTATAAAGGAGGCTATTTCTTCTGCCTCTATGTTAGTTAACTCTGACCTATCAAAGGATTTCACTATGTACATTTTTTGTGGTGGCAACAACATTGCCACTCTACTTATGCAAAAATACGATGAAGATAAATAGGAGTCTCCTGTTGCTTTTTACTCATGAACTTTAAAAGAATATGAGGTGAAGTACAATTTCATAGAAAAGAAGGCCTTCGCCATTGTGAAAGGGCTTAATAATTTTCGACACTTGATATCATATAATAAGGTGATTGTTTGTGTACCACATCCTAGTGTGCGAGAGTATATCATGAAAGGAGAAATCATGGAGAAAAGAGCTAATTGGATTACCAAGATCCTAGAATATGATATTGAAGTCAGACCTATCAAGATAGTCAAAGGAAAGGGACTGTGTGAGTATCTTACTGAAAACAGTAAACTAGCGATAGAGTTTGAAGCTCTGGAACCTATGTTATTCAATGAAGAGGGTTCTCAGGGCAACTGGCTTGAGGATAGAATAAACTTCATGTAGAGGGGAAGGTATCTGATCAATTTACCTTCTTTTAAAAGGTGTTTCTATCACCTACAAAATAACAATTATATTCTCTTAGTGGGTGTCCCGTTCAAAAGAAATTTTAATGGCGTCTTGTTAAGGTATGTAAATGAATAATAGGCGAGGAAAATATTGGATCAATACCACAATGGCCCAGCTGGAGGAAATTTTTCTGCAAGAACTACAGCAATAAAAATTATGTGCTGGTTATTTTTGGCCAACACTTTTCAATGATGCATTTTCATTAATTAAATCTTGTAATGAGTGTCAGTTTCATGTCGGAAGGAGAAAGAATGTTGCTATGCCTTTAATTCCTATAGTAGTAGAGGAACCCTTTGCTCAATGGGGTTTGGATTTCATTGGGATGATTAATCCTTTCTCCTCAGCTAGAAACAGATGGATATTGATAGCAACAGACTACTTCACTAGATGGGCAAAAGCACTACCATTGAAAAATGCAACAGAAGTGGAGATTGTTAATTTCCTGGAAGAGTTGGTAGCCAGATTTGGCCCACCCAAAACAATCATCTTCGATAATGATAAAGCTTTCCTCGGCTTGAAGATGAGCCAATTCGCATTAAAGTATGGGGTTTTCCTAAAAACCTCTTCTAACTATTATCCCCAGGGGAATAGCCTCGTAAAGTCTACAAATAAAAACCTCATTAGGTTAATTAAGAAGATGGGTTTGGAACACCAAAGAGAATGGCATAGAAACCTCCAGACAACACTATGGGCAGACTGAATCTTGCCCAAGTAGATATTAAAGACATCTCCCTATGAGATGGTGTACGGGAAGGAGGCATTGTTGCCTATCACCATGGAAATTCCTGCCCTACAGTTGCTTAAATCTCTGGAGATTGAACAAAATGGAGCAATGGAGGTACATTTTTCTGAGCTACTCGAGGTTCAATAAAAGAGAGAGCACACCCTTGAGGCAATGAATAGCCGCCAACAGGTGGTAAAGAAATGGTTTGATAAGAAGGCATCAGATCAAGAGTTACAATGTGGGGAATTGGTGCTCAAGTTCAACGAGCATGGAGCAAAGCCTGGTCAGCACGAAAAATTTGGCAATCTCTGGGAGGGGCCTTTCAAAATTATCTAGTGTAAACAGTTCAACTCTTTCGAGTTGGAAGACAAAGAAGGTAACGCCCTAAGTATTCCAGTTAATGGAATACATCTTAAAAAAAATCATTAATTCTACCTATGTGATGGCTTTTTAAATTGTAAAAATGTAATTAATTTTCCTGCTTTAAAGTTTTGGGTTTTCTCAGTGCTTTATGAAATAACAACAATGGTGTAATAAATTGAAAGAACATTGTAAATGGGCCGATATTTTTGGAAAAACATAAATATTATATATATTGGCCAAAAATTTACATTATATAAGATAGGGGCCATTGGCCTTGTATCAAAATATATACATATGTCTGCTATGAAGCAGAGGCTGGAAAAAGTGGAAAAACAAAATTGGGGACCATTTTCATTCTTGGATTATCAAGCATGGGAGGGACTAGCAATTACAGCAACCTGCGGTGTGAGATCAGGGAACACCATTCTTTCGAAATCCTCATACCACTAGAGGTTTTAGAATGGTTCTATGTAATACACCTACATGAGGAAGTAGCAGTCGGCGCGGACCTTGGTGCGATGCTCCTCATGAGTCTCCAATTCGAAGTCGAAGAGGAAGGGCCTAGTTGGCATGGGTCCTCCATGTGGCTACAGCAGATGAAGGTTGTGAACTGAGGGGACCCCATGATCAAATTGAGCAGCATGCACTATCTGCTCCAACCCTCTAAGGTAGCGTCGCGAGAACACTCGCTTTGTCAACTTCAAGATCTTGCATTTGGAGACGTTGATATCCAATAGCGAGGCAACAAAATGGGAGCAGATGTTGGTGTTTACTCAATACTATTCCTTATACTCTACGCAATCTTTGCCAAGAACCCACTTAATTGCCTTCACATATAGCAGGTTTTTCATGCCTGTCATGTGCTTTAAGCGCCTACACCTAATTTTTCCTAAGAAGGAAGCTTGAGTCTTCTTGTAGACTAACCTTATTGGTGTTTCCATGATGCATACTATCCTAGCTAGAAAATGAAATTGCTAAGATAAGAAATGCTTACTAAGCTAGGAATGCTAGAAAATATTGTGATTTGCAATGTTGCTAATGGTCCTATTTATAGACTAGCCCGGGCTCACTAGACAAGGTAGGCCATAATTATGACTGAGTCGAAGTGTGTCGCCAAGCCTCGATTTTCAGTGTTACGGCATGTGAGGTGATGGGAATATGCAAGTACAGTTGCAACTTGCTCTGTTCAAGTTGTTGAATTCATTAGAAATTGGTTAGGTGCCAGCATAAGGGGCTGCCATCCCATCCAAATCAAGGCAAATCTTAAAGACAGGCTGTTGGGTGATGCACCCAAGTACGATCAATAAAATCAATAAATGCATAAAGCTTGCGAAAGGGTTTTTGCAAGGTTGTCTTGGTTCATTGTTCAAGAAAATCAGGCGCCACCACATGAAAAAGTTTGTCTCTTAAATGTAGAGAGCAATTTGGCAAGATGGCTATCGTTCCACATGCATGAAAGGTTGGTGATGCATATATGAACTAAATATGAAAGGTTGGCACGTAGACCTCACCTGGCCATTTTTCACAAAGATAAAAAAGCAGGTTAAACATGCAAAGCACATTTATTGCAAGAGCTATCTAAGGATAAAAAAAGCTAAGTTATTTGCAAGAGAGAGTTTTTCAAAAGCTAAGTCGTTTGCTAAATTTTGCCAAAGTTTGTGAAAGATTGTGAAAGTTTCTTGTGAATACAGAAAAAATAGATGAGATTGCATAGAATCCAACACAAGTCCTAGCCCTAGCGAGTATAGATGAGAAAATATTGAAGAGGGCGCCCTCTATACAAATCTACAACAAGGAGTCTTAGGCTACTCCAGGCATCCCCACAAAGCCTTGTTGGCCTTTCACCAGTCAGGTGGACTAGAGAATACTGAACACAATTCCTCAAAGAAATCGGGCTTTGGTTGCAAATGATTGGGATAATGTCTTTGATCTTGAGTTGTCCCAAAATATTAAGAGCCTCTGGGAAGCTGCATGCGAAAGAATGAAAAAATTATTAGACCCTATCTGCAAGCGTCTATAGGACTATGGGCTTCCCCAGTACATGGTTCCCCTGGTACATCCTTACCCATAAATCGTGGCAGCATGCATGACAGGCTTTGACCCAAACACTAGAGTGATAAATGGCACTAATTTTAGGGTAATCATTAGTCCTAAGGCCATTCAGGATATGCTATGCATCCCGCTTCCCTTGACGTCTTATGTTGAGATTTTCAACAAACAAAGGATGCATGACAAGTGGGGAGGGCTCAAGTTGCCATCGTAGTATTACCACACTGAAATTGCTCAATCATCAAATGTCTCAGCACTGCCCAAATTCCTATTTGGTATGGGTGCTTTGAAAGGTGTGTCTTCCTCCATCTATTCTATGCTGGCCCTGGTATGTGGTCTGGATATAGACAAGTAGGTTTTCAAGTTTCAAATGTGTCTTGGGTTCATGTTGAGGAAGAACAACGTGGCTCTACTTTTGGATTTTGTGAGAGTTATTAGTGATGGAATTTGGTAGCAGCTGCAGGATTTCTAGGTCAGTTCTAGGTTCAGGTATTCCTCTTTCCTAGCCTACTTGATATTACACCAGAATTCAGATTATTTTTTGATATTTATGTCCTTGGCTATTTTTGACGAAAGTAGCCTAAGGAAGCCAATTTCGACATGGACTCCTGTCATGTCAAAAACCTTTGATTACTATGCATTTTTGGATATGTTCTTAGCCCTAACTTTGTGGGCTTTGGATAGAGCTGGGATCAACATGATCGCGTGTCTGTCACCTCGTCAGAAGTCCTGGTTGGGAAAGCTTGTACCACCCTATGATTGGTTCTTTGGCATGGATTTCACCATACTCCGCATGCGAGGTTTCGCCCGGGAGCCCTTTCGGCTCCCCTGTTTTCTTTTCGACCGAGTGTTGGCCCTGGAAACAATGAGATAGCTATGTAATATTGATAATGACTATTGGGGGGGAAAACATTTAACCTCCTATTTAGTGTTGTCGGTCATGTTTGGTTATGTGTCGCTAATCAAGAAAAGGACTTCGAAGATCGATACTTCAGAGATTCTATTTTCGAAGTTGGGTCATCTTGGGTTGGTAGTGATAAATGACACCTAGCAATACAACCCCGAAAATAATTTATCGGAGGTTGGCATAAGAATCCCACATTAGCCTCAACCATTCTGGGACCCCCGGAGAAATGTTGAGGATGGGAATTTAAGATTATATGTAGGCCTTGAACATCTGCCTACTGAGGACATACAACCGTCGTGGCTGAACTTCTACTTCATAGTTGGGAGGGCCAATCCAAATCAAAAGATCAACCAGGCTCTGTGCACCCAATTGCAAAAGCTCTTATGGTGTTCTGAAAAGATTTGAAACTTCTGGATTTACTGGCAAGAGACTAAGACAACCATCCATCTTTACGAAGAGGTGGCCCTTGATGAAAAATTTGATGATATCTAGGAGAACGCCCACCCAGATATAGAAAAGTGTCTGAACCCTTCAACGTCCGAGGAACATTATAGAAGGGAAGAGATTTCCATGGAGCTTGGGGAGGAGGTAACTCAGAATCCCCCTATCATCACCAAGAATCCAATGCATAAGGAAGATGTCGGTAAATAGCCTGCGTAGCAGGAGGATTCACACGCACAAATATTGAAGCCATCTAGCTCCTCTAAATCAATGAGGAAGCGAGTAAGGACTACCAGTGGTAGAAGTCATGTCATTGTAGACCTTGAGGATTCTCTAGAAGAAAGGTGGCAATGAACCAGAGTATCCGGTGGAGAAGAAGAGTGGCTAACAGAGGAAGTGGTTGAATCGTCTGTAGCTCCTCATGAGCCTCAAGTAACATTTCTTCCCTCTTCTCTCTCCACCATGTCTCTGGTCTCTTCTTCATCTTCCCCTTCTTTTTCATCTGCACTAGATTTCTTTGCCGCTAGATATCCCGGGCAGTCAAGTCTTACCCCTCCTAGTTTCCCACTTTCGTCCTCTGCATTTCATCCTTTACCAAGAGCACAATTTTGTGTTAGCACTGGGCTCATGAGACAATAATTCTTATCCTTAAGGCCCAGCCCTTTAGTTTGTGCATCTCTAGTTTTCCCCTACACCGCATTATCATCCTCCCCAAGCGGCCATTTCATTCCACCATTCTCCTCGGCCATTATTACAAGGCCCAGCAATAGCAATGATGTGCTAAGTACGCTATCTTTCTCATTGGCAGTCCCTTGAGAGTTCCCTTTTGCTGGTGGCCTGGGTATCCCTACCCAAGAATATTTTTCATAGGTTGATGCAAACAAGAGTGCCTAAGCTAGCCGAATGAGAAAGAGAAGACAAAAGGATGTGACTAAGCAGGAATATCCTCTCTTGCAAATTGTGTTCAATGAGAGCTAAAATTCATTGATATTTGCAAAAATCACTCCCAATGTGATTAAACCGGTAGGAGAAATGCTATCGAGTGATTACTCTGTCAATGCTATCAGGCTAGACTTGCAGCAGGCCCACTCGCGAGATAAGGTCGAGCTAATGGAGGAGACCCCAAAAATTGTGACCAACGATTACCTCAAGCTCAATCGCTAGGCAAGAAAAAAGGATGATCAGATATCGGAGCTCAAGGGTAGGGTCGATATCTGGGTAAACAATTTTAAAGCCCAAGAAAATGAAATAAGTTGCTTGGAAAAGGAGAGGAGCGCTTTTGAAGGACAAATCAAGGCACTGCAAGTTATGAGCACAAAAATATTTTTGACTCTCTAGCATGAGGTCGAGCGGAGCCGAGGAAATGAGGAAAAGCTCTGCGTTGAGTCCATGCAGCTAAGTGAAGGAATGAAGGAGCTCCAGTAGAGCACGGATGCTAAAATTAATGGAATGAATGTCACTTTGGAGTTAGAAGTTCAAAAAGAAAAGTGGTCTGAATTGGCCCTGGAAGAAAAAGAAAAAGAGGTTTCCACTCTAAAGGAGCAGGTGTCCACATTGGACAAAAACTTGTCAGAGCTAAAGACAAATTTGAGTAGCAGAGAAGCGGAGTTGAATATCCTGAAGACCCAACCTCTTGCGCCACAAATGAGCTCATTGAAGATCACCAAGGAATTGTAAGCATCATACTAGGACAAGGTGAAGGAATTGTTCCTTACTCTTTAGCCTACCTTAAAACTTATGGTGCAAGCGGCCAACCTTTGCAGAACAGTAAGTGAAACAATATAGCAGACTCAAGAGGTAACTTCTGATAAGGTTCTGGAGGCTAGGATTTTATTGGGAAAGTTGTATACAGCTTCCGATGAAGCTTTGAGAAGCATGAGCATTGAGGACCGAACAATGGAGGCCATGGGCGTAAGCATCCTCATCTCTATGCATGAGGTTGTTCAAAAGGTGGCAGAATGTAGGGCTAGGCTGAGCCAGGTTACCAGTGACATGCGGGCAAAATTTTCTCGCTTAACTCAAAGAGGCCTCCCTTCGCCCTTCATTGTAGATCAGGTGGCAGTGAGTGTGGAACACATTGTTGTTATGATCAAGGAGAAGAAGCAGGACCTTTCTATGTTCCAATCTTCTGATCAATCTCCAACTTTTGAGAAGATTGAGGTGATCGTGCATCAGTTGGTGCAGCTCTTCTTTCAGCTGAAATTAGAAACGAAAGTATCTGGCGGATTGCCTTTCAAGGCAATCATCGATCTGAAATTGTCTCATGAAAATATGTGAGCTCTCTCCACGCCATCGAATGAATTTTTGACCAGTTTGAAGGCTGCCCTCTCAAGGTTGTGAGCAATTTTGGGATGTTGAACCAAAGTTTCTGGGGTTCTTCATTCTGCGAGCAAAATGCCCCTGTGAGTCACCAAACTGTTTCACAAAAAACTGCTAAGCCTTTGCAATTTTTATTTTTTAATCTTTTCGGTTGTGCCTTATTTTTCAATTGCCCACTTCATTTGGCATGCTCCATGTGGCTCCCTCTCAAGGCTTTCTGCTTTTCATATCGCTTCCCTCTTGCCAGTCTCTGTCTACACGACACGTGGCTTTCTCTGGTTGTTTTCTAAACTAGGCCCACCTTGTACTTTCTTTCGCTCGGTGTGCTCCATGTGGCTCCCTCTTAGAGCTTTTTCATTGGGCGTCCCTTCATATTTTTGTCGATCCCTATCTACGTGACACGTGGTGGTTGCTACTGCACCAATTACCTTGGAATCGCTAATGCGCCTTTTATGCTCGCCTACTGCCATGTTTTCTTTTGTGCTGCCACGTGTTCGTTTCTACTGCTGCATGGTTTTTCCTTCCTTGTAATGGCTTTGCTGGCATGCTCCTGGGTGATTGATGTTTATTATGGTGGCTCGAGGTGATCTAGGGCATCGATCCTTGCTTGCGGCTTTCTTTCTCTGGATGTGTTTCAGGCAGTGGGCTGACCTATAAATGTGGCCATGTTTCTTTTTATTAGGTTGTTGATTAAGTTGCAAAAAACTCCTAAGCACTGGGAAGAAGCCTTTGTAATAATTTTATTAAATTTGAAGACTCCAGACTATGCCAAATCAATTCAGCCTTTCTATTTTTCACGAATTTAGTAAGACTGTTAGTCTATGTTATTATCTTCTTATATTGTATGAATGCCTGTTCTTCAACTTTTGTAATCTTTCAAAGCTAAATAAATGTAGATCATATTTTCTGGACTCTTCTGTGTTAGATAAAATTGTGTGAGATTATACTATGCGAATTAGAGGGTATTTTTTATGTTTGAAGTGCTTTTGAAAAAATTTACTTGATGAACAACATTTTGGTGGTTCAGGCCTTTGCATTCTTCACTGTGCTCTGGTGAATTTGTTTATGATTTTGGCACATCGCTTCTAGTGTAGATTTTATATTTTTCTATCTTTCTAATCTTTTACCTCCCCACTAAATGAAGATTCGGCTTCAATAAAACCCCAGAGGTCACTTAGCTAGTGCACAATGTCCCCCAATAGCTAAGTTTTCCATGAGACTACTGCTACATGCAAAATCCTGCGTCAACAGAATGCAAAAAAAAAAATACACAAATAGACACTCAATGATTAGCCATAGTTGAATCTAAGCAAACAATAAAAAAAACATGACATGTTGTACCTTGCTTGCTTGGATTGACAAGCTGGTTGGCCCATTGATGGCAAAGTGCTTGCAATAATGGAGGTGAATGTAGTGATTGAAGATGGCAAGTGAATGCACTCATGGCTTCAAAATGTTTGTAAATGTTAAATGGCTTGAATGCTAGAGAGTTTCTAATACTTGTCTAATCTTGTCTAATCTTCTTAACTTGAGGCCAAGGCTCTCAATTTAAAGAAGAATGGACAATTGAGATTAAACCATCATGGACAAGATGGAGGGTTGTGGTGAGTTGAGGACTCACAAGCCCTCACATCTTTCCATGTGGAAGGTGAGATGGAAAGAAGATAAGTGACATGGAAAAGGCCATGTGAGGTGGAGGTACTTGCAAGTACCTTGGGATTGAAAAGGATTTTCTCAAAAAAGAATTCCTTGTCCCCATATGTGGCTGATAGTGACAAGTGAGGAATTTTAGAAATTCTCCTCTTGTCACCATGGGGATTTGAGATGGTGTTGGAGAAATAAATGTGAATTTTTAATTCACGTGATTGGAAGTACCCAATGGATAAGACAATGTCCTCCTAAATGAGGTCCTTATCCCATGTGCCTAATGTGACCTATGAGAGGTAATGGGGAAGAGAAATGCATGGGAGGAATAAATGTGAACTTTTAATTCACATGGGGAAGAGGTCAATACCTGATAAGGTAAGTACCATAAAGGTTGACTTAAGGACATGCCATAAAAGGTAAGTGATTGGATTAAGGTTGTGCAAATAGGTGATTAACAAAATTAATGAAGACTAGAGGCAAGTGGATAAATATGGAGGATGTGACATTAATCCTAATTAATGATATGAAAATCTTAATCAAAGATTAATTAGATTAATCCAAATTAGAGAAAAGGCTATGGAGGATGGGACAAGGAGAGAGAAAGAATGAATTTAAAATTGAAGAAGATAAGTGACTAAATTAAATAAATTGCTACATTTATTTAATTTAGAGAGGAAATGGTAAATGATAAAGTATCTAATTAAATACTTTTACAAACCTTAGAGGAAGGGGTAATATAAATTAAATAGGTTATTTAATTAATATAGACGAATTAGATGAATAAATGATAGGACTTTGACCATATGGAAGTGGTCAAATTTGGATGTCTACATTTTCCCCTCTTTGAAATATTGTTAGAATAATGGTGTTTCAAAGAAAAATAAAATACAGATGACTCTATAGAGGAAGCGGCTAGAGAAAGATGCCCCAGCACAGGAGAGGTTGCGTGAGCTTCCCAAATGGATGGGACTGAACGAAGATGCCCCAATTGTTAGAAAAAATTCAATAGCGGAACAAATTTTCCTAATGCCAATTCTCAAAGGAGAAGAGAGATATGCCTTTTAATGTTTACAATTACAGTTCATTGAGACACACATGAAAGAAAAAAAAAACTGAGAAATAAAAACATAACACAATTGACACTAGATTTATGTGGGAAAACCCTTACGGGAGAAAAACCCACCACACCAAAGAAAGATCACTTGTATTACAGTAATCAAATTACATACAAGTTACAGTCTCTTCTTTCCAGATGACAATTCTATATCAGCAACATTTCCCTGATCAACCTTTTATTGAAATACACTGTTACAATGCATTCATTCATAATACAATGGAATTCACTCACTGATTCTTTGAATAACCAACCCCACCACACCAGACCAGACCCTCGACCAAACTGTTCATCACTTGCTCAAGCTGTTTGCTTGTTTCCCACAAGAAAATGGTCACAACAGTTCAACTACCCAATCAGTTCACATTCTGTATCGCTCATTGGTCCAAGACAAAACACATAGGACAAACACTTGGTCAACAGATTTCAACTCTATCACTCATCGGTGAGACAACAGAATTTTTGAAACCGATGTCAGACTGTCCATAGGCTATCACACACAGCATCGGCTCCTATCACTTAGACTTCAGTGAAGTCTCCCTGATCTTCAGAACCATCGGCAAGACAATTGTTATCGCCAACACATTGGGAGGTCATACGGAACACTCATGTGTCCCCGATGATCGAACGAACACTAAACCATGCGTATCGGCAAGATTCACACCAATCGTTCACTAGGAGAATATCCATCAACAAGAGAAACACCATCGGCAGGAGATCAGGAGATCACACCGACAACACAAGTCTCCCCGACGCTTCCATCACCAAGAGTCTCCCCGATGATCTTCATCGTTGAGACATCTGCCATCGGAATGAGTTAGTAATGTCACTCTAATTGTTATGGTCATGCCGATATCGCCAAGATAACCACAGTGTCACACCAATGTCACCAAGACTTTTGTTGTTGGAGTGAGTTTGGAAACTCAGTCTGATATATCATGTCACGTCGATGACTTCCATTGGCAAGATAGGTCCAAGGTCACAATGATCTAATATTCTAAGATATTTGCTCATCACCAAGACATTCCAAGGGTCCCAATGATACTGCTCTTTCAGGAGTTCCATGTCAATAAGGATTTAGGCACTTTTTCCAACAATCTTCCACTTGAAGAAAATCTTACTGACACCTCCATAGCACAAAAAAACTACTGAGTTTTATGGGCACCAAGGCCCATTAAATTGGTACACCACTTGTACTTTGCTGTGCTCATTGGTTTCTTTAATGCATCTACAACATTTTCTAGAGTATCCACCTTTTCTTAAAGAGACCTTTCCATCCTCCATCATATCTCGTACAAAGTGATACTGCACATCAATATGTTTCGTCCTGGCATGGAAAGTAGGATTCTTTGCTAGAAAAATAGCACTCTGACTATCACAGTAAATTTTAATCTACCTTGCATCAAAACCAGTGTTAGAATACAAATTTTTTAACCAAATTACTTCTTTATAGGCATGAGTTTCTTCCATGTACTCAACCTCAGTAGTGGAAAAAGTGACTACACCTTGTCAATTGCTCATCAAACTAATTGCACCACCATTCAACATAAAAATATATCCACTAATGGACCTTCTACTATCAATGTCCCCTTCCCAATCAGAATCCACATATCCACGAATGCTAAGAGACCTTTGTGATCCAACCAAATGTCCATGGTAACACAGAGCATAATTTGAAGTGCCCCTCAGATATCTAAACACTCTTTTCATAGCATCCCAATGTGTCCTTTCTGGATTCGCCATAAACCAACTAAGAACTCCCACTGCTTGGGCAATGTTTGGCCTTGTATAGACCATTTCATACATTAAACTCTCAACTACACTAGCATAAGGCACTTTGGCCATGTCCTTCATCTCAGTAGGAGATTTTAGATAATCTTCAATAGATAGCTTTGTTCCCTACAAACCTAGAACAACTAGCTCCTTGCAATCATTCATACCAAATATCTCTAGAACAGTATTAATATACTTACTCTAGATAAGCCAAAGTTCTTTTCCCTTTCTATCCCTGGTTATTTCCATTCCCAGAATATACCTAGCTGCACCAAGATCTTTCATTTCAAACTTTTCAAACAAATAATATTTTAGATCA
Source organism: Sequoiadendron giganteum (assembly GCA_007115665.2). Classification (NCBI taxonomy): domain Eukaryota; kingdom Viridiplantae; phylum Streptophyta; class Pinopsida; order Cupressales; family Cupressaceae; genus Sequoiadendron; species Sequoiadendron giganteum. Next base: position 788,115,026 of record CM021100.1, read on the forward strand.
AAAATCATTAACATAATGTTTCCTATGAACAACATATCATCAACATAAAGAGAAATAATAAGAATCTGATCATTTTCAGTTTTGTAGTACACACAATGATCTGATTTTGATCTTAAAATCCCAAATAAAAAACAAATGTGTCAAATTTATGGTACCGCATCCTAGGTGATTGCTTCAAACCATACAAAGATTTTTTCAATTTGCAAACTTGATTTTCTTTACCATTTCTCACAAAGTGCTCAGGCTAGGACATATAGATTTCTTCTTCAAGATCACCATGAATAAATGTTGTCTTCACATCCATCTACTCAATCTCCAAATCATATGCTAGAGCAAGTGATAAAATAAATCTAATAGATGTCAGCTTTGCTACAAGAGAAAAAATTTCCTCATAATCAATTCCCTCTACCTGGGAATAACCCTTAACAACCAATCATGCTTTATAATTTTTAACATAGCCATCTAGGCCAATTTTCTTTTTAAACACCCACTTGCAGCCCACAAGCTTTCTACCTTTAGGCAATGGGACTAGATCCCAAGTATCCTTTTTCCTTAATGATTCCATTTCTTCATTCATGGCTTCCAACCAAGAATCTAAATCAGACATTTCAGTTTCCTCTTTTACAGTCCTAGACTCATCCATGTTAGTAATCAAAGCATAGGCACAACTAGAATCTAACATAAATAATCCATACCTATCTGGTTGTTTCTTTTCATGTGTAGACCTCCTCATAGGTTGAGGCTAAGGTTGTGGTTCTTCTTCTTGTTCAAATCTCTTAGAGTTGCTCGAACTCTCCTCAGTTTCAGGTACACTTTCAATGTGTTGTTCCTCTTTTCCTAGAGCTAGAGTTATCTCAACATCATTATTCTTTTCCTCTTCCTTCATCCCCGACTGCAGATCTATTGAAGAAGGTTTTAGTTCCTAGAAAATTACACTTCTTGTTGTACAATATCTTCTTAGTCACAGGATTCCAAATCTTGTATCCTTTCACACCAAGGTCATACCCAATGAAGGTACATTTTTCAACTTTGTTGTCCAATTTAGATCTTTTCACATTTGGCACATAAACATATGCTTCACAACCAAAGACACGAATATGTCTGAGAAAGGGCTTCTTACCAAGCCAATATTCTATAGGAATTATATCAACAAGTGATAAAGAAGGTGATCGATTCAATAAGTAACATGTTGTAGCCACAACCTCAGCCCATAACATCTGGTCCAAACTAGCATTGCTCAATATACTTATTTCCTTCTCCATCAACATCCTATTCAACCTGTCAGCAACTCCATTTTTTTACAGAGTGTAAGGTGTTGTTTTATGCCTCTTAATCCCATGGTCTTTTCAATACATTTCAAACTCATCAGAAAAAAACTCACCACCATTGTCAGTCCTTAGACACTTTATTTTTCTTCCAGTCTAATTTTCCATAAGGTTTTTAAATTCCTTAAAAAGAATGAACACTTCTAATTTAATTTTTTTTAAATAGACAAATTCCCTTCTCGAATAATCATCAATAAAAGAAACATTATATTTAGACTTCGATAGCGAAGGAACATCCACTAGCACACATCAGAATGAATATAATCCAGAACACCGAATAATTTATGAGGACTAGAGTAGAATGAAACACGATGTTATTTTCCACATATACAATGTTCACAGAGTTCAAAATTGAGATTACAATCATCAAGCCCCTCAACCAGGTTTTTATTCTTCAAAGCTTTCAATCCTTTTTCACCAATGTGACCGAGCCTCTAATGCTAGAGCATAGTCTTTTCTGCTAGAAGTTTCACTTCCAAGGAATTTTCTCCAATAGGAACATTTTCATTCTTCTCTTTATGAACAACATTCTGTGACTTTGTAGAGACACTATTTCATTGAATAGCTAGTGCATCCAGCTTGAACAGAGTACCAATTTGGGCACCCCTAGCTAGCACCATCGAGCCTCTAGTAATTTTACAACTATTTCTAGAGAAAGAGACTTGCACTCCAACATGATTCAGCTTTCTTACAAAAAGTAAATTATGAGCCAAAACTGGTATATGTATTATGCCATCAATCCCTTAATTCTACCATCAGGAAACTGAATTCTGAGTCTTCCATGGCCAACTATCTCTAGAGATGAATCGCTTGCCAAATACACATTTACACCATCACATTATTCATACTTAGTAAACCAATCTCTATGAGATGTCATGGGAAATGATGCTCCAAAATCAATTAGCCAGACATCATCTGATACGTGAGTTGCCAAGGCTGCAATAAAGGCATTTGCATTGCTCTGAGAAGAATCATTGTCAAAAGAATTCTTCTTCCATTTATTTTTCTCCTCTTTGCAATCCTTTCAAACATGACCAGGATTCCCACAGTTCCGCACTTCACCTTTCACTTCTTACCAAGAGACTTTGATCTCCCTTCTAATTTTGATTTGGCCTTCTTGTCCTTTTTCTTTCCTTTTTCCTTTGATCTGCCTCAAACTATAAGAGCCTCCTTTGCCATCTCAGAAGATTTCCTTCTCATCTCTTCTGATAACAAAGAAGCAACCACATCCTCCATTTTGAAATTGGTTTTCATGTTCCCAATTGCCATCACCAAGTGATCCCAAAAATCTGGCAAAGAACATAACAAGAGCATACATCGATCTTCTTCATCAATCTTCACACCTATAGATTTTAACTGAGCAATCAACATGTTAAAGGTATCTAAGTGATCAGCACTAGACGTTCCTCCCCCCATCTTCAAAGAGTACAACTTCTTCCTCAAGAACAACTTATTTACCAAGGACTTGCCTTGATAAATACCTCCTAGTTTATTCCATAACATAGAGGTAGTCTTCTCTTCATGAACGTTTAGGAGAACAGAGTCTACCAAACAAGGTCTTATCAACTCTTTTTCTTTTTGATCTGTGAGATCCCAATATTCTTGATTCATGGTTGTAGGTTTCATTCTATACATAGCAATCCAAAGATCACTATCCACCAACAGGTCTTCCATTTTAAGTTTCCACAACTTGAAATTGTTGTTGTTGAATTTCTCAATTTTAATCCTTCCAAACGTACTTGTCATTGCCATCTTAATCTGTAATTAGACAAATTCAAGACTTCTACAAAACTCCCACTGAATAAAAATTGACAGAAAAAACCAATCTAGCCACAAGGATAACACAACTGGCCAGGCTCTGATACCACTAGTTAGGAAAAATTCAGCAAATTTTCCTAATGCCAAGTCTCATAGGAGAAGAGAGATATGCCTTTTAATGTTTACAATTACATTTCATTAAGACACACATGAAAGAAAAAACAAAACTAAGAAATAAACACATAACACAATTGACACCAGATTTATGTGGGGAAACCCTTATAGGAGAAAAACCCACCACACCAAAGAAAGATCACTTGTAGTATAGTATTCAAATTACATACAAGTTACAATCTCTTCTTTCTAGATGAGAATTCTATATCAGCAACATTTCCTTGATCAACCTTGTATCAAATTACACTGTTACATTGCATTCATTCAACATATAATGGAATTCACTCACTGATCATTCAACTAACCAACCCCATCACACCAGACCAGACCCTCGACCGAACTATTCATCACTTTCTCAAGCTATCTATTTGTGTCCCACAAGAAAACTATCACAACAGACAACTACCCAATCGGTTCACATTCTGTATCGCTCATTGGTCCAAGATAGAACACGTAGGACAAACACTTAGTCAACCAATTTCAAATCTATCACTCATTGGTGAGACAACAAAATGTGTCGAACTAATGTTAGACTATCCACATGCTATCGCATAGGGCACTAGCTCCTATCGCTCAGACTTTAGTGAAGTCTCCCCAATCTTCAAAATCATCGGCAAGACAATTGATATCACCAACACACTGGGAAGTCATACCGAACATTCATGTCTCCCCAATGACCCAAAAAACACTAAACCATGCATATCGGCAAGAGTCACACTAATCGTTCACCAGGAGAAGATCCATTGGCGAGAGAAACACCATCGGTAGGAGATTAGGAGGTCATGCCGATAGCACAAGTCTCCCTGATGATCTTCATCGCCCAGACATCTTCCATTGAAATGAGTTAGTAATGTCACTCCAACTGATCTAGTCACGCTGATATTGCCAAGACAACCGCAGGGTCATGCCGACATTGCCAAGACTTCTGTTGTCGAAGTGAGTTTGGAATCTTACTCTGATAGATAATGTAACACCAATGAATTTCATTGGTAAGACAGGTCCAAGGTCACAATGATCTGATCTTTCGAGATAGCTGCTCATCGCCAAGACATTCCAAGGGTCTCAGTGATACTTCTCTTTCAGGAGTTCCATGTTAGTAAGGATTTAGGCACTTTTTCCAACACCAATCTTGCCGGTAAAATTTCCAAGAAGGAGGGATATATGAACATGGTAGGGTATGCCCCCTTGAGAGGGAGGTTGGGGAAGAAAAAGGGGCCCTGGGCGACTTCTCGATATGAAGAAATAGAAGGTACCATTGGATAGAGCTCAAAAAACCATGAATATTGGCTTTTGAATAGATTCAAACGGACACACGGGGTGCAAATGGCGGCCCCGAGAAGTTAGAGGATTAATTGAATTAGAGGAAGGTTAAATAAAGGAAAAAAATACCCTTTATTTTTAAAAAGGGGAAAAGGGGGGAAACTTATAAATAGTAATTTTAGAATTACTATTCCTCACTTGCACAACTCGCAGTTGAGTGAGAGAGAGAAGAGGAGAGGAAAGAGACAAGGAGCGAAGATGCTAGAAGACTATGATGACGATATCATCCACCAAGGAGACGAGGTGAGTAGACTCTACCATGAGCACGCAATCCCACACCAGGTTAAGCCCAAACCCTCCTTGTGATTTTTAGCATTTTTTGATTAATTTTGAAATTGTGTTGTTAGTTAAAAATATGGGTTTGGGAATGGGGGAAAATTAGGAACATGGGTAAAGGGAAAAAATCAATTTCGCCCACCCGGTAGGGAGAAATACCAATTAGAGGTGTGGGGGAAAGAGGGATTTAAAAAAAAAACTGATAGATTTAGAGGAAAAACCAGGTTTGGCCCCCAAACAGGGACGACCTCACCCTAGGAGGGGCAGTCCCGCCCACGCAGGGGCAGCCCTGCCCAAAAGGGTGGCTAAGCCCAATGGGGGTGGCCCCACCCCAAAGGGTGGCGGTGCCCCAAGGGGTAGTCATAACCCTAAAGGGGAGGCTGCACCCCCAAAGGGTCAGTCGCACCCCAAAAGGGGTGGTCATGCCCCAAGGGGTGGTTGCACCCCAAAAGAGGCGGTTGCGCCCCAAGGGGTGGCCACACCGCAAAAGGGGCAGTTGTGCTACAAAAGGGAAGATGTTGAGGGAAAAGAAGGGGGGGCCAAAAGGATAAATTTTGGGATGAAAAGAAAAAGAGATGAAAGGGGAAAACTTAGGAATTATTGTCCAAAGAATGGAAGAACAAATTAGTGAGAAGAGAACCCAAGGTCGAAAAAAAAAATGAAGGGATTTGATGACTGACAGGGTGTGTGATGTGATTGTAGTAGTTTGACAGTTTTTGAACTCGAGAGAGGATATCAAAGGTGTTGGAGGTGACACGATGAGCGATGAACAAAGAAGACCATGAGGCCATGTCCCAGGTGGGGCTATTACATATGTTAGGGTATCCATTGATCAGAGTGCATCGGGCGATGTTGATAGCCCTTATTGAGCATTGTGATTCATCGACCTTGACCTTCCATCTCCTGACAGGGGAGATGATGGTCACATTGGAGGATGTGTGGTAGATATTAAGGCTTCCCATAGTAGGTCACCTAGTGAGCGTGATGAGATTGAAGGGGGAGGCACTCGATCAAACTATATGGGTCTTATTTTGGCGAGATGACTTATTAGTACAAAAGAAGGGTTTGGATGTGTTCAAATGTTTGAGATTGCAAGTACCGGAATTTCCACTATACTTATATGGATGGATCGGCGAGATAATGATACCAGAAAGAAGTGGATGGTTCTGCAGTTTGGGCTACATGGAGGTGATTAATCATATTTTCAAGGGGAGAGAGGGGGAGTTCACATGGGGCCATGCATCTTAGCACAACTATACAAGGATATCCATGTGGCATGCTACCAGGAGGGACTCAACGTGGCCCACATAAAGTTGCTTCAAGTATGGGCATGGGAGCACATCAGTGTGTTTAGGCCAGACATGGTGATAGTGGGATTAGAGGATGCGACACTGCAAGTGGCATATTGGTACGGTGCAAAGTATGGCTGGATATGGAATTATTAGGACTGTGAGATCTTGATGAATGGAGGAGGCTATTTGATGAGGTTGAGGAGGAGGAGATAGTGTGGAGGCTGTATATGACGTGAGAGTTTTCAAGGTGGATGGAGGATGAGGTGAGACATAGAGGACACTTCATGACTTGATGTTATATAGTTGGGAAGGAGCTGTGGATAGTGGAGTCACACAGGCCAGACCAGGTGATGAGACAGTTTGGGCTGACACACGATATTCTAGGTGGAGCAAAGAGGTTCAGATGGATTACACAAGAGAGACCATGGGGGGAGCCAATTTTTCTAGTGTTTGTGAGGGAGCATTGGGAGACACTGGAGCTAGAGCTAGTGACCTATCCAGGGAGGATTGGAGGGATGGCAAAGGTAGGGGTGAAAATTAGATATGATGCATGGTTTGCACGACACCAACCCATATGGATTACACCAAAGGAGCCGATCACAGGGGCATTAGGATTTGTACGAGAGGATGAGGTGGAGTTGGCAAGACAGAGGAGAGGGAGAGGGAGGGGATAGTTGAGGAGAGATCTAGAGGCAGGTAGGGAAGGAGGGTATCAAAGGAGAGGTTCAGAGGAAACCATAGTAGGAGGGGATCAATAGAGGAGAGAGCCAGAGGTAGGCAGAGTAGGAGGAAAGTGGAGGACAGTTTTGAAGGTGGCCAGAGGTGGCCGTAGTAGGAGGGCAGCAAAGGAGAGTGTCGGAGGTGGCCAGAGTAGTAGAGCAATAGGAGGGAGGGTAGGGGGATGATGAGGTGGGAGGTCAATGAAGGATGAGTAGGAGGAGGAGGAGGGCTCAGGTTGAGCTCGAGGAAGAGAGATATGTGGCAAAGGTGATGGATGAGAGGGAGGATGCAAAGGCAATAGACATGGGAGATGAGGCTAGGGTAGAGGAGATGGATATGGACGTACATGAGATTCACCCATTAGCCATGATATCACCAATAGCAAAGGATCTAGTTGTGCTACTAAGTGGAGCCGAGGTGAGGTTATAGATCACTAAGCAAAGGCTGAGGGACATGGAGGTTGCGAGGTACAGACTAGAGGCTGAGGTGAGTGAGTTGTGAGCCGAGGTAGCTTGAGTGTGAGCAAAGGGTGAGAGAGATTCCAGGAAGGTAGCCAATGCAGTGTCATGACATGAGGCAGAGATATGGAGGGAGAGAGATAGCCTATGAGTCAAGGTGGACAAGTTGCGAGAGGAGGTGACTCATCTGAAGGGAGAGCTTTCTAGGGAGCATGAGGCAAGGTAAGCGATGAGATGGGAGTGATATATACTAGAGGCAAAAGTGATGATACTGCAGGTGGGGGATCAATAAGAGTTGGGAGGAGTGACAAAGAAGATATCGGCACAGACCCTGGTGAAGGTAGAGAGGGATATGGAGGATCATAGGAGATAGGTGGAGAGACTATTGAGAGAGAGGAGGGAGTTGATATAGGAGTGAGATGAGCTTCATGATAGAGTTGAGGTGGTAAAGTAGATAGTGGGAGAGATGGGATAGATGCAGGAGAGGGAGAAGACCATAAGTGCTCGGGTATAGGTGATGGAGACAAAGAGGGATGCCTTATACACACAGGTGTAGGTCCTGCAGGAGGAGAGGGATGTAGCACTGGCATAGATTTATGTTGTAGAGAGAGATGCAATGCAGGGGAAGCCATAGGCAGCATAGGGGAAGGCATTGGTAGTGTAGGGTGGTAAGATAGGGGTAGAGGTTTAGATACTACATACACAGGTATAGGCCATGCAGGAGGAGAGGGACAGAGGTATGGATCAGATGTTGTGGATGGGAGTGGAGATTGAGCAGCTATGGTTAGCATGGGGTGTATGTGCATAGGAGAGGAGGTCCATATGTGGATTTTGAGATAGGTATAGGGTAGAGTGGGACTCAGCCAGACAGCAGGTGAGAGAGCGGGATGAGTATATGAGAGAGGCTAGCTACTATATGTGTGCCTATTTCTCGGCAATGCCAGATCCAGGACAATGGGTACCCTTCTATGTTCGAGCAATGCCACAAATGCCAGTGCCATCCCAATCAGCATGGAAGCATACTCAGGGATATAGTATCTTGAGAGAGATTCCTCCATGCAAAGGGCCAATGATGGAGTCACCACAGAGGTCGGATACAGGCATCTCATGGTTTAGAGGATCAGAGGGATAGGATCCCGATATTTGATAGGTGTGGGATGGGATATAGTATAGAGTAGCAGAGATCAGAAGTGATCCATAGCTCTGTACTCATACTTTATTTGATGACATATGTGATGGATATGTATTGTGATGTATATGATGGACAGTGTATTTTTGTTATTTTTGATATGATATGCGAGAGCTCTTATTGACACTATATGATGTGTATGTGATGGATGATTTACTGATGTTGATGTGTATGTTTATGGTTTTGTTATGGATGATTATTATGATGTGATGTATGGATATGCCTATAATGATTTATGTTTATCCTTATATGGATTTATGATTGTAGGATGCCTAATTTTTATGATGTAGGATGTGATGGATAAATTATGATTGTTCTTATGTGGATGATATTATGATGTCTAATGTTTATGATGTAGAATGTGATGGATGGTTTATGATTTTATATCCAATGGATGTGGAAATGAACCTAACAATGTAGGGGAGATGTTAATGATATGAACTAATAATAAAATGAAATTTAAGATGTATAGAATAACCAATTAAAATTAATCTAAACAACTTAAAAAAATTATTATGTACATGGGATGAAATGTAACTTAGCAAACCTAAAATATGGGATGAGAATGCCACTAAATTCTAATAAGTAAATGAAATGCAATATGATCATGAATGTAAATAAAGGCATGCATAATGATGAAAGTCGAGAAGGTGATGGGTGTGCAAATGAACCTATCAAGAACCATGGGAGTCCTGAGGAGAGAGGAAAATAGAGGGAATTAACTTTTGCACAACAAAAATCCTAATTCATGGCTGGAGGATATATGCAATGCAATGGAGGAGAAAATTAAATTTGATCTTAATATAGTTTTTCATCTTCAAAGCATTGATTTTTACTATAGCATAAGACACCAAGTACCATGGTACGTGGAACCAAGGCAGATCAGTGTCTAATGCATACACAAACATAGCAAACAAGAAGGATATTCCAACACCCCAAAGTCATGATGACTTTGGTCGGGCCAAGTATTGGGATAACCATAAGCACAAAAGGATGTCCCAGTGTAACACAAGACCTCAAGGGTCTTGGTGGGTACTATGTGAGACAACTAGGAAGATAGAAAAGAAACAAAGATCAAAATATGCCCCTATGTAAACCAGTCAAAACACACCATAATATGATGGATCATGACAATCTTGACAAGTGATGATAGGGAGCTCAAATGATAAACATAAGCCAAAAGAATCAAAAGATTGCAATTAATTTTAAAATGTCCTTTTCCATAGGATCAAGAGGATGCATGGGGTTGATGAGGTCTATTAGGAAGGATACATCCTATTAAGACCAAAGATGGATGCTAAACTGAAAGATCGATAATGACCCAGGAGGTTCCAAAACCAATTAAAGCTCATGACATGAACGGATTCTATTTGTGAGGAACTAGCTAGATAAGGGCATACTTGAAAACATGACACAAGACACAATACCAACACACCCTAAAGACCTAGGGGCTTGTGGGTTGATCAAAGATTGGGCTTGCCTACATGAAAGCACAGAGCCCTCATAGTTCAAGAAAAAACCATGGATAAAAGTGGAAAGAGGACGATGAATACAGACGATGTAGGACAATGATGGGACAGACTAGAGACAAAACAAAGCAAAGACAAAAGAAAATCCTCAAGGGTGGATCAAATGATCGACCTTGCCTATGTGCAAGCGCAGGGGCGACATAGTTCAAAAATATCGACAATGGATAAGGGAGAAAAGAGGACAATGGGGACAGATAATGAAGGACAAAATAGATGGAAAAAAAATTCCCTAGGGGTCGATCAAAGGTTTAGCCTTGCCTACATGCAAGCACAGGGCAACAAAGTTTGAAAAAGATGGAAAGATAGGACAATGGAAAATGACAGACTAGACAAGAAGCCCTGAGGGTGGATCAAATGATCAGCCTTTCCTATGTGAAAGCGTAGGGGCAACGTAGTTCGCCAAAGATAGGATGGGATCTAGATGGAGACGGAAAAAGTGATAAGATGACACAAGCTCAGATTAGAATAAAAGCTCAGGATGATGAATAGTGGATGAAGTTCGTCCAATGCTCAACCAAAATATACCAAGCGACCAGATGATGCAAGCAGATGGGAGGATAATATTGATAGGATGATGAGGATATGAGATCTGGATGGATGAATCATAAAGTAACTAGGATGCAAGGTAGATAATGATTAATCCCTATACGAATGGTGCATGTTGCTAGGTTTTCACCAATCGTACATATCCAAGGTGCCACCTAGGGTGGTTTTCACCATAGGATGACTTATTTCTTTACTATTTTTTTTTTTTTTAATTTTTTTTTGGATTTTGACAAAAGATTTACTTTTTTTGGTATTTTTTTGGATTTTAGTAGGAAGGATACCCCAACTAACCTAAGTATAAAACCTCTTCAGGTGCATGATATTTATGGCTTCTTCTAGGGGCTCTCCTTCAAGTGTAGCAAGCTTGTACGCTCCTAAACCATATTTTGTTGTGATGACGTAAGGGTCAAACCAATTTGCTTCAAACTTGCTCTTCTTTTCCCGATCCTATTGGGTGTGATGATTCTCCTTAAGAACTAATCACCAACATTGATTTGGCGAGGACGAACCTTTTTATTGTATCTTCTCTTCAGGCAATGTTGATAGGCTTGTAAATGGTTGTAGGCTTTGATCCATTTTTTCATCCAAGAGTTCTAACTAAGCAAGTCGTGCAACCTGGGTGTCTTCATCACTTATTATATTCTTCATAGATATGCCAAGTGATGGGATTTTGACTTCAATCATAAAAATAGCTTTAGCACCATAAACTAGTGAATATGGAGTGGCGCTAGTGGGGGTGTGGATGGAAGTGTGGCAGGCCCAAAGGGCGGGATGGAGGTGGAGATGCCAATCTTGACTAGTGTTGTTAACTATAATTTTAATGATTTTAATTAAGTTTTTGTTGGTTGCTTCTACTTAACCATTACTTTGGGCATAATATGGGGTAGACCAACAATGTTGGATGTAATAAGTCTCGTAGATGAATTTCATGCACTTGTTTTTGAATAGATTTCCATTATCAATAATGATGGTGGAGGGGATTCCATATCTGCAGAGGATATGGTAAAGGATGAATTTGGATATCTAAACACTAGTAATTTGGGTGAGTGGAATTTCTTCCACCCACTTAGTAAAGTATTCAGTGGTGGTAATGATGAAAGTATGGTTGTTAGAGAATGGAGGGTAAATCTTGCCGATCAAATCGAAACCCCATTGTGAAAATGGCCATGGTGTTGTGATGGGTTGTAAATCTTGTGCAGGAGTAGATCTACATGTTGCTGACAGGGAAGGCACCTCTTTACAAACTCATAAGAATCATGTTCCATAGTAGGCCAATAATATCTTGCTCTAAGAATCCTCTTGGCTAGGGCCATGCCATTAGAATGGGCCCCACAAATACCACTATGTAATTCTACCAACGCAGTGTGGGCTTTTGTCTCATTTAAACACCTAAGGAGGGTTCCATCATACCCACTTCGATAAAGCATATCACCTATGATGGTGTAATGGGTTTTTCGTTGGATAAAGTATTTTCATTGGTTATGTGTGAGGTTAGGGGGTAATGTGTTATCATGGAGGTAAGTGTAGATGTCTTGATACCAGGGGGATTTGGGACCTACAACGTTGCATACCATTTTCCTCTCAGGGTTAAAATTTTCTCCACGAGGAACTCACATTCAGTCCAATCTCTGGGCATGTGAGGTAGAGAACCAATGGTGGCCATGGCATCAGCTTCTTTATTCTGTACTAGGTATTTGATCAAATTGGATGGAGGTGAAGTACTTTTCGAAGTCATCTACCATACATCTGTATGGTAATATATTATCATCTTTTGTGAGAAACTCATCATTGACCTGTTTGATAACAATTCGGGAGTCACCAAAGACTTCCAGGTAAGAGATACACCATTGGACTGTAATTCTAAGGTTGGTGAGGAGAGCTTCATATTCAACTATGTTGTTGGTGTAGGGAAAGGCCAATCTAAATGACTTCGATATGTAATCACCCTGGGAGGTGACGAGCAAAACTCCTACTCCTGATCCATCAAAGTATAGTTTCCATGTGGTAGCTTCTAAAACTGCAAACACCCCTTCATCAAGAAGCTCTGTTTCTAAAGGATAAGTATCTACTAGTGGAGCATCTTCCAGCTAATCGGTTATTACTTGTCCTTTGATTGCTTTACAATCTACATACTCTATGTCAAATTCACTTAGCAACATGACCCACTTAGCCATGCAGCCAGTTAGAGTGGTTCTAGATAAAAAATATTTAATTGGATCAACCTTAGAGATTAGCTTGACCGGATGACTAAGCATGTAGTTTCAAACTTTCTGTGAGCTAAAGACTACAACTAAGCAAGCCTTCTCCATTGGGGAATAATTAAATTCATAGCCTACTAAGGTCCGACTGATGTAGTAAATTTCTCTTTCCTTGGATGACTCATCGTGTTGTGCTAACAATGCCCCCAGTGCTACGGAAGTAGCTGAAATATAAAGTAGGAGTCGCTTTCCCAGAATAGGTGGCATAAGAATAGGTAGGTGAGCCAGATATTCTTTGATCTGATCAAAGTTGAGTTAAAATTGTTGGTTCCACTTAAATACAATATCTTTCTTTAGGATATGTGTGAACGACTAACACTTGTCGGCTAGTTGAGCAATGAACCTTTTGATGGATTGGAGCTTATCTTGCAAGCTTCTTAGCTCTTTTAGATTGCGAGGTGGGGGCATTTCCATGATTTCCTTGACCTTAGCAACATAGACCTCTATTCCTCTATGGGAGACAATGAACCCTAAGAGTTTTTTGTATGTGACACCAAAGACACATTTCTTCAGATTGAGGCGTAGCTTGTACTGTTCCATATATTCAAATATATTTTTGAGGATTGTCAGGTGCTCTTCCCTCATTCTTGATTTCCCTATTAGGTCATCAACATAATATTCCATTATTATATGGATGAGGTCATGGAAGATGACTGTCATAGCATGCTAATATTTTTCCCCTGCATTCTTGAGGCCAAAAGGCATGACATTATAAAAAAATGTACCCCAAGGTGTAGTGAATTCAGTCTTGTGTTGATCCTCGGGGGCAATCTTAATCTAGTTGTAACTGGAGAAACCATCCATGAGGGATAGTATCTCATGTCCTACGGTGAGATCAACCAACATATCAATATTTGGAAAAGATAAGTCATCCTTGGGACAAGCTTTGTTAAGGTCTTGGAAATTTGTGTAGATTTTGATATCTCTGTTAGGTTTAGCGACATGCACTATGTTGGAGATCTAGTCAAAGTAGTCAATTGGTCGGATGAATCCTGTCTCCAACAAATTTTCCAATTCTTTCTTAACCATTAGAGCCACTTGAGGGTGCATTTTTTAGAGTTTCTATTTGATAGGTCTTGCATCAGGATGGACATGTAGGTGATGTACCACTAAAGCAGGATCAAGGTTGGGCATGTCTGAATATGTCCAGGCAATGTTGATGATTCCTTCTTTGAGGAGCTTGGTGATGGTATATTTTTCTTCTTCTGACAATGCTTTGGCTACATAGGTGATCTTGGGATTCTCTTTAGTTCCCAAGTTTATTGCTTGTGTTTCTTCAATCAAGATGGATGATCGTCCGAATAGTTGAGTCCCTACAAGCGGAAGATGAATGTCCCCATCTTCTAGCACCTCATCGAGGTTTTCACTAGTAGATATGCCCTTTGTTTTTACTTTTTCAGTCAGAAAGTTCCTTAGGGAGGTTTTCGTTAGGTGACTCGTTTTGATTTTGTTTCTTTTTATTTTTGCATCTAGGGCATTCATCTTCCCCAATCCCATAAGATGCACATATTGATCCATTGAGGGAAAGGTGTTAGGAGGTGTGCTACCTTGTAGGTCGTAATCAATGAGTTTAGGATGTTTGAGAGATAGGGTGATGGTGCAAATGGATAGGCATTCAAACATGGAAGGGAGGTCGATGTGATCGACATCATTGTATGTGTGTATGATGGATTCCTCCTCAAGAATGTCTTCAAGGGAACCATTGTCCACACTGACGTTGTTAGAGGCACTAGATGATGCCACATGACCATTTTGTTTAGTATCATAGCCCAAGCCCATCTTCTTCGGATGTATAAAAGCTTCTATTGGCTATCATCTACCTTGCTCTTCTACAGCAAGGCCTCCCCCTTGATAGGCCTCTTGGAAGTATTCTTTCAAGGGGGGAGATGGTTCAGGTTCCTCATGGTATACTCACTGGCTGATGTCATCTTCAGGTGTATCTTGTCATAACCCAGGAAAGCGGAAGGTGCTAGACCCCACATTTGGAGCATTGAGGGTGATTATCTTCTCTTTGTCTTTTGGAACAAAGTAAGACAATTGACCATATGTACATGGTGAAGGTGGCATGGTTGCCACATTTAATGTCATACACATTTTGTACTCACCACACCCCTTGTCAATGATTTGGACATTAGTAATGGTGGAATGGGATGTGGATGATGGCATAGATGAAGTGGTGGTTAATGCGTTGGTGGATGGATGAGATGCTGATGTCTAAGATGCCCCCATTTCTACCCTAGGAAATTAATGAGAATGGGTAAATTAAGCCTCTGGTGCGTGGAAATATTCGAATGGCTAAGGGTTAACTTGTATAGTTACTTTCATTCCTTGAAATGGGAATTTTAGACATTGGTGATAGGTTGATGGAACGGATTGCATAGAGTGAATCCATGGGTGGCCAAGAAGGATGTTATATGGAAGATCAAGGTCCAAAACATGACACATAGTATACTGCACAATGGGGCCCACCTCAATAGGAAGACAAATAGTGCCCTCAGAATCTCATTTTGTGTTATCATATGCTTTGATGGTGATAACTTGATTATTTAGGTCAGCTTGGGTGTATCCCACCTGTTGTATAAATTTTAATGTACAAATATTTAGGGTAGAATCATTATCAACCAATACCCTTTTTACTTTATGAAAATTCACAACAATCTCAAGATGGAGGGTGTGGTTATGACTTGAGTCAAGGCGGGGCATATCTTTCTGGCTGAAACCTAATTGGTAGGTTGCTGAGAGATTTCCTACCAATGCTTGGAATTGTGTGGGATCTATATCATTGGGAACTTGATTGCTTTGTAAGGCCTTATTTAGGATCTCTTGGTGCATGGGGGAAGACTTAAGTAGATTCAGGATAGAGATCTAGGCCGAGGTTTTGTCGAGGTGATCAAGGATGTTGTACTGTGAACTGCAAGATGGTGGTTGGGTAGAAGTGGAGGCTCTTGGGATTGTGATGTGGGTACGATAGGTGGTAACAACACATTGTGTGTCCTTACCTTTTACTTGTATCATAGATACACGTGGCTTCACTTGTTTGATGTTCATGACAATTCCTTGGTAATTGTATGACACATTTTTATAACTGATGTTATTAGTGTTGTTATTCTGGATGTTGTTGTTGCTAGGCCTGGGATTGGAGTGAGATGTATTAGGACCTTGGTTATGTTTGGGAAAAGAATTCTGATATATTTGTAGTTGAGCATTAGATGAAGGTGTTGTGTTGGCATCTACATGTATATCACCCTGATCTATGAGACCCTTGATATAGTTTTTTAGACCTTGACAATTATCCAATGTATGTCCTTTAATCTTGAGAAATTCACAATACTCATTTTCTTTAAACCAAGTCAGCTTAGGCTTGGACTCGTCAAGGGGCTTGGTTACAAGATATGTGATTGGGTAGTTATCTTGAAGGAGCTTGTTAAACACGATAGTGAGGGGTTCTCCCAATTGAGTAAACTAGCATTTATTTCCCCCTTGGTTGTTTTGATTTGACTGTTGTTGAGGATGAGGTGCTCCTTGTGGCACGGATATGGTGTTTGGGATTGACTGTTGATATTGAGGTGAATATTGCAGCTTTTCTGAGGCATTAGCCACTTGGACATGCTTTTTATCTGTGACACCATCATTGAAAACATTCTTATTTTTGTTCCAATAACAAGTTTTGTCCCCAGAGGACCTCTCTTTATCATAATTAAAGATTTTGACCTGCCCCTTAGCAAAAAGGGCTCTTTCGAGGATAGGACCTTTCTCCATGATTGTCGCAAATTTTGTGACACAATGGAGTCGAAAGTTGTGGGCCATGTCTAGATGGGAATTTTCAATGAACAAAGTGACCATGTCCTTCTCCCTCAGTGGGGATTTCATCTGACTGGCTAAGGCTCACCGTATTTGCTAATAGCTTGCAAATGTTTCCCTATCACGCTATTTTTATTTCAGGAGATCAAGTGTATCAATATCCTTCTCTAGATTAAAGGAGAAGTGGGAGACAAATTTTTCTGATAGTTGCACAAAGGATTTGATGGATCCCTTCTCAAGACCCATGAACCAGTCAAGAGAAATTCCCTATAGACTCCTAGGGAACAATTGCATGAGGTAGTTATCATTGTGCATGACTTCTTGACAGTGGGCATAAAACTCTTGAAGATGAGCTTTGGGGTCTTTGGTTCCCTTGTACTTGTCAAATTTTGGAATTTCGAAATTTTTTAGGAAAGGAACCAAGGAAATGGAGGGATCAAATGGATAATGACAAATTTCCTCAAATTTTAACGATTGTTTTCTCATCCTAGCTTGTTAGTCATTTAATGTAGCTTTGAATTCTTCCAAATCTTTGTTGATAGGTGTTGCAAAATTCAGGATAGGTTGATTATATGGATGGCATTGTTTGTATGAAGTAGCGGTTGGATCATAGGTGGGTTGAGGTCTATAAGGAGGCGTTTACTAGCTCTGATTGATATAAGAAGATTTCAAATTAACATATGATGGATATGAAGATGATGGATTGTAATGGTAAGAGGTGGAAGCTGCTTGTTGATAGTATGGTTGTTGTTGATAATAAGAGGTGGATGGAGCACCCTATTAACATTATGTAGGGTTTTGATAATATGAAGAGGTAGAATCCCCTTGTTGATATGGTGGTGGTCATTGATAGTACGAGGTGGATGGAGCACACTATTGATAAGATGATTGTTACTAGAGATAGGATGGATAGGATTGGTATTGATGCACAACGGTGGGTTGTTGCATGACATATGGGGGTGGTTGTGGATTTGATGGTTGTTAATAGGGATTGGTGTGTGGTTGCGAAGGGTTGGTGTAAAGAGGTGGTTGGGTCCATGTTTGATTCTGGGAAGCTTGATGAGGATTTGAATTAGGATGGGATGGAGTAGTGTACGTATTGGACAGATGATAAAGATATTTCATAAGAAGATTACGTTGTGTTGTGTAGGAATGTGTATATGCTATGGTGGATGTTGTTGTTGTGATAGTTGTTGGTAATATGGGAGAGATGGGATAATTTTTTGTTGTGGGATTGCTACTGAAGTGCCATGTGGCGGTTTTGGCGGTTGTGATGTAGTTTGTGTCACTTGGTGTGGTGGTTGCGTAGGAATAGTATATTGTTATTGATGAATCAGAGCATTTTGTTGTGGGATTGTGACGTTGTGATGTGGAGGTTTTTGATGAGGTGGTTGGGACAAAGCAACAACAGTAACAATGTGTTGTGGTAGTGCTTGTAATGTAGTGGACTGGTGAGGATTAATGGGAGGTTGTTGGAATGCAGGAGGTGGCATCAATGCAAGGACAGTTGTACCCCTAGTATTGATGGGTGGCTGACTAGGATGTTGAGATGGAAGTGGTGGAGCGGATGGGATGTACGGTGCTATGCCGTAAGCATAGAGATCATTATGCTCGGGTGGTGTTGTAGAGGTTGTGGTTGGGAGGCAAGGATAACTAGCAACTTGATGTATCACAATATTTCTGAACTCAAGGTGATACCAATTATCTATGGGTGTACTTTCGAGGACATAAGAATTCCCTAGAATATTTTGTGAAGTTTGTGGATCTGCAGGTGCTGGAAGAGTGGGTACTGGCATATTGTGACACATCAAAATCAGATGGTGGTTTGATTACTCTCATGATCAGAGTGGTGAGGATCTTATCTCCACGCTCATTGAGAAGATGATCTATCATCTGAACATTAATAGGATCACTAAGTTATTCATCAACAGTGACTTCAAGTTGATTGACCATGTTTTTGTCAATGGGTGGTGTGGTGTTTTGAACATTGGTATTGGAATGTGATGAAGCATCATTATGGGGATCTTGTGAGATGTTCGGCTAGGAACCTTAGGCTTGTTGTTCTACCATTTTCTTTTTTTCTTCTGATTGGGTCTGAATGGGCATGAAAGTGAAAAACAACTAGGTGGACTAAGATGCAACTAAACTTCTAGGATGTAATGCAAACATGATCTAAATGATAATTGGATTGATTGATCGGATTGAATGAGGGATCAATTGATTGGATAATTGGATAATTGGATAATTGGATAAGGATGTGATTGGATTAGGTTGGATAAGATTGATCGACAAAATGATTGATAGGATTGGATGAGATTGGATGATTGGAAGGGATTCTAAATTGAGTTCAAAAATCACCCTAGGTGACTCAAGGTGTTGATTGATCGGTTTAAGGGATGAACTGATGATCACGACACTGAATTCACTTTGAGATGGAAGGGGATTGATAGGGACAAGGATGATGACTGACTCAAGATAGATGGCGATCCTAAGTAGATTTTGAAGGATGATGATTGATTCCAAGCACCTAGGTCAATTCAGATAATAATTACAAACGAAGTTCAAAGGATTTGGATCAAGAAAATGATAATGGATATGTAACCTAAGAATGATTAAGGGTATACCTATATGATCTGGATGATGATTTGGATGTAGATGGATCAGGATGCAGATGGACTGAAGTGAGGATTATGCATGGATGGAATGCACAAATAGCTAGGAAAACAGCAAGCTTTTCAGAATTCCAGTAGGCTATTTTTTTGAGCAAAGATTAGGCAAATACAAAATCACTCAATTTTGGGGCAGGGTCACCCAAACTAGGGCAAGGTTGCCCAAACAAGGGTAGGGTCACCCAAAGAGAATTTGGATTCAACTTAATTTGAAAAATGGTCAAGTGATATTGATAAACGGGGTGAACAGACTTCCAAGACAAGCAAACGGGTACATGGAACGGGTGAATAGTTACTCAAAATGGGTAAACGGATGCTTGGAATGGGAAAATGGATGCTCGAAATGGGGGAACGATGCTCAGAACAAGTGGATGAATACTCAGAATGGGACAATGAAACTTGAAATAGGAAAATGGAACCCCAAAATGGGAGAACAGATGATCGAAATGAGAAAATGGATACCCAAAACAGCAAAACAGCTGGTCGAAAAAAGATGAAAATGACTATCTAGAGGGCAAAGTCACCCCTTTGAGAGAAAGGTCACCCCTTTGAGGGTAGGGTCACATGTTTAGGAAAAATTGTTCAGATTTGACTTAGACAAGGTAAAAAATAGCTAAAACATGAAGGGAAAGGTCGCCCCTTTGAGGCTAGGGTCGCCCCTTTGAGGGAAAGGTCATCTGTTCTTGGAAAATGATCAAATTTGACTTATTCCAAGTGGAAAACAGCTAACAAAAAAGGGCAGGGTCGACCCTTTGAGGGCAAGGTCACCCCTTTAAGGGCAGGATCACCTTTGTGTGTTGTTCAGGATTTCACTTAGGTAAAACAACTATGGAAAAGGACAAAAACAACAAGCAAATAGCCAAGACTGGCTGATAAACACTGGTTTTGCACAAAGAAGACAGTTCAAGCAGCATAATCCTAAGATTAGTGTTAAGGTATGGTCAACATGGTCCTCTATCTAGGCTGAACAAGGCAACTAAGGGAGTCCCTGATATACACATGGTACATGGGGCACAACTGTGAACACCACCCTATCTATAGGCTTGAGTCGAGAGTAGCCAATGAGGTACTGGAACCTCAAACTAACTCTTCACGTCTTGTCTAGGTATCACCCTAACTTTAACGCTCCACCAAACATGGCATGAATGGATTAAGGTAAATTTTTCACTCTCCCCCTTTTATATACCCCATTAGTAACATGTGGTTGGGATCGTCCCTTGGGGTGATGAAATCCCCAAGCAGGTCTCACTAGGAAATAGAAAAAAGGGACAAAAATACTTAAGTGGACTACGATTTCTCTTCACCGATGATCGCCAAATGGTGCAAGGGGATTGGATACGTCAATAAACCACCATTCAAACATGCAAACAAATTCTTTGACCCTCTAATTAGAGCTATGTTCCTAGTTAAAATAAAAACAACAAGCAACTAACTAAAGAAATTATTCGTTCTCCCCCTGCAACAAAATATATTAGTAGTTTGTTGTTTTTTTGTCTTCTACAATCATTAAGTAGTTGCACAAACATTAGAAAAAACAACACACTCACAAAACAAAACACATTAGAGGGTCAGTGGTAAGGAAAATAGCAGCAATCTGAACTCTGAAATTAAATATTAACTCTTTATTTTACCTGATTTACCTTTGTTCAGGGCGAGGCCGCCTCTATGTTTTGGGCACAACCGACTCTTTGGGCAGGGTCACCCCTTTGTCAGCAGGGCTGCCTATTTGTTGGTGGGGTTTCCCCTTTATGGGTGGGGTCACTTGTTTGTGGGCAAGGTTGCCCCTTTGTGGGTGGAGTTGCCTTTGTATTCTGGGCAGGGTCTCCTCTATGTATTAGAACCTGCAAAATGTCAGAAAAATAGAAAATAGAAACAAACAGATGGGCGGGGTCGCCTATCTATGGGTAGGGTCGCCCCTTTGTGGGTAGAGTCACCTCTATGTATCAAAACCTGCAAAATGTCAGAAAAATAGAAAACAAAAATAGAAAGATGGGTGGGATCGCCCCTTTGTGGGCATAGTCGCCTCTATCTATCAAAACCTGCAAAATGTCAAAAAAATAGAAAAACAAAAAAATAGATAGATGGGCGGGGTCACTTATCCATGGGAAGGGTCGCCCCTTTCTGGGCGAGGTTTCCTGTTTGGGGGTGGGGTCGCCCATTTATGGGTGGAGTCGCCTCTGTGTTCTGGGCAAGGCTGCCTTTGTGTTCCTAAACCTGCAAGATATCAAACAGAAGAAAATGTGAAAAGAACAGACCCATTTCTGGATCCCACCGGGCATGCCATAAATGTGTGCAAGTGTTTTTCTACTTGTAAACTACAAAATAGAATGGAATGCAAAAAGGAAAATACACAAACAAACACTCAATGATTATCCATAGTTGAATCTTAGAAAACAACAAGAAAAACATGAAATGTTATAACTTGCTTTCTTGGATTAACAAGTCGGTTGGCCCATTGATGATGCTTGGTTTTATGCTCCTTTGATGGCAAAGTTCTTGTAATAATGGAGGTGAATGTAGTGATTGAATATGGTAGGTGAATGCACTAATGGCTTCAAAATGGCTATAAATTCTAAATGGCTTGAATGCTAGAGAGTATGTAATGCTTGTCTAACCTTGTCTAATCTTCCTAACTTGAGGCCAAAGCTCTCAATTTAAAGACGAATGGATGGCTAAGATTAAACCATCATGGACAAGATGGAGGGTTGTGGTGAGTTGAGGACTCACAATCCCTCACATCTTTCCATGTGGAATGTCATATGGAAAGATGACAAGTGACGTAGAAAAGGCCATGTGAGGTGAAGGTACTTGCAAGTACCTTGGGATTGAAGAGGATTTTCTCAAAAAGGAATTCCTTGTCCCCATATGGGGCTGATAGTGACAAGTGAGGACTTTTAGAAAGTCTCCTCTTGTCACCATGGAGATTTGAGATGGTGTTGGAGAAATAAATATGATTTTTTTTAATTCACATGATTGGAAGTACCCAATGGATAAGACAAGGTCCTCCTAAAGGAGGTCCTTCTCCCATGTGCCTGATATGACCTATGAGAGGTCATGGGGAAGAGAAATGCATGGGAGGAATAAATGTGAATTTGTAATTCACATGGGGAAGAGGTCAATACTTGATAAGGTAAGTACCATGAAAGGTTGACTTAAGGACATGCCAGAAAATGTAAGTGATTGGATTAAGGTTGTGCAAACAGGTGATTAACTAAATTAATGAAGATTAGAGGAAAGTGGCTAAATATGGAGGATGTGACATTAATCCTGATTAAGGATATGCACTTCTTAATCAAGGATTAATTAGATTAATCCAGATTAGAGAAAAGGTTATGGAGGATGGGACAAGGAGAGAGAAAGAATGAATTTAAAATTGAAGAAGATAAATGACTAAATTAAATAAATTTCTACATCTATTTAATTTGGAGAGGAAATGGTAAAGGATAAAGTATCTAATTAAATAATTTTAGAAACCTTATAGGAAGGGTTAATATTAATTAAATAGGTTATTTAATTAATATAGATGAATTAGATGAATAAATGATAGGACTTTGACCATATGGAAGTGCTCAAATTTGGATGTCTACAAATATAAATTATATGCATGCATAAGTGAGGATCTATACCTTTCATGTCATGATAATCCCATGCAAATGTTGTTGTGTGATCTTGTAGCATTTTTAGCAATGGATATTATTGGGTAGCTACCAAATAGTTATTTACATTTAGTGTTTTGTTCACTGTGATTTCAATGGTTAAGGAATATGACTTAACAAAAGCAACATCAAGTCCTAATAGATGGAAATTTCAACTGTGAGGGAGTAGTGTATGAAAAAGCTAAGAAGTAGACTCAAAGGAAATTGCAGTAATGATATTATACAAAGGGTAGTGCAGGAATGTGAAGAAATGGTGAACATTGATATGGGTCCCTACCATAAGAGTTTTGTATAATATCAGCAAGGACTTCATCTTCATCCCGAATGTCTAGCATTTGGTAACACTCAATGGTCATGAGTGTTTTTAAATAATATTGGTCATTTTCTTCAAAGGATGGACATATAATTTAATCCAAGTGTGTATGTGGTTGTCCAAGTGGGTAAAGAACCATTTTTTTAGTCATTTTCCCATTAGCACTGATCATGTTTCTAGACATACAACCAATGAATGCATTTGCAATGGCTAACCATGGCCTTCCTAAGATTAAGGGGTATCTTGAAAGGTTTTCTTTAGGTTGTAAAACCATGAAATCTATAATATATTCCCATGAATCCAGTGTGATGAATAAATATTATATAATACCCTTTGGTTTAATAGTTGACCTATTTTCTAGTTGTAGAATAGTAGGTGTGTGTTAGAGTTCCATCAAATGAAGTTATTCCATAGTTTCTTCTTTCATAACATTTATGACTACTCCTAGGTCAATTAAGGTGTTTTTAATGAGAGTGTCATTAATTTGGACATCTACTATAGATCTTTTAGGGTCTACATATTTTGGAACAGCTATATTGTCTATCATGATGTCAGCAAGTTGTCATAAGATAGACAGTTTTGGGTTCCTTCCTTTTTATACCTAAATTTTAAGGCACATCTCTCTCACAATTTTTGTGTATATTGGTACTTCCTTAATTGATTGAATCAAGGGTATTTTTATTCAAACATTTCTACGTTAGGCTAATAGATTAGATTCAGATTTAGAATGGTACTTTTATGTTGCTAGTTGCTTAGGAAATGGTGCTTTTGTACTTGTGATGTTTTGATGTGTCTTACCTTATTTAGGATCCTTTGTTCAATTGCCAATATTTTTTATTGTGGGCTCCTCATTAGCTAGTTTATAATGTGAGGAGATGATGACCCAACAAGAATCCTTCCTCAATAAATGTGGACATCACTCACCTCAACCCCATAAGTTGGGTATTGGATGGTATCATTAGTATAAGCATTTTGAACAAGATTGTTGTTAGGATTTGGTGTAGGTTGTGTTGATAGCTAAGGTGCTACTATGGTTGGGTTTGGCATTATGGTGGGTTTTTGTGGCTACAAAGGTTTTTTTGAGTGTGGGTAGTTTATGTTTTGGTTATGCCATTATTGATGCACATGCCACTATGGTGGCCATTGGTTTTGCTAGAGTAGCCACTAGGAATTGTAGTTTGGGGCTTGGTAAGGTTGTGGTGGCCATATCCCTTGTTGTGTAGCCCAATTAGGTGATTAGGCCATTGGCCATGATTAATTTTATGTATTATTCCAAGGTTGATTGTTCCAATGAGAGAAGTTTGAATTACCTTTGGGAAATGACGTATTATAAGACAAGGGATATTGATGCATACCTTGTCTTTTTTGTCATGGATTGCATTAATAAATGTAAGATACTTCGCCTTCCTCATCCTCCAAGTCTTGAAATTCAGCCTTCCCTTTCTTTTCTTCACAAATGTTATCCATCTTCTTGCATTTACAATTTATCTTCTTCTAGAAGTAATGTGGACATTATTTAGTGAGAGTTTCCTCTACTTCCTCTTGCTTCTTTTTGATATGCAATGTGTCTAGTTGGGTAGCTAGGTGGTTGATTATGTCCTCCTTCATGTTGGACAGAAGGCTACTAAGTTCCATCCTAAAGACCCCAACGTATTTTTTATTGGAAGAAGAGGTTATATCAAACCTGGTATTTTTTATGGATGACCTCAAATAGTTTATGCATACCCTGCAAATTTTCTCAAAAGGTAGTTGAGAGATATCTCCTACCCCTATGAGGTTTAAAGTGTTCATGCAATCTTCATATAATCCTCACAAAAATACTAGTTTTAATGACTCAGGTCAGAGCCTATTATAATGTGATTTATTTAGGTAGAATTAAAATATTTCCACATAATCCTCAAGTGGTTCATCTCACCCTTGTGGCATATTGAAGATGTCTCTCTTCCTATTTTCTCCTCTACAATAATCTTGATATTTTTACAAAAAAATAACTTTCATGGTCTCTCAATTAGATATTGGATTTCTTCCCAACCCCATAAACCACTATAGAGTAGCATATTTTAATGTGACTAGAAAGAGTTTGAGTCTATGACCATCTATGATATAATCATAGTTTTGACTTAAAACATCAAATTAAAACAAGAATGTGTCTAGGTCTTCAGTAACCAAACCATAGAAAATTGGCAAGGCCAAAGTGGGTATATTCTTAAAAGTAGTGGCCCTTTCTTGGTTTATTATTGAAAACTCCAATGTCACATGTTCTACTAGATTTTATACTCCTTCCTCATCCATTGTATTAAGATGTCTCCTAAAATTCTCCTCTACGTCTAGAGTAGTTACTGGTGTGAGGGGTGGTCCTCCTTCATTGATTCCCTCAATAGGTTATTTGTTTACACTAATACCTTCAAGTTCTTTGTGAATTGAGGGGATAAATCTTCCTAGAGCATCTCTCTACCTTCACATACAATAATTCTTTGATCTTTAAATGGCATTCCAAGCACATTGTTAGTGAATAGTTCTTTGTTGATTCTTAAGTATCTATTTTTCTTAGTTCTAGGAAAAAAATACTAATTTATGAATGAATTGAAAGGAATTTTGAACATGTCTAGTCTCCCCCACCCCCGTGGTACCGAAGGGCGTGTCACATTAGTGTCGTCGGTCATGTTAAAATTTTTACCAGGCGCACTGCAGTTTATAGGGGGTCGTGCTACCCGATTCCTACAATCTAAAAAAAAGGAATTTTGAACATAAATTAGAATTTTGAACTTAGCACCATCCCTGTCAACAACGCCAAAAATATAGAGCTTCCCCTAATGTCTAATTAACTAGTGTAGATGATCATACACACAACTTAATGGACCTACGAATCTTAAATTAAGTATTTCATCATTCAAGAGAGGGATTCATTATATTTTTAACCAGGTAGTCATAGATTTTAGATGATGTTGGCACCATATATACATTCAAGAATCCTAGATGGCCTATATATTAACTGATTATAGGTGATTTGAGCAAAGATAAATGTATCAAAAGCTTTTAAATGAAATTAAATTCTTCCTAAAGAACAAAGTACAAGAAAATACTAATATCTACTAATTTCTATGGGCACTTATTTCTTATGACTATAACTAATAATTTTTTATGCTACAACATGTCCTATTTTAACTAACCTTCAATAATTGAATAAAATATAAATTAAAGACTTACAATTCTGAAGCTACAATATAGTATTCATTATAGTATAAACTATAAACTATGAATCAGAACTTACAATACATAATTCAATGAATTTTCTAGACTAACATGGCTCTACAGTACCTCAAGTGGACCTTTCTTGAGTTGTTGCATCCACTGGATCTCCTTCAATTACTTAACTCAAAGAAACATGTCAAAATATCTTCTCTATTTATTCCAATCATACACAGGGTTCTTAGCAAAATGCAATAAAATCTTCAATTTATTACATGCAAATATCTATTTTTTGTCCTTGATAGGGTACCCTACTATATAGGGTCTACGAGAGTCCATTTATTCAGAAATTGAAAACAAACTAAAAGTAGATGTCAACTCTCCTATAAAAAATAAGAAGAAGACTAGGTTTTTTAACAAAAAATAATAACTAGCAAGAACAAGAGTGTAGAAGTCAAATAAGGACTCTACACTATTTAAGATAGCCATTATAAACTGGAAACATTCCCTAATAGAGTAGTCCAAATTATCATTGTTATTCCTTAATTGGAATGGAATCCATTCTCCTCGATAACTTATTAAAAAGGAGTGACACTTGGCCATCCACGATCTTCTCCTCAAATTATTTCCTTCATCTTATTATGAAGTATGCTCTTGTTGTAGTAGGTTATCTCCTCTAGCTATATTGAACTATCATCCTTTTGTTGCAAACTGAAAAGCCTTTTGATGCAGGTTGATAGATTCTTCAGTGCAGGGGTTAGTCCAAATTTATTTAAGGTATTTCCATTGCTAGAAACTATGATTAAACATGAAATTATACTAAACTCACAAACATTAAAAGTCCACACACAAATTCATCAATATAACATATATCACCTTCAAATTCCTTAAAATACTTAAAGTATATAGAAAGATTTGGTAATGTCTTTTGGAGTTTAGCAAAAATAAAATAAAAACATGCAACTACAACAAGTAATTTGGACATTCTTATGGCTCATCAAGGATATCTCCTATGTTAAGAAATGAGGGTTGTCATTTCATGCTCCAACGATCTAAACAAATGCCACAAATTAGCATCGAGTAAGTGAACAAAGATGAGCCAAAAAGGGGTCTTAAGTGGCCACTTTTTTTTTAAAATCAAGAAATACTGACCTTGGATGAGAAATTGAGGATAGATACACTCAAAATTTTAAAATGCAACAAAAACGAGGGTCGTAGTTCTCCAATTCTACCTTCTAAACTACTATTTTTTTTTTAAAATGGTAGAGATTAATGTGTCCAAAAAATGGGTCCAGAGAAATTGGTGTTGTTTTTGTCAAAAAAACATAACATATTGTATATTGTGGCTCCCTCAAAAGGTTAACTTTTTTTTAGTATTTTTAAAATCGCTTCAATGAGAAATTAGCTAACATGTATTTTATGCCTAATTTTTTTGATAATTTTTTAATGAATATATGATTTTTACTAATTTTGAAAGTGGGCACATCCTTAAAAAAAAAAAAATTGGTCGTGCTACCCCTATAATTTTTGAAAACTAATCGAAAATCATTTTTTTAATATGTGTAGAATGGAGTCTAGTTTATAAAAATGTAATTTATTTGAAATTTCAATGAATGGTTAAACATAAAGTAGAAAATACCAAACATTAGTTTTTGACAAAAAACAGAGACACAAACAAGAGAAATTAAAGATGAAAGCCTTAACATAGTCAAAATGTGAAAAAAATACAGCGTTAAATAGCTAAAATAGATCTTAACATTACCCAAGTGTTTTTTTTACTCGACCTTGAAACACGTGCAAACTTGATGGTTAGCACGAACGAGATTATGTGAAATTTTGTAGAATATGCAAAAACATGTTTTTGGATGTTGGAAAGGAACTCCAACGCTTTGGGTTGGAAATCCAAAGAAAATCCAAGCCAAAGGCTTGGGGATTCCCAAAGAAAGGCATAATGCAGGCGTGTTATAATGCACTTGCATTATACCTTGCTTTATGTTTTTATGTGTGTTTATATAAATGTGTGTTTTGTGTAAGCATGTTTGTATTTCCCATAATGTGAGTGTGTTATAAAATTCTCATGTTATGGCTCACTTTATGTTTTTTTGTTTGTTTATATAAATATATATTTTATGTATGTATATATATTTTTGTATGTATGCTTGTATTTATGTATGTATTTTTATGTGTGAATGCATGTATTTTGTATGTGTGGATGTATGCTTCTATGTATGTGTGAATGTATGTATGTATTTATTTTTATGTGTGAATGCATGCATTTTTGTATGTGTGGATGTATGCTTCTATGTATGTGTGAATGTATGTATGTATGTATGTATGTATGTATGTATGTATGTATGTATGTATGTATGTATGCATGCATGTATATATGTATGTATGAATGTATGTTCATGTTTGAGGGTATAGGGTTAAGTGTGTAGGGTATAGGGATTAGGGTTTAATATATTTGATATAAGGTTGAGGGTTCAGGGTTGGGGGTTGAGGATTTAGGGTACAAGGTTGAATGTAGGGTTTAGGGTTTAAGCATGGGGTTGATGGTTTATGATTAAGGGTATAAGGTTAAGTGTATAGGATATAGGGATTAGGGTTAAGGATATTGGGTATAGGGTTTAGGGTATGGGTTAGGGGTATAAGGCATAGGGTTAAGGGTTGAGAGTGTAGGGTTTAGGGTTTAAGTAAAGGGTTCAGGGTATAGGATTGAGGGAAAATGTTCAAGTTTTAGGGTATAAGGTTGAGGGTATAGGGTATAGGGATGATGGTTGAGGGTGTAGGGTTTAGGGTTTAAGGTATAGAATTGAGGGTTGAGGGTATAGGTTCAAGGGTTGAGGGTTTACGGTTGGGGATAATGTTAAGCTCATTAAGTGTATAATATTAAGTTTGTTAGGTATAGGGATTACGGTTTAGGATATTGGGTTTAGGGTTTAGGGTTTAGGGTATGGGTTGAGGGAATAAGGCATAAGTTTAAATCTTGAGACTGTATTTCTTAGGATTTAAGTATAGGGTTAAGTGACAATGTTCAAGGTTTATGCTATAAGGTTGAGGCTATAGGGTATAGGGATGAGGGTTAAGGGTGTAGGGTTCAAGGTTTAAGGAAAGGGATTATGGTTTAGGATATTGGGTATAGGGTATAGAGTTAAGGGATTGAGGGTATAAGGCATAGGGTGAAGGGTTGAGAGTGTATATTTTAGGATTTAAGTATAGTGTTGAGGGTATAGGGTATAGGGATGAGGGTTGAGGTTGTAGGTTTTAAGGTTTAAGGTATAGGGTTGAGGGTTGAGGGATTAGGGATTAAGTATAGGGTATAGGGTATAGGGTATAGGGCTTACATTAGACGGATAATGTTTAGGGTTGAGTGTATCAGGTTAAGTGTATAGTGTATAGGGATTATGGTTTAATATATTGGGTATAGGGTTTAGGGTTTAGATTGAGGTTACAGGGCATAAGGTGAAGGGTTGAGAGTGTATGGTTTATGGTTTAAGTATAGGGTTGAGGGACAATATTTAGGGTTTAGGGTATAAGGGTGAGGGTATAGGGTATAGGGATGAGGTTTCATGTTGTAGGGTTTATGGTTTAAGGTAAAGGGTTGAGGGTTGAGGGTATAGGGTATAGGGTTGAGAGATTGAGGGTATAAGGAATAGGGTGAAGGGTTGAGAATGTATGGTTTAGGGTTTAAGTATAGTGTTGAGGGACAATGTTAAGGGTTTAGGGTATACGGTTGAGGGTATAAGGTATAGGGATGAGGCTTGATGGTGTAGGGTTTAGAGTTTAAGGTATAGGATTAAGGTTTGAGGGATTAGGGCTTAAGTATAGGGTTGAGTGTTGAGGGTTGAGAGTTTAAAGTTGAGGGAAAATGTTCAAGTTTGAGTGTCTAAGGTTAAGTGTATAGGGTATAGGGATTAGGGTTTAAGATATTGGGTATCTATAGATTGAGGGTATAAGACATAGGGTGAAGGGTTGAGAGTGTATGGTTTAGGGTTTAAGTATAGAGTTGAGGGAAAATATTGGAGTTTAAGGTATAAGGGTGAGGGTATAAGGTATAGGGCTTAAGTATTGGGTTGAGGGTATAGGGTATAGGGTTGATGGATTGATGGTATAGGGTATAGGGTGAAGGGTTGAGGGTATAGGTTATAGGGATGAGGTTTGAGGTTGTAGGGTTGAGGGTTGAGGGTTGAGGAATTAGGGATAAGGTATAGGGTTGATAGTATAGGGTATGGGGTAGAGGGTTGAGGGTTGAGGGTACAGGGTATAGGGTTGAGGGATTGGGGTATAAGGCATAAGGTGAAGGGTTGAGGGATTGAGGGCATAAGACATAGGGTTGAGAGTATAGGGTATAGGATTGATGGTTGAGGTATTGAGGGTATGATGCATAGGGTGAAGGGTTGAGGGTATAGGGTATAGGTATGAGGGTTGAGCTTGTAGCATTAAGGGTTTAAGGTATATGTTTTAGGCTTGAGGGATTAGGTCTTAAGTATTGGGTTGAGGGTATAGGATATAAGGAATGGGATGAAGGCATAGGGTATAGGGTATAGTGTTAATTTTTGAGGGTATAGGGATGAGGGTTGAGGGTGTAAGGTTTAGGGTTTAAGGTATAGGGTTGAGGTTTGATCGATTAGGGACTAAGTATAGAGTTTAGGGTAAAGGTATATGGTTGAGGGTTGATGGATTAGGGCTTAAGTATAGGGTTGAGGGTATAGGTTTGAGGGTTTACATTTGAGGGATAATATTCAGGGTTGAATGTCAAAGGTTTAAGTGTATAGGGTATAGGGATTAGGGTTTAAGATATAGGGTATAGGGTTTAGCATTTGGATTGATGGTATAAGGCATAGGTTAAAGGGTTAAGAGTGTATGGTTTAGGGTTTAAGTATAGGGTTAAGGGAAAATATTTAGGGTTTTTGGTGAGGGTATAGGATATAGGGATGAGGGTTTTTATTGTAGGGTTTAGGGTTTAAGGTAAAGGGTTGAGGGTTTAGCGATTAGGGCTTAAGTATTGGGTTGAGGGTATAGAGTATAGTGTTGAGTGTTGAGGGTATATGAAATAGGGTATAGGTTATAGTGTTAAGTGTTAAGGGTATAGGGTATAGTGTTAAGTGTTGAGGGTATAGGGTATAGGGATGATGGTTAATGGTTAAGGGTATAGGGTATAGTGTTAATTATTGAGGGTATAGGGTATAGTGTTAAGTGTTTAGGGTATAGGATATAGGGATGAGGGTTGAGGTTGTAGGATTTAGGGTTTAAGGTATAGGTTTTAGGGTATATATTTAAGGTATAAGTTATAGTGTTAAGTGTTGAGTGTATATGGTATAGTGTTAAAAGTGTTGAGGTTATATGGTATAGGGATGAGGGTTGAGGGTTGAGGTTGTAGGTTTGAGGTTTTAAGGTATAGGGTGAGGTTTGAGGGATTTAGAGTATAGGGTAGAGAGTTGAGCATTGAGGGATTAAGGTCTTAAGTATTGGGTTGAGGGTATAGGGTTGAGGGATTTAGGGTATAAGGCACAAGGTTGAGGGTATAGGGTTGAGGGTTGAGGGTTGAGGTTTGAGGGTTGAGGGATTGAGGATATAAGGCATAGGGTGAAGGTTTGAGGGTTGAGGGATTGAGGGTATAAGGCATAGGGTGAAGGTTTTAGGGTATATGGTATGGGGATGAGGGTTGAGGTTGTAGGGTTTAGTGTTTAAGGTATAGGGTTTAGGGTTGAGGGATTAGGTTTTAAGTATTGGTTTGACAGTTAGGGTATAGTGTTGAGTGTTGAGGGTATAAGGCATAGGGTGAAGGAATAGGGTATAGGGTATAGTATTAATTTTTGTGAGTATAGGGTATAGTGTCAAGTGTTGATGGTATAGGGTATAGGGATAAGGGTTGAGGGTGTAGGGTTTAGGGTTTAAGGTATAGGGTTGAGGGTTGATGGATTAGGGCTTAAGTATTGGGTTGATGGTATAGAGTATATAGGGATGAGGGATTAATGGTATAGGGTATAATGTTGAGTGTTGAGGGTATAAGGCATAGGGTATAGGGTATAGTGTTTAGTGTTGAGGGTATAAGGTATAGTGTTAAGTGTTGAGGGTATATCCTAGTATAGTGTTAAGTATTGATGGTATAGGGTATAGGGATGAGGGTTGAGGTTGTATGGTTTAGGGTTTAAGTTATAGGGTGAGGTTTTAAGGTATAGGGTTGAGGGTTGAGGGTTGAGGGATTGAGGGCATAAGTATTGGGTTAAGGGTATAGGGTATAGGGTTGAGGAATTGAGGATATAAGGCATAGGGTGAAGAGTTGAAGGATTAAGGGTATAAGGCATAGGGTTGAGGGTATAGGTTATAGGGTTGAGGGTTAAGGTATTGAGGGTATAGGGTATAGGGATGAGGGTTGAGGTTATAGGGTCTAGGGATGAGGGTTGAGGTTGTAGGGTTTATGGTTTAAGGTACAGGGTTTAGGGTATAGGGTTAAGGTATAGGGTATAGTGTTAAGTGTTGAGGGTATAGGCTATAGTGTTAATGTATAGGGTATAGTGTTTAGGGTTTAGGTTTTAAGGTATAGTGTTGAGGGTTGAGGGTTAATGTATAGGATTGATCATATAGAGAATTATGGTGAATCTTCATATCACACACAAAATGGGACATACATAGCACTTACAAGATGTTATAATTTCTTGAAGAAAGGTCTCATATATGTACCTCAACCCAACCCCCTATAGACACATGATGATAGTCATAAAACCTTTACAAAATCTGCTTTTTAAAAATGCAAGAGCACTTTGAAAAAGTTGAAATTTCATTGTTTAGAGCAAGCCAAAACGTGCTCACATTATAATGTGAGCACATTTTGGCTTGCTATAAAAATGGTAAAAACAGGTAGGACACCCATGATCCAGGACCTCATGCTCTATTATTCTCTTACTTCTACGTGTTATCTGACAAAAAAGATCGTTTTCATGTTGTTGGGGAAAGCACATGCAGTTTTTACATATTCCACCACCTTTGCACCACCTTTTTCTAGCTTTCCAACTTAGGAAGGAGGAAATAAAAAAAATTGTACATCAAGTTTGATTTGATGAACTCAAATTTTCATGTTTCTAGTGTTATAATTTTATATTATAGATTGGTTATTTCAATAGCTTTTAGTAATTCTTTTAGAGTTATATATAGTTGAATGTTGAAAAGGAAGCAACTTTATGAAAAACAAACTACACATAATTGGGTAGTTTCTCAAATTTAATCTTGAATTTTAAGGTATGTCAAATCTTTATACACGTGCTTTACATTTTTCTTCATTCTCTTATATTTCTTGATCACTTCTTATCATACATGCTTAATATAATGCTTTGATTTTTTTATGTTGATTTTGGGATTAGATTTTCCTAAGTATTCAAAATTATGAGTGCTCAACATACATAGCCTTATCAAATGCATTAGATTTTACTAAGGGATTAGATTAAATTTTGTTAATATAATCAAATACATCATATTAATCATCCTTATCTTTATAGTACTCAACATACACTTCCTTAAATTTTCATCTTTTCTTAATGAGAGGGCACTTACATATTTAAATGAAACAAATTTAGACATTAGAAACCCAATGTATATTATATTTTATTGTATTTTAACTCTATATATAACTCATTGAGAAAATTTATTGTTGGTTAGTGTACCAAAATCACCACATAAAATTGCTTCTCTCTTGTCAAATAGACTATGTGATTCCATCCAACATTCAATGTGCAAGGAGCATACAGTCCTTATTAGGATATCTCAACATTACATAAATTTATATGGTGTCATGCTTGCATCTGTCATGGGGGTCACATTGGTTCCAACTCAAGTTCCTTATGTTTCATGCTTCTATCTACATTAAATTTGTATAGTTTCATGCTTTCATATGTCATGTCACACTAGCTCCAATTCCATGATGCATTATATTCTATACCAAGTTTATATGGCGTCATGTGTGCACATGTTGGGCCACACAAGTACTAACTCATTGATTTCCTTGTCTCATGATTCCATCTATATAAAATTTATAAGATGGTCATGCATACACATTTTGGGAGCCACACTAGTTCCAAATACATGATTCCCATGTGTGTCATAATCCATTCTACACCACTTACCATGTGTACACTTTGTAGGGGCTACACTATTTCTAACTAAAAAAATCTCTATACACCATGGCACACATCACGTCAACTATCACATCGTATTACAAGTTTCATTATGACTATCATAACATTGTTAAGATAGGCTTTAACTTCATTAGGTCTTTCAAAACTATCTTAGGACTGTCATAGCTTCATTGGGACTTTCATAACTTCATTATGGTAGTCTAATGAATCTATGATAGTCATAGCTTCATTGGGAGTATCATAATTCCATTAGGATAGTCCTAATGAATGTAGGAAAATCATAGGCTCATTATGAATGTTAAGTCATTAAAAGTTGTCCCTCCTCATGATCTTTGATGCCCTCTTCATGCACAAACTTGAGAATCAATGAAAATTGCCTTAGTTCCATATTCCGTGTTGCCCCTCATGCCCTTTTCTATCATCTTCATTCCCTTTTCTATCCCTCCTCATGCCTCTTTTGGACTATCATTAATTATGTGTATTGTAATTTCATGACTAATTTTAGATTTGTGTAAGATATTTCTTTACTCTATAGCACTATGGTGGAAATACTCTTTACCATGTCAAGGAAATGATCAAGGATTCCTCTAACACAGGATGAGCAAGAAGCTAAGAATGTAAAGAAAAGAGAACAAATGAGGCAACTTCGTGAAAAGAGGAAATTGAACACGATAAAAGAAGACATGCCAATTAAAGAGGAACATGAACCATCATCAATTTGAGAGATATGGTATTGGTGGCACATAGGGAATGAATGCAAAACCTTCATGCAATGAGAGATTTGAATCCCATAGTTGGAGACACATTATCTAACGCAAGTCAAGATGGAGGGACACCATCTACCACATCTCAAATTAAAAGTACACCATCACTCACATGTGAAGATGGAGGTATTCCATCTTTCCCATATCAACTTCAAGGTCATCTATTCCATCTTTGATCGAAAGTATTCCATCTATCCCATCTCATTTAAATATTGATGAAATTCCTAATGTTGAGGAAAATTTACCTTTGAGAACACCTCCTAGAATTTTACATACAAAGCCCAAGTTTTTGATTGATATTGCTTAGAATATTTTACAGTCGATGGATGATAATATTCCAAAATGCACTTGTAGAAGATATGCTAATAAGGTTTGGAGATTATTCTATAAAAAAAATAAAAAAATTATTCATTTTATTTTTGATATTTTTAAGATTTTTCTCTAAGATAGGGTTATCATGTACTTTTATTTATTCAATCTCAATTGTAAAGTGTCCATTCTCTATCACACTAACAACTTCTTCCTTCATGATTGAAAGGTTCATATTTAGGTTCTAGCCAAGTTGGTCATCAATACTAGAACCTAGCGCTTTGGAATGACTTTGTTCTCCTTCTTGTGTAATGATAGACCCCTTTTTATTGCCCCTTAAGATGACTCTATACATGCAGTGTAAAGTTGCAAGCTGGAATTTTCTTTTCTATTCATCGTGCGACCAAACTAACAGTTCTAACATGTCTATAGGGGTAGGTTTATGCTAGGTAAGTTCTTGTTTTTCACCCTAACATGCTGAACTTTGCAGACTTTATTGTACCAATGATTTCTCTTTAAGAGCCAAAGTGCGAAAAAGTAGAAAACTTTGACGAGCTCTTTCTTAGAAATTGTGGCACCTACAACCATTTTTTTTAAGGTACAGGGTCACCCAAGGCCCCTCTACAATAACCTCTTTTTTTTATAATATCTCCAATCCATTTGCTTGTGGTGATGAGTTTTCAGTTGATGGAGAAAGCATGAGATGCATGCAATGTAAAGTTGCAAGGTGGTGTATTTTTTGTTTTGTTTGTCATTTGACCAAAATGGCAGTTCCAAAAAAATTGTATGGGTAGGTTTACACTAGGAAAGGTCCTATTTTTCACCTCAACATGTCGAAACATTCCAGCCTACATTGCACCAGTGATTTCTCTTAAGAGACCAAAGTGTGAAAGGGTAGCAAACTTTGACAAGTTGTTACTCAAAAATTATTGCACTTAGAAACATTTTTTTTGAAGTTATAGGATCACATAGGGTCCCTCTAAAATAACCTCTCTTATTTTTTCATATCTCTAATCCACTTGCTTTTGGTGACAAGTTTTCAGCTAATGGAAAAAGCATTAGATGCATGTAGTGTAAAGTTGCTAGGTGGTGTAATTTTATTTTTGTTGATCATGCGACCAAATTGATAGTTCCAACACAATTGAATGGGTAGGTTTATGTTAGGAAAGGTTTTGTTTTGCACCCCAGCATTTCGGATCATTTCAGGCTACATTGCACTGATGATTTCTCTTAAGAGACCAAAGTGTGAAAGGGAAAAAAACTTTAATGAGCTATTACTTGGAAACTATGACACTTATAAATATTTTTTCTAAAGGTATGGTATCATGTAGGGTCCCTCTAAAAAAACCTCTCTTAGTTTTTCATATCTCTAATCCATTTTCCCATGGTGACAATTCCTTAGTTGATGAAAAAAGTGTCAAA
This sequence comes from Sequoiadendron giganteum, assembly GCA_007115665.2. Classification (NCBI taxonomy): domain Eukaryota; kingdom Viridiplantae; phylum Streptophyta; class Pinopsida; order Cupressales; family Cupressaceae; genus Sequoiadendron; species Sequoiadendron giganteum. Next base: position 788,152,126 of record CM021100.1, read on the forward strand.
TGCATGCAGTGTAAAGTTACAAGGTGGTGTAATTTTTTTTCTATTCATCATAAAACCAAAATGACAATTCTAACACATCTGGATGGGTAGGTTTATGCTAGGTAAGGTCCTTTTTTATACTCCAACATATCATAACGTTTTGATCTATATTGCACCATCGATTTCTCTTAAGAGATCAAAGTGTGAAAGGGCATAACAATTTGATGAGTCATTACTCAAAAACCATGGCACTTAGAAATGATTCATTTAAATTTATATGATCATGTAGGATCCCTCTACAATAACCTCTCTTATTTTTTCATATCTCTAATCTATTTTCCTGTGGTGCTAAGTTTTCAGTTGATGAAAAAAGCATCAAATGCATGTAGTGTAAAGTTGCAAGGTGTTGTAATTTTCATTTTGTTCATTGTGAAAAAAACCAATAGATCTAACACATCTAAATGGGTAGTTTTATGCTAGGCAAGGTCCTGTTCTACACCTTAGCATGTTGGAACATTCCGGGCTACATTGCACCGACGATTTTTCTTAAGAGACCAAAGTGTGAAAGGGCAAAAAAATTTGACAAGCTCTTACTTGGAAACCATGACAGTTAGAAATATTTCATTTGAATTTACATGTTCATGTAGGGTCCCTCTACAATAACCTCTCTTATTTTTTTATATCTCCAATTTCCATTTTCCCTTGGTGACAAGTTTTTAGTTGATGGAAAAAGCGTCAAATGCATGTAGTGTAAAGTTGCAAGGTGTTGTTTTTATTTTGTTTGTCATGTGGCTAAACCAATAGTTCCAAAATGTTTGAGTGGGTAGTTTTATGCTAGGGAAGGTCCTGTTTCACACCCCAACATGCCGAAACATTTTGGTCTACATTGCACCGATGATTTCTTTTAAGAAACCAAAGTGCAAAAGGGAAAAAAAAAAATTGAAGAGCTATTACTAAGAAACTATGGTACTTAAAAACATTTTGTTTCAAGTTATAGGGTCATATATAGTCCCTCTACAATAACCTCTCTTGAATTTTCATATCTCCAATACATATTTTCGTGGTGACATGTTTTTAGTTGATGGAAAAAGCATCAAATGCATGTAGTCTAAAGTTGTAAGGTGGTGTAATTTTTATTTTATTCATCATGTGACCAAACTAAAAATTCCAACATATTAGGGTGGGTAGGTTAATGCTATTCAAGGTCTTGTTTCACACCCCATCATGCCAGACCATTCTAGGCTACATTGCATCGACGATTTCTCTTAAGAGACCAAAGTGCGAAAGGGAAACAAACTTTGATGAGATGTTACTCAAAAACCATGGAACTTACAAGCATTTTTTTTTTAAGGTACAAGATCACATAAGGTCCCTCTACAATAACCTCTTTTATTTTTTCATATCTCCAATTCATTTTCCTATGGTGACAAGTTTTTAATTGATGGAAAAAGCATCAGTTACATTAAAAAAGTTGCAAGATAGCCTAATTTTCATTATGTTCAACGTGCAGCCAAACTAACAATTCCAACACATCAGGGTGGGTGGGTTTTGTTAGAGTAATAGGTTGTTTGCTTGATTGATTTAATCATATTGATTAATTAATTAAGTCACATTTACTTCATTCCACTTAAGCTAAACTTAGGAATCTTTATTTTGCATTATTAAATTAGTCATGTTGTCTCATTCATTATGATCTTGACACTTGTCACATACTAATTTAATCTTCATCCTAGGGTTCTCACTTTAGGTTTTGATCTCCTTTCTTAAGGATTGATCTCTTTGTAATTATTAACTTCTCGGGTAATGCATCTTTTGCTTCATGTTTGTAGAGCAAAATTCTTGTTCCTTTTGATCTCCTTTGGTGATAGTGATTTGCTTGCAACTGTTCATTAGGATTTTTGAGGTTGGATTATCAACCTCTACATGGTATCAGAGCTGTAGATCTGCAAGCTTCTTGTTCCTTTTTTGTAAGATCTTTCCTTGAAGCAGTTTTCCAGTGCATCTAGGCTCAAATCAAACCTCTCCATTGAATCAAAAGCTACCAGAATAGTCAAGATTGACCTTTGTTTTGTCAAAATTGGCTTCCGTTTGTCAGATCTTTGAGGGTTTCTGCCAAATCCAGAGTGTACCTACAATTTTGGAGTGTTTTGTGCCCAAACGGACCTCACCATTGCGTTTGTAGCAGCCTAAAACCCTAAGATCAACTATAAAATCGTCAAAATCTGAGCACTTAATCTCTAAGGCAAAAAAATTGTCTATACGACCCCGTACAACTGGCTGCACGCAGATTGAGAAAAAAAGTTACAGTCCTTGGTAAAAAAATTATTTTTTGACTTTCATTAAAATTTAAAATAATTATAAAATTTATTTTTGTTTGTTTTTTTAAAAATCAATAAAAATAAATAAATAAATAAACCAACAAAAAGAGTTTCTTTTAAAAAAAAAAAAAAAAGGCCAGTATAGGGTACCTACAGGTACCTATGTATGTAGGCCTGTGGGCACCATACGACTGGCAGGTTTGTCGACCGACGGCAAGTCTGTCATTTGGCAACAGGTCTGCCAATGACGGCATTTTTTTATTAATTTTTTTTTAAATAAAAAAATTAGATATAATTTTTTAATTGTTTTTTTATATAAAATAAAATAAATTTAAAATAGGCCAAATTGTAAAAAAGCAGCGACGGCCATTTGGCCATCAAATTCAAGCTCACTATTTGCTACTACAGCCATATGGTCGTCAAATTTAATGTCACAAACTGTGTTTTTTGCTGTTTGAGAGAAATTTTCTTTTGAAGGCCATAATTTTTGCCCACGGTGTCGAAATCAGGCAACGAGATATCATCGGAAAGAGGACTCAGAGTAATTTTTAGTGGTGCAGGTATTTTTTGGAGATTTTTTCTCAAGTCCCTATTATTTCCAGTCAAAGTCATATCTTCTTTTCTAGAGTTGCTTTCAGTGTTTTCAGCATAACTTTTGCATACGATGTCAAAAATGGGCAAACAAGATATCATCAGAAAGTTGGTTCTAAGATATTCATAGTGGTGTAGGTGGTTTTTAGATTTTATTTTTGGTATTTTCCATAAATCCTTCTTCTCAGCTGTAGTTCCTTTTGGACCTTATGGGCTCACATTGCATGTATTTATCATTTGTAAATGCACTGAAATAAAGTCCCCCAGCTTTGTATGTGTAGTATTGAGATTTTTGCACATCCCTTTGTGTCTTGTTGTACACACAAAATTTTATAAAGTTCCATAGGGTGGTTTTATTTTTTTCCTTTGTTTGCAATCATACCTTTGTCAAGTGAGTGTCCCTTCCACGACAGTAGCCTCATGCGTGTGTTCTTTTTGTTTGCACAACCTTTATATGTGTTGGTAATTTCTTGTTTTCACATTCAGATGTTCCTGATTCTTCTACATGCACTTCTTTCTAGCATTTAGTTTCAGTTTACCTGTCACACCTCTCCCTTGTCATCCTTATGGGGGGTTTCTATTGTTCGTGCTAATTCTTTCTTGGTTTCACATTGGAGTGACCTATGTATAGAATATTTATTCATATGTACTAGGCGGATGCAACAGCTGGTTACCCATGCATTTCAGTGAGATGGAGCACTTACCTTATGGACACTCTTGCATTCCTATTTCTGGAGGCGACCTTCCATTTTCACTTGATCAGCTCTTCAGACTATTGGTACTTGTGTCATTTATATCTTCAAGTTCTTGATGTTTTTCCTTGGTTTTTCATCGGATTCATGTAGTATCATTGAGGGAACTCTTGTAGATTCTTATCTTCTTGATCTTGATCATCATTTATTTCAGAGGAGGTTCTTCTTTCAGCATCATAGCAGTCATTCTACAACAATATTTGCAGCTTCTTCATGCGTCAGTGGTGTTCATCCTTTGTTCCTATCTTTTGGGATGATTTCTTCTTGATTGGAGGCTTCTTCCTCTTTCACTCTTGTTTGGAAGCTTCTTAGTCCTTCACATGTATTTCTCTCTTTCGGAGAAGAGTTTTTCCCATGAGGTTTTCTCTTTTTCTCTTGTTGTGAGAGATCTTTTACATTTGTACATGGGTATCTCATCGGGCCTTGTTGTCGGGACCCATCTTTGCTTTCATGCATTTGTCCTTAATTTTTTAGCTTCTCCCTAAGTTCATATTAATGGGGGGTGTTAGAGTAATAGGTTGTTTACTTTATTGATTTAATCATGTTGATTAATTAATTAAGTCACCTTTACTTTATTTCACTTAAGCTAAACTTAGGAATCTTTATTTTGTATTATTAAATTAGTCATGTTGTCTCATTCATTATGATCTTGACACTTGTCACGTGCTAATTTAATCTTCATCCTAGGTTTCTCACTTTAGGTTTCAATCTCCTTTCTTATGGATTGATCTCTTTGTAATTATTAACTTCTTGGGTAGTGCATCTTTTGCTTCATGTTTGCAGAGAAACATTCTTGTACCTCTTGATCTCCTTTGGTGATAGTTATTTGCTTGCAGGTGTTCATTAGGATCTATGAGGTTGGATTATCAACTTCTACAGGTTTATGGTAGGAAAGGTCATGTTTTACACCCTAGCATGCTAGATCATTTCAGGCTACATTATACCAGCACTTTCTCTTAAGATCCCTAAGTGCCAAAAAGTGGTAAACTTTGATGAGTTGTTACTTAGAAACCATAACACCTAGAAACATTTTATCTGAACGTATAAGGTCACGTAGGATCTCTCTAAAATAAACTCTCTCATTTTTTCATATATCCAAGTCATTCCATCATGGCAACAATGTTTTAGATGTTCCAAAAAGTGTCAGTTGTATTTAGTAAAAAGTTGTCAAGAGGCATTGTTTACATTCTTCATATCTTGGGGGTAAACTAAAAAATTTGAACATGTTGGGATGGCTACAAAATAAGTCCACTTTATGATTTTTGGTCAACACAGGTGTCTTTATAATATTATGACTGAATGATCTACACCAAAGAACTAGTTTCCTCTGTTGATTGAACTCAATGCAATCATAAACATTTTTGTCATTATAGGAATGCATTTTTTTTAGATGAAGTGGAATAAAGAATACATTTTTTTTCAACTAACTAGAGGATGGGTACTTGAATATACTTGAATAAAATTATTGGAAATGTAGTGTAAATTGTGTGTACTTTGTCTTGAATAAAACTTCATTGCATAACTATATGCAAAAAATATGTCATCCATGACCACAAACACATAATGGTGTAGGAAAGATACTAATTAAGGTCCAACAAATATAGGTGAAATGAGTGAAATAATTTATGAAGCATGTAATACACTTGGATTTTAAATATTTAAAGTAAACCATCTATAAATATCCATTGAAGCTTGTAATTCTATAATGGAGGCAATATATTATTATCGAAAACTTGAAATCTAAAAATATAATTCTTGATTAGCTATTTTTCCTTGTGTTTTCATTAGATGCTTGAGAGATAAACATCTTAGCATGTTTTGAAGTACTTCATTTATTGCAAGTAAATAATATAGGAACATTTTTGTAAGAATAGATTGGAATAAAATTTTAATCATTTATAGTTACATAAAATAATTATTTATTTATTTAAATAATCATTTATAATGTAAATATGGACACCAAAAATAAAAAAGATGTATTAACCAAATAGCTATATATCCATACATCAATATATGTCAATATAAGTATAATGTATATATACAAAATATCCATATAGACTTACAATAATTCCACATTGACATACAATGTCACACATATGCAATATAAAATATATGTCCAAAAATGCCATATAGGAATACAACAAAGGACCCTAATAAATAGTCATTTCCCTCCAAGTGAATGAAACATATCACGAGCAGCCTTTAATCATCAAGGGGATGGAGATGCGTATGGTGGTGGTCTACTTCAAATTTGAGGGCTCCTATTTAATTCTTCATGGAGCCACACCTATTACAATAAAAGTATAGGCATTGATATATAGAATAATTTCTATATAAAATGAAACATTTAACAAAATAATCACTTACTGCCTCCAAATGACCTCTCTCCTCACCCCTAATAGTGGCACACTCATGGTGTGTAATTACGAAGCCCTATAGCAACCATCTACATAGAAATTAAACGAAAAATCAATAATCATTTGATTTTTCAATAATAGATAGCTAAAACAATGAATGTAGTTTGAAATTTACTAATCTGCCTCATACCCCTGTCAAAGGCATCAAGATCTCTATTGTTGTAGCGACACCATGCTTCATTTTCCTATCAATATCGAGAGGAGTTTCTTATTGCATCATCTAAACATAAAAAACTATTCAATTACAAAAACTAGAAGACTAATGCAAGTCATGGCTTATAATGTATGGCATAGTCAACAAAATTTTAAGGACTTATTAAACTATATATTGCTTCATAGTTTAATAGGTTGTTATTGGACTATTGTGTTCCCTGGGATATGTTAATGCATCTAGTTCTATTTCAAATATTGTTTTATGATCCTTGAGGGAGACATTATCTTGAAGTCCCATGAAGGTGATGATATAATCCTCATTATGGAGGATGTGAAATGGTGTGTGATTTTCTTGATCTAGGGTGATGAATTTAGAAGATAGATGATTAAGGTTAGTCACCGGGTCAATAAAAGGATTGGTGATAGGGGTGATGGGATTAAGAAATGGATTTATGATGGGGTGATGAAAGGATTGGTGATGGGGATGTTAAAAATATTATTTATGGGGTTGATAGGTTCAATGAAAGGATTTGCAGTAGAAAGTTCCTTGGTGTAACAATGATATGGAATCATTTGATGTTATGGGATTTTAACCTAGTGTTCACAACTATAGCATCCTTGTTATTCTTATCAAGAAGGTTATATCTAATGCCTTGGAATCCTTGGTTTGAATAAATATAAATGTGTTTGAGGAATAATTATTTGTGAATGGTAAATACTCTAACTTGATATTTCATGATCTTCCACATACTATTTGTGATGATCTTCCACATAGGATCTCTATTATTTATAGTGATAAAAAAACCAAAGGAAAGAAGAAGGTGATTTTTTTTTATTTCTATACAAGTGATAGGTTTGTGTTGATAGTCTTAGGGACAATTAGTAATAGGGAAGGAAATATTGAAGATACTAAGATCTAAAACTAATTTAACATATAAGAGCATAATAACAATGAAAAAAGGAGAAATGGTGTATAGTGGTATGAATGATAAGAGACATATAAGGAACAAAAGGAAAAATCATGATAATTGTCTTCATAAGACATGTGCACAGTAGACATGAATCATTCAAAGTACAAGAATTTATAGAAAAATAAAGAAAAAAATTCATGAAGTGACCAAATGAATGGTTTAAAGAGAGACAAAAGAGGATAGGACAATATGATGACAAGGCCCCTATCAAAAACCTTCATGAACAACATGGTCATCAAAAAGGTTGATAGAGAGAGCAATATTACCTAAAGAACCAACAAGACATAACAAAATGCACAAGAGCCATATTGGGTGGTTTCTAAGTTGGTAGGAAGAAGTTGATAGAGGAATAGGTTGTTATAAGTGTAGATTGCATAGTAAGGGTCTCATGAATGACAAGGCAGGGTTGTAATAATAGAAGGACAAATGACAGAGCAATGTGATAGTTAGGAGAAATGAGGATAAGGGACAAATTATCCTATCCCATTGACTATGGACATAGTATCCTTATATCAATAAGAGTATTCATGAGTATCAATTGAATGTCAAGGGTTTGCATGTTTCATGAGGATAATTTCAAAGTAAAGGACAGTCACAAGATGAAAGTCCTACGGACAATAATATCATGCAAGCAAGGGATAATATCGTGATTACATAAAGAAGTCATGCAAACCTTTGTTGATGTGAAGTGTGAATAATTTTTGATGTGAAAATAAGATTTATAGAAATAATGTAAAGCATGATAGTGAGATGCATGAAAAGAAGCAATAATGAGAACTATCAATGAAGAACAAAATGATGTAGTGATAGTGAGAAATGAGGGGAATGTGGTACTAATATCTTCATAAAAATATTTCACACCTATAAATACACTCCATGATTTTCATAAAACCTCAAAATTCTATTCATATTCATGGGTGAATCACATAGAAGTGATAGCTAAGAAATGGAGTGAGATATCTTCATGACAATGGATAGTGTAATATTCACATAGGCAGAGTAATGATGAATAAGGACAATGAATGAACAATAAAGGATATAGCATAAATAAATAACTGTAATAGGATAGTTACATAAGACTAAATATGATATTCTAAAGTCACAAGATGTAATAGGATAGTCACATGTATTTCAATACCAAATAATACTTCAAGGGATAATTGTGGAAGATGATTTTTATGAGGAGATACTTTATATGTTTTCAACCAAGATACCTCAAGGTAAAGAGTGCATGAAAATCATGAATGTGTTGGTAGTCACATGAAATCCAATGTCACAAGATAGTCGCATAGGAGAAGCAACAAATTTAGTATAATGGTATAAGAGGAGCATGCATAGTTTATTATTAAAGGATAGTTTAGAGTGACAATGCCCTTTTAATAATAATATGCATAGAAGATATTCCTTGTGAAGGGATAGAAAGAGGGCATATATTTATAAATTAAAAGTGGATGGTACCTTGTCTATGGAGTAGATACCATTGAAGATAATTGATAGAAGATGATAGTATACAGTCAAGAAAGCAAGAGAGTAGTCCTCTATGATTTCAAGCACTTCAAAGGTATAAATGAAAGTCTACAACCATAACATGAATCCAATATAACATAGTCATCATGATAAGTATGGTCAACATAGGACATGGGTAGTAATAAGATAACTATCCCGAGCAACATTCATGAGCCCAACAATGAGCAGAGAGATGGTATATTGCAAGGTAGTGATGATAGTTAGGAGGATAAGAATGAAATGGTATGCTACAAGCTAGTGATGCCACTAGCCTATATTTTTGGAGGTGAACAACATGAACAGATAAAATTCATAGATTATGAAGTGCATAACAACCTGAAATCAAATTAATTAAAAATTACAAAGCATAGTTATAAACTATCTAGAACCTTTAAGTCATTAAACATTATTCAATTACAAAATACATTTTTTTAATTTTAAAATTAAATAAAATATATATTGTTAGGAAAAGGTGTGTTTTACACCTTGCATAATGTTTATAATGTATTATTTATTATTATGTGTGTGGTGCACCTAGATGATCTAGAAGTACGTGCATCACTAGGTGTTAATATTCTTGGGGCGGCATGTTGTATGTAACATTGGGACATGATAAAGTTGTAAAAATGTAATTATTTAATATTAGGGAAAATAATTTAAATAAAGTTCCCAATATTAAATGTGGGGACATGGTTTTGTAATCTCATGGTTTTAGTCACATGGTTTTGTGTAATACCACTTGGTGGTTTTGTGGGAGATTGTTTCTATAAAAACAACCACAAGGGTAGTTGTTTAGGTTGGTCAATTTGTAGGTTAGCTCTTGTTAGCATTTGTGGAGGTTTTAAGCATGGCATGGGATGTGTGGTTACATGCTTGTTCACATGGATTGCTTGGAGAGGGCTTGTTGTTTCAATGGTGTTCATGGAGACTCTAAAGATGTATTCTAATATTTATTGTTGAACAATACATGAGAGATGGATGCTTTTGAGACTAGGTTTTTCCCTCTTGAGGGTTTTTTTAGGGTATATCTTATGTTATATTTTCATGGGTATGTTGTCTATTCTCTTGCATGTGGATTCTGAGTACTTATTTGCATAGATTTCTCTTTTGGATTATGTGGAAATTGTCATTAGATGGCTGCAAGTTTCCAACATTTGGTATTATATCCATGGTTGTGGTTGTATAACCCTTGGTTGAGAAAAATCATTTTTGAGTTTGAATCTATGCATTGCATGAGAGAATGAAAGACATAGCAAGATATGAGAGTTTTGTCGATTTTTTTTTGCAGATCTAAGGGTTTGGGGTTTGTTGTTTTGATGGGTTGTTTGCAGATTTGGGGTGTGAGAAACTTTGGGTGAAAAGGGTTTTTTGGCTATGTATTCAAATGAGGGTTTTGTGGGGGGGGAATTACACATGACCTCATGGGACAAAATAGACCTCATGGTTGGATCCAAGTTGGCTGAGAGATGAATTTTCATTTATAACATGACCTACTTTTCTTACAGTTGAAGAAAAATGTAAAAAAATAGCCAATATGGTCATGTGGCCATCTCAGTCTGTAAAATAAAATATTATTAAAAATTCTTGTTGATTAAAAATTTCGTCCTTGCAAAATTTATTAAAAAAATTAAAAAAATCAATCGGTAAAATATTGATGAAAAAGGGTTAATAGAAAAAAATTTAAAAAATATATATTGGGGTGGTTTGACCCCTTGTACCCTTATCGCTCTGCATAACGGTAGTGCCGATAGTGTACTATCGATAGTATTGACAATGCACTATCGGTAAAGCCGATAGTACTACTATTAGCCCCTTGTCAGTGGAGGTACCACCAATGGTGGCCTCCATCTGGTCGGGGTACCACCAATGGGCATAACTTTTTCCCAAGGTGTCCTTTTTTTATCTTCTTGTACCCATTTGAAATCTGACTCAGTGCTCTATGTTGTGGTGCTAGTGATTTTAAAAGATTTTATAATTTTGATAATGATTTTCTTGCTGGAAGTTAGATGCTTGTTTTGATCTTCAAGAGGGCATATCTTGAGCATACAGAGTCAGATTTATGACTTTGAATAGTCGATGGAAAGCTTGTTCAAAGCACTACATAGTGGATCAGATTTGGAGTTATTTTGGAATAGTTTATTTTATATTTTCCTTATCTGAGATTTTTATGGGTTACTTTGACTATGGCTATACTATGAGCTTATAGATTATTGGATCTAGGAGATTTGATGTTGGATTCATTGTATGCTCAGTTGTACATCTCAGATTATTCTCTTTTTGACATGGTTATCAGTTTGGTTGGATTTGCATGCTTCATTGTTGTATCTACAAGTTGTGTAGCATTGTAGGTAGTCTATACTTGTTGCAACTATGACTTGGATATGGGTTGTCTATGCCCATAGATATTTCAGTGTTGATGCATATTCAGTTTGGTAGCTTGGTTTAGTCACTTGGCTTGCTAGTTTTGATGTCATGTTGAGGAGGTGAGATGGTATTACTAGGTACAATCATGTTATGAGACCTATGTAGTTGACTATAATATGCAGATATGTGGACATGGTTGGGTTGAGTTGTTGGTACATTTGGTGGTGATCATGGATATTTCTTGTGCTTTAGAGACTTTTTCATGTCATGATGGTTTATGGAGGTGCATTTTTGGTGGTGTTAGATTGGTTCCTAATTATGGTTTTGGTGGTGTATCTTCTTGGTATGAGGATCATGGTTTTACTTTGCCTTTTGGGAGCTCTTGTTACATTTGAGTTCTTTGATTGTGTGAGGGCCTTTGGTTTATCTTCATGAGGAGATTGTTATCATGATGTTATGATAGCTTGTTACATAAATTGGTTACACTTTTCAGTGGGATCTTTTGACAGTGATGGATTGGCAGTGTTGGATATGTTTATGATGGTTTAGTGGTTGTAGATATCTTCTTGGCTTGGAGATTTTGGTTCTACTTGTTATGTTATTGATAGTTTAGTTGTGTGTGTAAGACCTAGATGATATTCATGGAGAGGATGGTAGTCATGATGTCTTATGTAGATCGTACCATGGTTCAATGGGATTTGTTGCTAGTGACATGGATGCATCATTGGTATGGTTATATTCATGTGATTGGAGATATGGTTTTCTTGGTTTAGAGTGTTTGCTACTATGTCATGGTTTACTCTTGATGTGCACTTAGAGTTTGGAATGGTACATGTTCTCTTGAGATTAGGATGTTTATATATATTTTATGGTGCATGTGATCTCCTAGGAGGAAATGGATAGATCATATTGTCATGTTTATGTTCCTAATTCATGATTGGAGCTTTGACATTGATCATAGTAGTTCTCTTTGTATTGGGTACTTTGATCATTTGCTTGATTACTTCATGATGGTGCTATGTTTCATTTGGATTTTGGAATTGAATGGTTGGTTATAGGTACTCATGGATACTTGGAGACATAGGTGAGTCTTGAGTTCTCTTATGGTTAGAGACATGTGTTGACATGGTTACTCTTGATGAAATTTCAGTAGGAAGTCTGAGGAGCCTACACCTTGGTTGGGGGTGAGTTCAACGTGGACCTATGAGGAGAGAATTCGTAGATGAGTCATGATGATTTAGATATCTTGGAGGAGCATTCTCATTCCCCACTCTTGGTCTACTCGGCAATTTCACTTGAGAGGTATTTCCCATTGTTTCTTTCAGGTGTTTTATAATTTATGCTTTATCTTCTCATGCATATGGATCTTAAGCTATGGACATATGGTTTTGGAGGGTTCATTTGAGGAGTGTTGACATGTTTATCCCCTTATGAATTGTGATTGAATTCATTGATGTTGAGTTTAGGAGATGTATTGGGCTTATTTCCTTAATTGGGAATGGATTTAGTTTGATCTTCTTTGGCTTGAGAGGCTTACATCCATGTTTATTACACGATACATATGTTGCGTTTGATCTTGGTGATTGAAAAGTTGGGTGTTGTGGAGGATATCATACTTGGAACAATTAGCATTTAGAGGTGTGTGTAGGAGGATTTTCTAGAAGTATATGATGTGTAGAGTTTCTCTCTTTGGCCTTGGTTATCTTCCTAGATATTTGGTTTCACATTATATTGGTTTGAGGTTTAACTAGAGCTATTGTGATCACTAGCTCATGGTCATTTTTTTTCACTTATTTTCTTGGGTGATGACATGGAGGCTCCTTTATCTTTTTCCTTTGTTGGGTGTGGAAAACTTGGGAGAGCTATGGAGACTTATGGTGAGATTTTTTCTTACAGGTTTTTGATTTATAGGTTTTCATATCATTGTGGATGATTCCTTGGTTCTACATGATGTTGTTTACACTTTCTATTTTATGCTATTGGTAGACTTGGTATGCCTTGATCTTTTTTATATTTGCATTACCCATGCAGTGGGAACCCTTGGATGTGTATGCCATTCTTTGATAGGTTGTGCACAAGGAGTTTATGATTGCAGTTTATGGGTGTATATGTTTATGGAATGAGTTTACTATGATTTGTATACCTTGGAGGTATGGATAGTTGGATGTGCTGGCACTTACTTTGGGTGCTATTTCAGCTATGGGTTTGTGTATCTAGACACCTACTGGTGCATATTGATACTTTTGGATTGAGTGTATGTGTTTGGGATATCAGTTGAGGCGAGACTTATGCTTCATTATGACAGATTGTGTGGCTTCTCTTTGGATGGATTCTTATCTTTGTGCATTGGAATGATGGAGGATGAGAGCATTCATGCTTGGGATGGTGGTCACTTTTTTTCTTGTTGTAGGTATCTTGATGGAGCATATGGAGCACTTTGATTCCTTGATGGAATATGTGGCTATATGGATTGTTTAGTTGATTCATGTTTTGAGGTTACTTGTTCATCTTATGCAATGCATACAAGTGGGATAATGTTAGGAAAAGGTGTGTTGTACACCTTTCATAATGTTTATAATGTATTATTATTATGTGTGTGGTGCACCTAGATGATCTAGAAGTATGTGCATCACTAGGTGTTAATATTCTTGGAGCAACATTATGTTGTATATAACATTGGGACATATGATTAAGTTGTAAAAATGTAATTATTTAATATTGGAGAAAATAATTTAAATAAATTACCCAATATTAAATGTGGGGACATGGTTTTGTTATCTCATGGTTTTAGTCACATGGTTTTGTGTAATACCACTTGGTGGTTTTGTGGGGGCTTGTTTCTATAAAAGAAACCCCAAGGGTAGTTGTTTAGGTTGGTCAGTTTACAAGTTAGCTCTTGTTAGAATTTTTGAAGGTTTTAAGCATGGCATGGGATGTGTGGTTACATTCTTGTTCACATGGATTTCTTGGAGAGGGCTTGTTGCTTCAATGGTGTTCATGGAGACTCTAAAGATGTATTGTAATCTTTATTTTTGAATAATACATGAGAGATGGATTCTTTTGAAGGCTAAGTTTTTCCCTCTTAAGGGTTTTCCCAAGGTATATCTTGTGTCATATTTTCATGGGTATGTTGTCTATTCTCTTGCATGTGAATTTTGAGTACTTATTTGCATAGATTTCTCTTTTGGGTTATGTAGAAATTGTCATTAGATGGCTACAAGTTTCTAACATATATTACCTGAGTGAAATTTTGATGACCACCTCCATTTCTAGGTGTTGTCATTGAAGATCCAAGATTAACCTATTCAACATCCAAAATGAGATATAAGAATACCATTCATATAGTTTTTAGCTATTCACATGTAATATTTACAATTCTTTACTAGTTACATACCTTTGTAGTAGATGTGGTCATGTAATAGGGAGGTGGAGGACCATTGAAAACATAGTGAACACTATGGCTCTAAAATTTCATTATAATCATTCAACTAATTTAGTTAATCTTGCATTTCAAAAATGAAATTTAATAAATTAAATTAAATTAACTTTATGAAATTTACCTGACTATCAAGGTTGAATGTGTCACTCAAGAGGGAATTTTTCATCACCATCTCATCAACTACAAATGTACCCTGGGCACTTGCATCCTAACTATCCTCAAAATCATAAACACAAACTAACCCACAAGCCTAACATATATGAGGTGGAACTCTACTCATCGAAGACTCACCCGACTCACCCTATGCTAGAGAACTAGTATGTTGTATGAGGCTTTGGGTGAGGAAACTAATCAACTGCAATGTATCCACCTCAACACTCTCCTTCACAACATAAGGGATAGTCACATGCTCATACACTAGTCTAGCAAGTGATCATCTTGCTAGTCATTGTGCATCAATATGTGCCCCCATTTTGTCTTGTGTGGATCCCCCACCTCTACCTTGGAATTCCTGCATGTCAAAATAGTTTGAGATTTTATTGAGGACAAACTCACAGTAGAGTTTCCTTAAAAAACATTGTGGCACCTCATTGTTGTTGCATGGAGGATGGTCAAAAACCATCCACCACCTTTTCCAAAAAAAATCATTTATCCCTTGGTGGTTGTACCAATAGATAGGTAACCTCTTTCTTGAAGGACGTAAAGGTTGATTCATTTTAGGGCTTGTGAATAGTGCACACAAGTCAAATTTTGTAATTTTTTCATCTTAACTTGTTTAAATGATAATTTTTCTACATAAAATTGTTTAAACTCTCGTCTCTTGTTCAACCAACTAGTTATTTTCTTTGCTAATTGAATCTACATGTGATATTATGGATTCAAGTGATTGAGCAAGTGTGGTTCTATGTGACGTTGTGCTTGCAAGATCTCTCAACATTGCAATTAACTCCTCAATTTGTTTTTTTTTATTTTTAATTTTCCCAGTAAATTTTCTTTAGTTCCTCGAGCATTATGAGGAATTGTTGGAGGTGTTTATTGAGGTTGTTTTTCAGGAGGGATTTCAACATGAGGTAAATTGGGATTTTGAGGAGGATTTGGAGGTGCATTATCATTTCTTAAAAATTAAATAAATTTACATCAAAAAAAAATTAAATCTACCTATTTACTACTAAATTCACACAAAAAATAGAAATTACTTACTCCTACTATGTCTCCAACTTCATGGTGACATTTTCACAAATATTCAACAAAGAAATCAAGTGGTTTTGACCTTACAAAAATATGAGTGCATTATCTAAGGCTTGCAAGTTGTGGAGGAGGTTTTTAGCAACTATTGGAAAAATGAAATGAGAATTTTCCTTTTTTATTTAAATAGCTTATATTGTTCTTGCATTATAATGTGAGCACATTATAGGCTTGTAGTGATTAATCTTGAGGCTCAATCACTCCAAGCCATAATGTGAGTGCATTATAATTCACTTACATTCGGGATTTTCCTAAAAATAAAAATGGGGTCCACTTTTTGGCTCCCATCTTTCTGTAGTCACCCCATTGAAGGTTCTATATGCTATCAGGAGGATTTTCTATAGGAGCATGCCCTTATATGTAGATTTGTGAAAAAATGGTTGACACTCTATGAGATTCACTCATGTATCACAAAAAATGTAAAGATGGACTAGAGGAATAGGTCTATATTTACCCTTGTTCCAGGGGTTTCTTATCCTCAAATTTGATTCTCTTGAAGATAAGGAGAATGTGCTAAATAAATGGACCTTGGACCATGCAAGGATATTTCCTCCACATAAAACCATGGTATCCATCCTTTGATCCCTATATAGAGACTTTCTCCTCTACCTTTCTTTGGCTTCACTTACCTTATCTCCCATTTCAATTCTAGAAGTTAGAGAGCTTACAAGCCATTGGAAATGGTTTGGGAAAATATTATTGTGCTTCAAAAGAAAAATTCGATTATGAAAGTTCCACGTGCACACACATATGTGTGGAAATGGATCTCTTTGAATGTGGGTAGTAGACACTTGTGAAAACTAGTGGACTATGAAATAATAGCATTCAAATGAAAAAGATGTTTCTCGATGAAACATTTGACCCCTCACTATGCAAAAATTAAATTTCATAAAAAGGGGGAGGGTGATTTGAATGGAATTCCCACTTGATGGATGGGGGCTTAAACCCAACACTACATTATTCCACCAAATACATATAATTTCATAGAGATATCCCCTAATAATCCATTGACCAAATCAGAGTTGCAACACTTAGATAAGGAGGAACCATAGATGGCAGATAGAGATAGCCTAGAGCCTTCAACAATCTCACAAGAGAATGCTAGCTCCAAGGTTTTTGATAATTTTGTTGCATCTTCTAAGACAACGGTTACCCCAAAGAAGGGTGATCTTGAGGGCAATAGTGACAACAAAAAAGACAAAGATGAACAAAACATTGAGGTCCTCCCTTAGGCAAACCAGGAATGGATAGAAGTCAGAAGAAAGAAACTAAAATCCACTCATCAAATGACATTAAGATCAACTAAGAAGAAAGGGAAATCTTGAAGAAGAGACTGATTTTGTTTTTTTGTGACTCCTGGTCAAGATATAAAACTAGGAATCATTGTAACAATATATTTAATTAAAGTGGATGAGTGAAAATAATGAAATAATGAAATAATTGAGATTATTTAATTAATGGTGGGAGAAGTGTTAAGCTTAATCAAATATTTAGAAATTATTTAATTAATAGTGATGAAGTGTTTATTAGTGATGATGATGGAAAATGATATATTTACAAGAATGTGTTAAACATTTTTAGGTGTCTACAAATAAAATAGAGTTGAATCCTTTTAGGGTTTTTTTGTTAATGGTTTCATGGGGGTTCTAGCATTTTAGGTACTCAACCATCTTCAAAGATCAAGATATTCCTACATTTGAATGCTCTCTTTAAATGTATGTAACTTTTAAAGGCCTCAAAATTTCTCACAAACACATACCTCTAAGACATCTCGTTGAACCTTCCATTGATAAATCTGGTGCATGGATTTTTTTTTATGGTGGTAGTCAAGGGAATCTTACATTTGATAGAGCTAGAAGAATAGTATTTCTCTCTAATTCTCATTATATAAAGATGAAATTTGGGATAATTATGTTGAACTAATGGCATTAAAATTTCTTCTAAAGTGTGTTATCAATAATAATGTCCAAAATTTAGAGGTATATGGGGATTCCTTGGTTGTCATTAATTGGATGCATGGAATTTATAAAAAGAAAATCTCATTTTTATACATGATTTATGAGAAATTGAAAATTTGAGGATGCTTTCAATAATCTCACTTTTTATCATATTGTAATAATGGCCCCTTGGCTACTACTAACTTTTTACAACTATTTCTGATGAAGGGTACTCCCCTTTACAAACGAAAAACTCACCAAAACAACCCAGGTTTGCACAATAAAATGTAGGAAGAAAACAAGAGATTTTATTATTCTGAAATGGAAAAAAAATTACAGAATTACATGGGTTGCTTGATTACAAAAAGCATCAACCAAATATGCAGGTCGGCCTTTTGGTTCTACTCTTCAATCTCATAATTCACCTGCTACTCTGCCACCTTCTCTATCTATTTTCCAACTCTCCACATATCTCTCTATTTGTCCCCCCTTACTATATCTCTATTGTTTTACTTATACTCCTCCCTCAGGTCAACTTGCCTTGTTAGTTGTCTTAGTATTTCCTCATCGTCCAATGAACAATAAGATCTCCTAGGTGGTTACATCGTTACCAATAACTTCAACCATCAGCTTCAAGTTTGATTTCATTTGGCCAATGATCACATTGATCCACACCAATGATGTAGAGTCAATGGATAGTATTGTGCCATGTGACACCAACTCAACTCGTTCGTCCATCGTAAACTCTTGTTTCAAACAACCTTTCCACCATCACAGTGTTGAGGGGACAAGTTAAAACAACTCTCCTTGAAATGACCAGGTCTCGCCAAAAGGCCTTATCAAAATGTTGTCATTTCTTTTTCGACATGTCAAAGGGACTCTCCATAACGTCCTACCAGAACATGTTAGTCTTCCTAATATATGCCTTATCATTCTATCCTACCAATTCTTGAATCTCCCTTCGATGCAACTAGCCGCTATGCTTGCAATTTGTCAAAACATCGAAGGGACATTGAATGTCGTCCCGCTGATATGAGAACCTCTCATCATTGTGAATGCTATGTGACCACTCACAATTTTTTCTAATTCTATCAGCATGTTGAAGGGATATGAGATAAGGTCCCACCAAATTCTCCTTGTCATACTAATGAGCCAATCCATTGAAGCATAAAACACTAGATGAAGTCAAGTATAAACCTTAATGTTGTATCTCAAAGCCTGACTACCATACTTGGTAAACTTAAGTTGATTAGCCCTTATTGAGAGAGAACAATCATGAATTGATGCAAGATATCTTGTACGCCTTGGATGCTCCTGCATTAGACACCCAGGGTAATTTTAAAAGTGACCCTATCACTTCTTGAGAGATAAAGGGAAACCAAGACAGTTAACCTCAAACTTTGACAACCATGTTGAATATTCAACAATTTTTCCTCTCCATTTCACCAAGTACTCTCTATACTACCTATTTCTGGTGCTTATACCCATATGACTATCCAAAAATTCTTCTATCTCTTCCTTTTCTGCAATAGGTGCTAGAATGCTCCATTGTTCTTTTGTCAATTCATCCTCCTTATTCCCTTCATGATATTTTATCAAATTAAAAATGTTAAATATAGGTGAAACATTAATCTCACTTGACAACTCCACCTCATATGCATTTCCTAAATCATGCTTCTTCAAGATCTTGCATGGTCCAAACTTCATCTTTAACTCGTTGTATGTGCCAACTAGAAAGCTCTCCTTCCACAAATGAACCATGACTTCATTGCCTACTTGGAACTCCTTGTACCTTCTTTTCGGATATGTCTTAGCCTTATATTGTGTATTCATCTTATGGATATGTTTCTTCACCTCTTCATGCACATTCTTTAGATGTTCAAAAAAATCTTCAACTTCAACACTACTCTTCTCTCCCTTATCCATCTTCCTCAATTCAGAAGTAGTTCTAGGACTACTCCCATACACAATCTAGAATGGTAATTTACCAATGCTCCTATTGACAGAATTGTTGTAAGAAAATTTTTCCTATGGTAAAATCAAATCCCATCCCTTGGGTTTGTCCCCTACTAAGCATCTCAACAAGTTAACCAAACTCCTATTTACCACCTCTATTTTTCCATCAGTCTATGGATGATGTGTTGAACTAAACTTCAAATCAATCTTCATCTTCTTCTACAATGTCCTCCAGAAATACCCAATGAACTTGGTATCTCAGTCTGAAACTATGCTCTTGGCTAGACCATGTAGTCTCACCACCTCTCTGAAAAATAACTCTGCAATGTGAACATAATCACTGGTCTTATGACATGGAATGAAGTGTTCCATCTTCAAAAATATTTCCAGCACTACAAATATGGAGTCATGACCTCATTATGTCCTTGGAAAACCAAGAAAAAAATCGATGTTGATGTCCTCCCATGGCTTCTATGGTACAAATAATAGCTGATATAGTCCAATATTTTGACTTGTTCCTTTTTCCATCTAACATACTCTACAACCCTTCACAAACTTCTTCACATCTTGTTGCAACTACGGCCAATAGTAATGTTCACCAACAATAGCAATGGTCTTACCCTGACTGAAATATCTAGTTAATCCTCCACTATGTTTCTCCTCGATCAAGTTCCCCCTCATGTAACTCCTTGGAATGCATAACTAATTCCCTCAAAATAGCATACCATCTTGGATTAAAAAATCCAACCATCTCATCCTATCCAGAGTGATAGGCTCCATGCAAGCTTTCCAAGCCTCTACAAAATTTGGATCCTCAGGATACAAACTCTTGAGTTCATTGAAGCCAACAACTTCGATCTACATTTCAGTTTAAATTTTTTTGCCTCTTGCTCAAGGCATCTGCAATTTTGTTGGACCTTCCACTCTTATGCTTCAAAACAAATGTGTAACTTTTCATAAATTCAACCCATTTCAAATGCCTTTGATTCAACTTTCCTTGACTGTTTAAATACTATAAATCCTAATGATTAGTAAATAAAACAAACTCCTTTGTCAACAAGTAATGTCTCCATTTCTTCAAATCCTGAACTATACCATAGAACTCCTAATCATAAACATAATATTTCTTCTTTGCATCATTCAAATTTTCACTAAAGTAAGCAACGTGTTTTCCTTCTTGACTCAAAATAGCTCCAATGGTGCTACCACTGGCATCACAATCTACACGAAATACCTTATTGAAATCTAGAAGTGCCAAAATAGGTTGCTCCATAACTTTCTTCTTTAGCAAATCAAAACTCTTTGTTGCTCATGTACTCCACTTAAACTCTTTTCTATCCCCTCTCATTGTTTCCACCAGGGGTGCACAAATACTACTGAAACTTTTGATAAAATTTCTATAAAAACTTTCTATACCATAAAAATGTCTTATCTCTATAGCACTCCTTGGTGTAGGCCATTCAAAAATAGCTCTCACCTTCTTTGGATCCATCTTAAGACCCTCTATTGAGATCATAAATCCTAGGTATACCAACTCGTGTTTCATAAAACTGTACTTCTTGAAGTTGATTAACAAATTTTCCTCTCTCAACTTCTCAAAAAAATTTCTCATATGCATCAGATGCTCATCCAATGTCTTACTGAAAATTAAAATGTCATCAAAATTACCCAAAAATTATTTCAATACCTCTTTCATGAGCGGCATGAATGTGCTTCATGCATTGGTTAGCCCAAAAGGCATGACTAACCACTCATACAAACCATCTTTGGTTTTGAAGGTTGTCTTCCATTCATCTCCTTCTCTGATTTAGATCTGGTGGTAACCACTCTTTAGATCTATCTTCGTGAAGTACTCAGATACACTCAAACAATCCATGATGTCATCCATCCTTGGCAAGGGAAACCTATACTTGATGGTAATCTTGTTGATGGCTTTGAAATCAGTACACATCCGCCCTTCTCCATCCTTCTTAGGTGCTAATACTGCAGGTACTGCACATGGACTCAAACTCTCCCTGATCAATCCTTTTTGCAACAACTCTTGCACTTGTCTATTCAATTCTTCATTCTTTGTTGGAGTCATTCAATAGGATGCTTTATTTAGAAAATTTTCTCTAGTAATCAAATCCATATGGTGACTAATATTTCTTACCAGAGGTAAACCTTCAGGTACATTATCATAAACAATACCCTGAAACTCTTTCAAAAAAATTGAAACTTCTACAAGTACATCACTATTGTCTTCTTTTTCAGCTCTAGGGATTAATGCAAAACACATATGTTCATGTCTCATACCTTCTAGGAATTTTCTTCTATCAACCAAAAAAATTCATGCATTACTACATACCTTTTCTCCTACATCCTTTAAGGGCTTTAACTTATGATGAACACCATCCTTGGTCAAAGAATAGGTGTTAGCATGTCCATCATGCACCGCTTGCTGATCAAATTGCCAGGGTCTGCCTAAAAACATGTGACAAACATCCATAGGTATAACATCACACAAAACCTCATCCTTATAGTTACCAATCTTAAACTTTATCAGACATTGCTCATTGAACAAAGCCCTTAGGTCCTTCTACAACCATGCAATCTGATATGGATTTGGATGCGTTCTCCTTTCCAACTACAACTTAGTCACCATTTCCTCTGACATAAGATTGTCAGTGTTGTCTCCATCAATGATAACATTGCAAACCTTACCCTCACACTTACATCGAGTGTGAAATAGGTTCTTTCTTTGGTTTGGTTCCTTCTCCTCATTCAACATGGCTCTTCTTTCAATAAGAGACTCGCCCCTTTCAGCATCTTTAGAATGTGAGGACTGTGTGTCTTCATCTACATGGGCAACTCAAGCATTACCTTCTAATCTTTTGTTTGTCCTTCCTTGATGTTGAGGACACTTGAAGGCTCTATGTCCTTCTTCCCTGCATTGAAAACAGGTTCCTCAAAAGCCTCCTCTTCCTAGTCCTCGTCCAAATCTTCCTCTGCCTCTTCGATCTCCACTATTCTGATCACGAGGCTGATATGAGTCATCTCTTTTCTAGTCTTGAGTGGTATTGGATCCTTTTCCCTTCCTTTGATCTCCACTTTGGCCTCCATACGGTTGTCTACCCATCTTTCCACCATGGCCTCCACCTCTTTGTTTTCTTTCAACTCTTTTGTTCAGTCGTTCTTCAACTTTTAAGGAAAATTGATAAGCATCCTCAATGGTGGTCATTCTTACTAGTGCCAATTCTTCTTGTATGATAGGATTCAACCCATTAATATAATGAGAATATTTCTCCTTATTCACCTCAGAATGTCCTATCCAAATCAGGACCTTGTGAAATTATTTCATGTATTCTTTCACCATCATCATTCCTTGTCTCAAGCTCTACATCTTCTTGAGTAGCTCCAAGTCATAATCAATTGGAATAAATTTCATCTTCGATTTTTCCACCATTTATCCCATCTTGAAATTTTATCCTTCCCTGGTCTTCCTCTATCAAGCTGGATCTCTTTCCACCATTTACTTGCATGACCTTTTAACTTCGTCTTTGTAAACCTCACTCAGTGAGGATCTTCAATCTCCTCAAAATAAAAAAATTCCTCCATATCGTTGATCCAATCGATCAATTCTTCAGGATTCAGACTTCCACTAAAATTTGAAACCTCCATTTTAGGTTTCTTTCCAAGGCTAGATATTTCTCTCAATAATCTCATTTCTCTAGGATTCACTTGATTCTGTTCTTCCTCTTCCATTTCCTCTTTAGTCTCATCATCACTGTCATCTCTTCCCTGATGCACATCTCTCCTATGAACCTCTTCTTGCAAGATTTATAATTTCCTTCTGAGGGCTCTAATTTCATCTCTAGGAGGATCTCTTCCTCCTCCACCTCTACCTCTACCTCTACCATGATGGCCACATCTAGGAGGCATTTTGATCTCAACCCACACTCATAGGTCCTGTTGCAAACTACCTCACATTTTGGAACTTTGTTTATAGACTCAAGACAACCTGCTCTGATAGGTGAAGGGTTCTCCCCTTACAAATGAAAAACTCACCACAACAACTTGGGTTTGAACAAAAAAATGCAAGAAGAAAATAAGAGATTTAATTATTTTGAAATGGAAAACAAATTACAGAATTACATGGGCTACTTGATTACAAAAAGCATCAGGTCAGCCTTTTGGTTCTACTCTTCAATCTCAAAATTCACCTACTACTTTTCACCTTCTCTATCTGTTCTCTAACTCTCTATATATCTCTCTATCTAGCCCCCCTTACTATATCTTTATTGTTTTAATTATACTCCTCCCTCAAGTTGGATTGCCTTGTTGGTTGTCTTAGTACCGCCTTCTCGTCTAATGAACACTGAGATCTCCCAAGCAATTACATCGTTACCAGTAACTTTGACTGTCAACTTCAGGTTTGATTTCATTTGGCCAATGATTATGTTGATCCAAATCAATGATGTGGAATCAACGAATAGTATTGTGCCATGTGTCGCCAACTTAACTCGTCCGCCCATTGCCAACTCTCATTTCAGTCAACCTTTCTACCATCACAGTGTCGAGGGGACACTAAAACCGTTCTCTCCAAAATGACTTGGTCTCGTCAAAGGGCCTTATCAAAATGTCATAATCACTTTTTTGGCCTATCAAAGGGACTCTTCATAACATCCCATTGAAACATGTTATTCTTCCTGATATATTCCTTATCACTCTATCCTACTGATTTTTGAACCTCCCTCTGATGCAACTAGTCAATATACCAATAGTTTGTCAGAACGTCGAAGGGACATTGAATGTTGTCTCATCAATATGAGAACCTCTCGCCAATGTGAATGCTATGTGACCGCTCACTGCTACTACTATCACCATCAACATGTCAAAGGGATATGAGATAAGGTCCCATCAAAGTCTCCCTATCACACCAATGAGCCAATCCATTGAAGCATAGAATTTGGGATGAAGTCAAGTATAAACCTTAATGTTGTAACTCAAAGCCTGACTACCATACTTGGTAAACTTAAGCTAATTATCCCTCATTGAGAGAAAATAGTCACGAATTGATGTAAGATTGCTTGTACGCCCTGGATGCTCCTGCATCAAGTTCTAACTTAGACAACCAAGAATATTTCATCTAATGATGATAAATCTATGTCACTACTCATATGATTACACTAGAATTTGGTAATCTTGCAAACTCAAGGTGATCCCTAGACCCTAACCTAAACCTTGAGGGTTCATTCATGATGACCTTTTTTGTGTACCCCTTTTGGGAATTAAAGGCCTTATAGTTCATACACCAATGATAGAGAGAATTTATCATCTCCTCTTGTATGAGATCTTTAATTTCACTTTTAAATCATGACTATTCATTAAGCCCGTGCTTTAAATTTAGTCCAATAAGAATAGAATGAAAATAAAATTTTCATCAAATGTTGGTTCTATACCGATCATTAGTGTACAAACACACACAAAACCACATAGGGATAATATCACTCCAAAATTCAAACTTTGCATAGTGATTAACTCAAACATACATCACTTATACATAAGGTGACTAGATCATACACACATCATATAGGTGCAACATTGAATAGCTCATGCATACATCACAGATATAATAGTGACTAGCTTAAGCATACATCACATATATCCAATGTGAAAAATCTACACATACAACACATTCACATAAAAATCAACTAACTTAATGGAAGTGGATACAAGCTATTACATGCATCATCCCACTACCTAATTCACTACCACATAATTATGTAATTAGATCCCATCTATAATAGAAATTTCAATACATCCCATACTACACCATGGGTCCCATCATTTTCCTAATCCATCACCATCTATAATGAAAATAAAGCATCCCATACTACTTAATGCTATCACTAACAAGGACATAAGTATAATAAATCCCACAATACTCACATTTATTTATACAAGTACACAATGAATGACTAAAACATACACAATTACTAAGTAGCAATAATAAATATATGACACAATTGCATGCATCTTCTCATTACCTAGTTCACTAATACCTACCCTTTTAGTGCATCTCAACTAGAAAATGATTATTGGTGCATCCCATACTACACCATGGGTCCCATCATTTTCCCCGATCCTCTACACCAATTATGATGATGGGTAAGCATCCCATACTACTTGTTTTCATCATCAAATGAGTAAGTTTAACAAAACACATCACATAAGGTCATTAATAATATTCTCATAGTTCGTAGAACCATAAAATCATTGGATTCATATGTCTATTACTCCTAGGCCGCCAATGAAAATTCTATCCAACCAAGAAGGGGGAGTACTAAACATACAACACCATGCAACCTTGGTGATATGCTAACTAACCCCTTCACAACATGGGTAGATCCTAACATTGATCACCTCCACACTATTGGTAATAGCTAGATAAAATCAAAGATATAACAAATAGCTCTAGACATCTATCACGTGTATGATGCTAGTGATATCCAACTAACCATTCTTGCAACGTAGCATGGATAACTCCTAGTATCATCAACTCCATGCTATTGGTGAAATTCAACTAATCCTCAAAATAAGATACATATCTCTAAACATCTATCACCTACATGGAACTAGTGACAACCAATAACCACTCATGTATCAAACTTTATTTCAACATGTGGGGTCTTATAGCTATAAAGACATAATCTACACATCACAAGAGTTCACAAATGTTGGTTAGGTGGACCTGTCTATATATGTGTCACAATCAAGTGAACCATAAGCCTATACGCAGTCCTATAGGTCTAGGATCAAATTTTACAAACACATTAGAATCAAATTGAACTCGCATTAGTTGGCCTCTACTCAACACATACATGTAAATAAATACATACTTTTAAATAATCAAATCAAATTCATTTTATTAAAATTGTTATTCAGAAACACATTTTTTGGAAGCATATTATTTAGTAGATACAAGTTATCAAGTTTCCTTAACTCATTATTAGCCATCTAATGCAATTTTTAGCATCATTTTGAAGTGTATTCAAGAGGGGAGGTTGGAAAAGTTTAGGAACAACCCCAACCATATGAGTTATCCTCTAAACCCTCCTCTACAGACTTAGGTCACAGGGGAATCTTTCACCCAAGGACTACCTATATACCTACTTCCAAATAAGATCAAAGTCACATGTAGTTCTCCTCATAAGATCTTTGAAGGAATATACACCTAAAGTTCCTACATAGAAAACTTACCTTGTCCAATTAATAAGGACCATACTATAGTTTTCGACCAAAGTGAAGTTAAATAAACCTTAGAAAAATAATATTAGTTCTTCCTTCCAAACACACCAAGGTTTAATACACACTAAGACTCTCTAACTCCTGAGAATAAGGGTTAGCTAGGTTTTTCAATAATATTGTTATCCAAGATATATCTCTCTAGGCATGGATATCCAAACATACCTAGGTACAAGTTGCTAGGCAATCTAGACTCAGTCTAAGAATAAGACATTGGTAAAGTAGTCATAATATAATCACCATGCATCAATTAAGAAAAATCCTCGCCATGGGTCTAAGTGAGATCCCACCACAATATAGTTCTATAAAATCAAGTATCACAATCAATAGGAATTCCTCCTAGATGGAATCTTGATGCACATCAACAAGGCTTACAACTATTATTATAAACTTGACCTTGAACAATTATTGAATTCAACCCAAGATAGGCATTCTCTAATAATTATATATCATGGATAACATGCAACATTCAGTATGTTGATGATAACATCATGCACATATTTATAACCTATGATCCCATATATCATGAATACCTCACCTAGTGACTAACTAATTAATACATAGTGTTAATTATAACAAAGGGAATATCATAACATCTTGTTCTATTTTGTAGCGACCTCATGAATCTTTCTAGAAGAGAGTTATATATTCACATAGCATAGCTCAATGTATTGCTTCCATGCAATTTACCATAAGGAAAGGAAATCAAATTATTGAGTTGACCAAATTACTAACAATATTTAAGCATTTAATGTATACAAATACTAGATGCAACCTTTTGTAGCATACATCTACAAGATATAATCCTCAAGGATTCCTAGCCTTGATAGATAGTATCCCTCAGAAGCCAGGGACTAGCTTAACTAAGGAGACCGATATGGGGATACAAAACACAACTATAAATGGTTTTACCCAAATAAATCAATTCAATAGATTAAGATGGCACATTACTAAGAACTTGAATCCTAAAAAAACTCTACTTAAGAAATTCAGTGCCAACATATTTAGATTGGTTGATCAGTGTAGTTGTAACAACATGTCCATGGCTGATCAATACACATGTTCCACTCCAAATTAATAATACTAGTCACATATACTTAAACATTTTTAAGGAGTAGAGACCTACACAATTATATTGTTTAATCTATTGAATTCCTATTTGACATTCACGCCCATTTTCACATCAATTTTTGCATCCACAAGGATATCACTTGTTCTACAATTTATCCCCATAAAAAAATATTATCATTCTTCAAATAAATTTAATATTAGAATATGTATCATCTTTCATTATTATCATAGGTTCCTATGGACTGATAACACCTACCACGATCTTTCTTTCTTTTGCCTCACAAGTAAAACATGGTATTCTTCTTTTATATTCTTACACAACATTTCTATTTCTAATTCTAATTTATTTGTGACTATGCAAGATAACATAGAATTGCCACAATATTAAGGGTTAAGATTATTAGCAATGATATAATGATGTAAATAGAAATACTTATTTGACTAAGTTGACACATAATCAAATGTATCATCTTGACAGCCAAGACCTAACATAGGGCATAGAAGGTATTGATGAAGTAGTCTTCAAAAACATCAAAATTGGTTGAATGAGATCTGCTAGGGTTTTATGTTTTCTAAGGTCACCCTTGGCCCCTCTTGCGTCATACTACACCTTCTGCACAGGATGTTTTCTCCCTTATTGAGTACGGTTACATTTACTGGCCTTTTAGGGGTTTATTATGCCTTCAACTGGCATTAAACCAACAATTCATTCTGGTGTTAGCAGTTCGTCGGTGCAGCTCAATGGCTCCTCCTCTGAACAAATGTCCTCAGAAATTTGTTCTGAAAGTCTTTCATGAGGTAAGCATCCTAATGCCCCTAGTGATGTCATTACTCGTCAATGGCTCAAACAACACACCCTTGTGGTTTATTTTGTTGGGAGGACTCCCCTTGAAAGTGTGTTGAAAGAATGGGTCAACAAGGCTTGGGCCCCTCATGGGGTCTGCCTTGATATGGTCCAAAACTTGACCAAAGGCTTTTTTTGTTCTACTTCGCGGAAGTTAATCATGTCCAAGCCATTCTAAGGCATGGGCACTGGTATGTTAGGTCTTCCTTGTTGGTATTCCAGGCATGGACCCGAGATTTTGTTGTCTCAGATGACACTAAAATGTGGTTCCTGGTCTGGATTGAGTTTCTCGGTTTGCCTTTACCATGTGTGCCCTTCCTGCACCACATTGCTTCTTCGCTGGGGAGGGTTGTTTGTATCGAACCTGACAAGTTCTTCCAAGCCCATCTACAGAAGTGGATTTGTGTGGAAGTCGATCTGTCTAAGAACTTGAAAGAGTGTAGACATTCAAATTGGTGCTATTAGGTATACTTAGAAAGTCATGTATTTCAATCTGCCCAACACATGCTATTGGTGTAAGTTAGTTGACCATAACATCAAGGACTGCCCTTTGACAGTTCCTCGTACACCATCACCATCACAAGATGTTGAAAATCCTTGCTAGACAGAGCCTTCTGCTAAGGTGGAGTCAAAATGGACAACGGTTACAAACCAAAAAAATAGGCTAATTGGTTTTGGGTCGACTCCCAAGGCCCCTGAACCATCTAAAAATATTTCAAACCCTTCTGAAAAGGGGACATTTTCTCCTTCTGAAGTTGTTACTATGTGAATACAGCCTAGTTCAAAGGCAACGCCTTAGCTTGCGGTTGTTCTATACGCCCAGCCGATTATTCCTCCCACAACTGGGGTTCAACGACAGTCCTGCAACCCGTCTCCACCGCTGGAAGAAGGAGAATATGTGCCAGAAAAATGGAGGCATTCACCACCTGTTCAGACTGGTTTAGTCCCACAAAATTTTTTGAAGAATAGTTTCTCTTCCCTGATTGAGGAGGAACTAGGTTTCGCACACATGGAGGAGTTTCATCCATGAATTTTCTTTCATGGAATGTTCGAGGTCTAACTGACCTCTCTAGAAAGTATTATGTTAGGGATATTTTATAGAAATACTTAGGAATTGAAGTGCTTTGTCTCCAGGAAGTTAAAATTTTAGGATTTTTACTTGCTTCGAATAGTTGCACTATTTGGCTAGCCAACACTATGTTTTGTACTTTGCATGAAGCCAGGCGTGGTGGAGACGCCACTCTTTTGTCCTCTTGGTTGCATTCTTGCATTGTGGATCATGGAACCGATCCTTCCCAGTGAGTCGTCTAGTTTCTTCTCAACATTGATAACCATTCCATCGGGGTTGTCAATGTCTACACCTCCAATGATGTTGTGGAGCACTCTTTGCTTTGGCATTGGATTGTTGATTCTTTGCTAGTTGCCACCTGGCTGCTCTACAAATATTTCAATATGGTTGAGATGGCGTATGACAAGGATGGCACCTTACCCTTTTGTTGGGTTGTTGGTGAAAGGGAGGCGTGGTTTTACATGCGTAATAAATTGGGGATTTTTTATCCCAACACTGGTTGCTGCCATTCTCATTCCCTCTAGCACACTTGGTGTAACTACAGGGCCGATTCTGATAGAGTCTTTAAACGCCTTCATCGTGCCATGATCTCGGCTCAATCTTTATTTTCTTTTGCTAGCTATGCCTTGCCAATGAAGCCGTTAGTGGATGTGACTTTGTCTAATCACTTCCCAATTCATTTTCATATTGAATGGACTTCTTGCCAGCCCCGCACGTGTAATACTCAATTCTTTTTGAACATGTCTCTTCTCTGCCACAAGCCCACTCTGGCCCACATTCATCGAGTGTGGAATTTGGAGTGCAAACCAGCTAGCCAAATAGGTTGGATTACCTATTGGAATGATGTCATCATTCATACTTCTCGGTTCTTGCATATTTATGGGCGCCAGCTGGCTATTTTTTGTCGGAAATCTTATGAGGCTAACACTACCAACTTGTGTACGACCATGGAGGCTCTGGTGGCCAGTCCCTTTTCCCCATCACATCAAGTCAGGGTAGCGGAATTTCAACGGAAAGGCAAAAGTGCAGAATACCTTCCCTTAACACTAATACAACAGGGGAGAAGAGCAAAAACGAGTTCTATAGCTTCATAAAACTATTGAGATGAATACATACATCATAAAAGAGATAACAAAAAAAGCATTCACAGATTGACACAATTATTTACGTGGGAAAACCTTTTCAGGTAAAAAACCCACCACACCAAGCAAAGCCAATTTGTATTACAGTAATAAAATATTACATACAAGCTTCAGTCTTCACTATTCGATAAGCTCACAACAACACTCTCTCAAATTCACTCTCTGTTACAATGCTCTTAGCATACCATACATTACATGACTTGCTACTACCTGTACCCATCCGTCAACCTAAGATTGATTGTACAAGTCTTACATCGCATTTACACTTTCCAACCAATCGCAGACATCAGGTTCATGCATTGAACATTCAAGCAAGCAATCGATCTGCACTGATTGCATCGAGCCAGCAATGCAATAACTTCATCACCTTAATCAGGTTCTATCTTCATCTAAAATAATGGCTTGCAATAATTGCCTTTACCTTTTCAGTCTTCGGCCAATCAGATTGTTGTCACCATGCCACATGTCCGCTTTGTATTCATTATTGCTCTAACCTTCGATCTAGCTCTGTCAACCAAGCTCCGAGCTCGTTCTGTCATATACTGTGTCACCGCCGAGTCCATTCGACTAGGCTGCAGTAATGCGGAGAGCTCGTGCAAGCTCGCCCTTGTCTTCTCTGAGCTCTGTCTCACCTTCCCCGTACTACCGCTGCCCTGACCGAGTCATGCTGCGGTAAAGTGGTGAACTCGTCCGAGCTCACCCTTCACTTCACCACACTACCGCTGAGCAGTTCAAGTCAACTCGAGGTAAGGCGGTGACCGCCAGCCAGTCCGTCAGCGATCTCACCGTGCTATCGCGGAGACCACCAGGTCTCATCGCGATAGAGTTGTGACCGCTCAGACTGACCGTTAGTGATCTCACTGCGGCCACTGCAGTGAGCCAACTCACCATCTACGGTGGGGCGATGACTACCAGGCCACTATTGGTGGCTTCACCGTGGCCACCGCAGTCGAACCCTTCACCGCCCGCAATGCGATGGTGACCGACAAAACAGGCCACTGGCAGCTTTACCACACATGGTAAAGTGGTAACCGCCTAGACTGTCACCGTAGTACCGCCGAAGCAGAATAGAAGGCAATCGTGGTATGGCGGTAAAGGTTGAAAGAGTGAGTTTTTTTGCCAAGTCTTTTTTGACAAAGGTTCAAGCTAGTAATTGAGGCATCATTTCTCAACAAGCTCCCACTTGACGAAGATTTCCAGCTTCCTTTTGACTTCTAAAAATTATTGACGGTCATAGGCCCCAAGGCCCATCGATTATGTGTACCATTTGAACTTGTCTGTGCTCACTGGCTTTGTCAATGCATCCGCAACATTCTTCAAAGTGTCGACATTTTCAAGACATACCTTTCCATCTTCAACCATGTCCCTCATGAAGTGATACTGCACATCAATGTGCTTCGTCCTAGCATGGAAAGTCGGGTTCTTTGCCAAACAAATGGCACTCTAACTATCACAGTAGACTGTAATCTTCCCTGCATTAAAACTAATATCCGAACGCAATCTACTCAGCCAAACTACTTCCTTGCAGGCATGAGTTGCTACCATGTACTCTGCCTCTGTAGTGTATAGAGCAACTACAACTTGTCACTTGCTCATCCAACTGACTACTCCACTATTTAACATGAATGTGTATCCACTAGTGGATCTCCTGCTGTCAATGTCCCCTGCCCAATTAGAATCAACATATCCCTGAATGTTGAGTGTTCTCTATGATGCAACCAAACTGCCATGGTAACACAGAGCATAGTCTGAAGTGCCCTTCAAATATCTAAACACTCTCTTTACAGTATCCCAATGTGATGTTCCCAGATTTTCCATAAACTGGCTGAGAACTCCCACTCCTTGGGCATTGTTTGGTCTTGTACAGACCATCACATACATTAAACTTCCAACAACACTTACATAAGGCACCCTAGTCATGTCCTCCATCTGAGTAGCAGAATTTGGATAGTCTTCAACAGATAGTTTTGTTCCCTACATAACTGGAAAAACTAACTGCTTGCAATCATTCATACCAAATCTCTCTAGAACAGTATTGAAATACTTACTCTAACTTACCCAGAGCTTTCTACTTGTTATGTCCCTAGTTATCTCCATTCCCAGAATATACCTTGCTACACCAAGATCTTTCATTTCGAACTTTGCAAACAACTGAGATTTAAGATCATAAATCATAGTATTGCTATTTCCTATGAATAACATATCATCCACATACAGGGTAATAACAAGCACATGATCATTTTCAGATTTATAATAAACATAATGATCAAATTTTGATCTCACAAATCCCATAGACAACACAAAAGTGTCAAATTTCAGATACCACATTTTAGGAGACTGCTTCAAACCGTACAGAGATTTCTTTAACTTACAGACCAGATTTTGTTTACCTTTTTCAACAAAATGCTCAAGCTGGGACATATAAATTTCTTCTTTTAGCTCACCATGGAGAAACGTTGTCTTCACATCCATCTATTCAATCTCTAAGCCATACGCTATTGCCAATGATAATAGAAATCTAATGGAGGTTAGCTTTGCTATAGGGGAAAAGATCTCTCCATAGTCAATTCCTTCAATCTAGGAGAAACTCTTTGTAACCAATCTTGCCTTATACTTCTCAAAACTGCCATCAAGACCAGTCTTCTTTTTGAATACCCACTTGCAGCCAATAGGCTTTCACCCTTTAGGAAATGGTACCACATCCCAAGTTTCATTCTTCTTCAATGAATCCATTTCTTCATTCATGGCTTCCAGCCAAGAATGTGAATCAGGCATGTTGATTACTTCTTTTACAGTCCTAGGCTCATCAATTCTAGTAATTAAGGCATAGACACAATTCGAATCTAACAGTGAGAAACCATACCTTTCAGGTTGTCATTTTTCTCGTGTAGACCTTCTTACTTGTTGAGGTTGTGGTTCTTCATTATCAGAACTCTCAGAGTTGCTTGAACTCTTCTCAGTTTTAGGTACACCATACAATTCTTCCTTTTCTGGAGTTTAAGGGATCTCAACTGCATCATTCTTCTTGTCTCTCTGATTTGTCTCAAGCTGTTGATCACTTACTGAAGGTTTCAACTCACGAAATATCACGCTTCTACTGTACAAAACCTTCTTAGTAACAGGGTTCCAAAGCTTGTATCCCTTCACACCAACTCCATATCATCAGAACTCTTAGAGCTACTTGAACTCTTCTCAGTTTTAGGTACACCATGCAGTTCTTCCTTTTCTGAAGTTTGAGGGATCTCAACTGCATCATTCTTCTTGTCTCTCTGATCTGTCTCAAGCTGTTGATCACTTATTGAAGGTTTTAACTCATGAAATATCACACTTCTACTACAAAAAACCTTCTTAGTAACAAGGTTCCAAAGCTTGTATCCCTTCACACCAACTTCATAGCCAATGAGAATACATTTAACAACCTTGTTATCCAACTTTGATCTTTTTTCATTTGGCACATAAACATATGCTTCACAGCCAAAGACACGAACGTGTCTAAGAGAGGGTTTCTTACTAGACTATGCTTCTAAAAGTGTCTTATCAACAAGAGCAGAGCAAGGAGAATGATTTATCAGATAACAAGTTGTAGCCATAGCCTCAGCCTAGAACTTTTGATCCAGACTAGCACCACTCAACATACTCCTCGCATTTTCCATCAGTGTCCTGTTCAACCTTTCAACAACTCCATTATGTTGTGGAGTATAAGGTGTTGTTTTATGCCTTTTCATTCCATGATTTGTGCAATACCTTTCAAAATCTGCAGAACAAAACTCACCGCCATTGTCTATCCTTAAATATTTAATTTTCCTTCCAGTTTGATTCTCTACCAAAGTTTTAAATTCTTTAAACTGATTGAACACTTCTGATAACTTTTAAGAAAGTATACAAATGCCCTTCTCAAACAGTCATCAATAAAATAAACATAATATCTAGACTTCGATAACGAAGGAACATTAACTAGACCAAACACATCAGAATGAACATAATCCAGTATACTAGAAGATTTATGAAGACTCGAATAAAATGAAACATGGTGTTGTTTTCCATAAATACAATGTTCGCAAAAATCAAACTCAAGGTTACAGTCATCAAGCCCTTCTACAAGATTTTTATTCTTCAAAGTTTTTAAACCTTTCTCACCTATGTGACCTAGTCTATGATGCCACAACATAGTCTTCTCAGCTGGGAGTTTTACTTCCAAAGCATTTGCAGACAGAGAAGAGTGTCCATCTTCCTCTACAAGAGTAGCTTTGCTTGACTTTGCAGAGGCACTGTTACATTGAACAGGGCATGCATCCAACTTGTACAGAGTGCCAGTACGAACACCCTTAGCCAACACCATTGCACCTCTAGCCATTTTACATCCTTTACATGAGAAAAAAAGTTCTACACCAGCATCATTTAACTTGTTGACAGAAAGAAGATTATGAGCCAAACCTAGTACGTGCAGTACGCCACCAATTCCTTTGACTCTTTCATCAAGAAACTGAATTCTGACCTTTCTTATGCCAACAATCTCCAGCGTTGAATCACTTTTCAAGTACACCTTTCCACCATCATACTTCTCGTACTTAGAGAACCATTCTCTATGGGATGTCATGCAAAAGGATGCACTTGAGTCAACCAGATAGACATCATCTAGTGTCTGAGTTGTCGAGGTTGTTGCAATGAAGGCGTCTGCATCACTTTGAGAAGATTCATTGTCTGAAGCATTCTTCTTCTTCTTCTCCTTACAATCCTTCCGGATATGACCAGGTTGCCCACAGTCCCAGCATCTCACCTTGAACTTTTTACCAGGAGATTTTGATCTCCCTACAAATTTGAATTTCGACTTCTTGTCCTTCTTCTTGCCTTTCTCCTTTGGTCTACCTCGAACAACAAGAGCCTCTTTGGCCATCTCATAAGACTTCCTTCGCATTTCTTTAGATAGAAGTGAAGCAACCACGTCATCCATCTTGAATGTAGTGGTCATGCTTCTAATAGCCATCACCAGATGATCCCAACTGTCAGGTAACAAACACAACAGAAGCATGCAACGATCCTCCTCCTCAGTCTTTACACCTACAGATGCCAGCTGAGTAACACTCATGTTAAATGAGTTTCGATGGTCTGCAATAGATGCACCTTCTTCCATCTTCAGGGAGTACAACTTCTTCTTCAGGAAAAACTTATTTACCAGAGACTTTCCCTGATAGATATCACCAAGATTCTTCCATAATGAAGTTGCAGACGTCTCCTCATGGACGTTCAGGAGTATAGAATCGGCCAGACTCAGTCTTATCAGACCTCTTGCTTTTCTATCAACAAGGTCCCAATCATCTTGCGTCATACCTTGTGGCATAGTTCCAAACACTGCTAACCAGAGGTCTCTATCCACCAGCAAGTCTTCCATTTTGAGTTTCCATAATTCAAAGTTGCTATCATTAAATGTTTTCAATCCTACTCTACCTAATGTACTCGCCATCTCAAATAGAAACAAGTTTTAACAATGCAATACTCCCACTGAAACAGTGTTAGCACAAAAAACTGACATTTCAATCAAGGATAACACAACTGGTCAAGCTTTGATACCACTTGAAGGGAAAGGCAATAGTGCAGAATACCTTCCCATAACACTTATACAACAGGGGAGAAGAGCAAACACGAGTTCTATAACTTCATAAAACTACTG
The DNA here is from genome assembly GCA_007115665.2 of Sequoiadendron giganteum. Lineage (NCBI taxonomy): Eukaryota > Viridiplantae > Streptophyta > Pinopsida > Cupressales > Cupressaceae > Sequoiadendron > Sequoiadendron giganteum. The sequence continues at coordinate 788,188,835 of CM021100.1, forward strand.
AGATGAATACATACAACATAAAAGTGATAACAAAAAAAACATTCATAGATTGACACAAGTATTTATGTGGAAAAACCTTTTCAGGTAAAAAACCCACCACACCAAGCAAAACCAATTTGTATTACAGTAATAAAATATTACGTACAAGCTTCAGTCTTCACTCTCTGATCAGCTCACAACAACACTCTCAAATTCACTCTCCGTTACAATGCTCTCAGCATACCATACATTACATGATTTGCTACTACCTATACCCATCCATCAACCTAAGATTGTATGTACAAGTCTTACATCGCATTTACACTTTCCAACCAATCACAGAAATCAGGTTCATGCATCAAACATTCAAGCAAGCAATCGATCTACACTGATTGCATCGAGCCACCCATGCAATAACTTCATCACCTTAATCGGGTTTTGTCTTCAACTAAAACGGCCTACAATAATCGGCTTTACCTTTTCGGTCTTCAGCCAATCAGATCGTTGTCACCATTCCATGTGTCCACTCTGCATTTGTTGTTGCTCTGACCTTCAATCCAGCTTGGTCAACCGAGCTCCGAGCTCGTTCTGTTATCTACCGCATCACCACCGAGTGCATTCAACTAGGCCACGATAATGTGGTGGGGACGAGCTCACCCTTGTCTTCTATGAGCTCTGTCTCACCTTCCCTGCGCTACCACTGCCCTGACCAAGTCATGCCACGGTAAAGTGGTGAGCTTGTTTTAGCTCACCCTTCACTTCACCGCACTACCGCTAAGCGGTTCAAGTTGACCCAAGGTAAGGTGGTGACCTCCAGCCAGTCTGTCAGCGGTCTCATCGTGCTAGAGCGGTGACCACTAGGTCTCACCGTGATAGAGCGGTGACCGCCAGGTCTCACCGCGGTAGAGCGGTGACCGCTCAGACTGATTGTTAGCGGTCTCACTGTGGCCACCGCAGTGAGCCAACTCACCGTCTGCAGTGGGGTGGTGACCGCCTAGCCATTGCTGGCGGCTTCACCACGGTCAGACTCTTCATCGCCCGCGGTGTGGCAGTGACCGACAAAATAGGCCGCTGGCGGTTTTACCGCACCACCGCGGTAAGGCGATAACTGCCCAGACTGTCACTGCGGTACCATTGGAGCAGAATAGAAGGCAACCGTGGTATGACGGTAAAGGCTGAAAGAGTGAGTTTTTTCGCCAAGTCTTTTTCTGATATAGGTTCAAGCTAGTAATTGAGGCATCGTTTCTCAATAGAATTAAGACACAAGAAGCAAGTGGTTGATAATTATGTTGCTAGAGGAGCACAAATCAAAGCTTGGCTACATTGGCTTAAGATCGGTGATCGTGCCTACAAACAGTTTTTTTGGCACTTTGTGTCAGGCACTCATCCCCAACCATCAAAAAAATTAAAGATGGCACTCAGGTGCTCTCAGAGCTTCTCGACATTCTCTAGGTTTTTGTGCGCCATTATGAACAGGTGTTCACTGCACAGGATTCCACACCTGTGCGACAACAAGCTCTTCAAGACTCCTTTGTTGTTGTGCCACATAGGCTTTCTTTAGCCCAGATCATTTTTTGTGATCAATTGTTAACAAGTGATGATCTCAAGGAAGCCGTTTTTTCTATGGCCGATGACAAGGCTCTCGGGATTGATGGCTGCCCCTACGAATTTTACAAATCTCTTTGAGATTATGTTGGGAGCGATTTACATCATATCTATCTTGAAGCTTTTCATACCAATTCTCTAGGTAATTTAATTAATAAGGGCAATATAAAATTCATACCTAAGTCTAGGGATTCAGAGGATATTTGCAACTGGAGGCCTATCACGCTCCTCAATGTTTCCTACAAGATCATTGCCAAAGCCTTGGCTTTGAAAATCCACCATCTCTTGCCTCAAGTTGTGCACCCTGAGCAGACTGGTTTCATCAAATCCAGGTTTATTCTAGATAATATCATTGTTGTTTGGGAAGGCATGGAGTGGGCCTGATGCTCCAACTAGAAAGTTGTGTTCATTAAAATTGATTTTGCTAAAGCTTATGATCGCATTGAATGGCCTTTCATTCTTGTAATGTTGCAAGCCTTGGGGTTTGGGCCCAACTTCATTCAGTTTGTTCGAATGTTGTATGTTGATGTTTTGGCCTACATTACTATTAATGCTCGTCAGTCTTCTGCCTTTGGTCTTTTTCGCTCCATTCGTCAAGGGTATCCTCTCGTCCCTTCTTTGTATGTTCTGGCTGCTGAAGGCTTTGGTTACCTGTTAGCCCATGTTGTTTCTCAACAGCGTGTCAAAGGGATTCTTCTCCCGAATTCGCAGGAGCAACTTGTCAATGGCCACTTTGCAGATGACTCATTTCTCACTCTCTTGGAGGAAGAGGAATCTATCACTGCTACCCTTGACTGTCTTAACTTTTTTTGCCTTGCCTCTGGCTCGGCCATCCAATGGCACAAGACTTTATGCTACAGAAATCTATGTTACCCACCCCTGTGTGGCTTCAAACTTATAATTGGAAGTGGATCGGTTAGGGGGAGATTTTTCACTTTCTCGGCATTCCCTTTGCCTTCCAGACTTCCCCTAGGGAGCTTTGGCAGGTCGTGCTCTCCAGAGTTGAGCAAAAGCTTGCTTACTGGATTACCAAGCCTCTTTCTTTGGCCGGTAAGTTCTAGGTGTGTTCTAAAATTTTGGCAGCCATGCATGTTTATTATTCTTCCTGTTGGGCTCCCTCCAAAGCCGCTTACAACAGACTTGAAAAGTTGCTGCGAGATTTCTTATGGGCTTCTTCTGAAACCCGCAAGGGTTTCCATAATGTTGGTTGGGAGTTCTGTTGCCTCCCTAGGGGTTCTGGAGGGCTTGGGCTGCTCCCCACTCAATGACAATGGACTGCTCTTTGTATCAAATGGATTATCTAGGCCCTTACCGAACAGGAAGCCTGGAAGATTCTCCTCAAGCATTGCATCCAGTCCAGATTTCCTATTCACAGACCCACCTAGAAAGGGATAGGATTTCAAACCCTCCTAGTTATGAGAGAGCCTGTTCAAATTGTTGGAACTTTTGTGGCCAAAAAAATTTGGCGAGCATGGGAGGCTGTCAAGCCTTGGCTCTGATGGGCTGTAGCTGGCTTTCGTTCAATCAACAGAACCTATGGTGGTCTCCCCTTCTTTCTCAAAATGGCCAACCTTTGGCCAAGTCGCATTGGCTCAAAGTCCTCAGGTTTCACAAAAAGGGCATTCAAACCCTGCAGCAACTTTTTCACCGGCCCACGATGCGTATTATGTAGTGGGATGCTTTCAAAGCCCAGCACAGGCTTCAGAACCAGGACCGTGCCACCTTTGATGGGCTGGTGAACGCTATTCCGGCTAAGATGCTCCATAAAGTGGGCATTCATGGCCATAAGCCTTGGTGGAAATATTGGAAATGGTTCCCAGACACTCCTCTTAGGAGCTACAAGCCACGGCTTGGCTACATGTGGCTTTCACCCCATTTTCCTATAATCAACAGTTTAAACCAAAGGTGGCTGCTTATTTCCTCCGCTCATGTCTGGCAGAGACGATTTGATGTCACTTGGTCTGCAAGTGTTAATCCCAAGCTAGCCCACTTTGCTTGGTGTATTCTTTTCCAAGGCTTGCTAGTGGGATCTCGGCTTATTCACTTGGGGGTCCAGGACCCTCACCCTTTTTGTGGGTAGTCGAAAAGCTTCAAACATCTTTTCTGGTTTTGTCCCAGAACTCAGAAACTTTGGACTTGGATACATGATTTTTTTCGGCCTTTCCGGTCGGAACCCTATTCCTGGCATATGGTTTTGCTTAGGAATCCACTAGGGATTCCTATTAAATTCACTCAGCTTTGACACACTTTAGGGGTGGAAATCCTCTTCAACATCTAGAAAGACAGAAACTCTTGCATCTTTGTTTATTCTCAATTAGATGTTAATATTCTTTCTATACTAAAGCAGTTATTTGTTCTAATGTTCTTTTACAGATTCAAGTGCAAGCTAATAAAGTTGCACTGAAAGTGACTCACCTTCAAGTCCTCCTGGACCACTGGGGCAATGCCCTATGTGTTGTGGCTCGGGTCCCTGATTCATCATCTTTCTCTCGTGGTCGGTCGCCCTCTCGAGGCCGGCAACGGAGTGGCTTCGTTCGCCCCCGATCTCAGCCCCCTACTCGGTGGGACTCTCGCCCTCCTCGGCTTGCCCGCTCTCTTTCGTCGCGGTTTGCTCAGGGATGGCCTTCTAGTGGTGCAACTGGGAGCGACGGTGGCAGTTCTGGGTGGCTCTCTGATTCTCCGTCTGCTTGTGGCTTTGGATGGCCTGCCAGTGATAAAAGCTTTCCGCAGCTGACTCTTGCAATCTCGTCCCGATGCGAGGGAGAAGATAAAAATAAAGATAAAGCTGATGATGGTTGGAGGCTCCTCCTGACGTCACTGCAGACCCCGCTGATGTATGGGGGAAAAACATGGATGACAAAGACCCCCCCGGCTCTGCTGGCACTACTTTGGCCGTTTAATGACGTGTTTGTTTAATTTTTTCTTTCATGCTTTTAAACTTCTGGACTTGGCCCATGTGATCTGATATTTTGGTTTCTCTGGGCTTTGCCCATGTGACTATCGGGATGTGCCTTCTTACCACCCGCCCTTTTTTTTGTGAATATGTATTCTTATCTCTAAATTAATATAGATATCTGCCTATTCATAAAAATAAAATAAAATGTATCAACATAATCCAAATGCAAAGACTTTGACAAAACGGCTTAGAAGAATGTAAAACTCTAGGGACAATGTTGAAGACAACTTCCTCTATAGGTGCTTGTATTAGCTTTGAGGTTCCAACCACAATGGGAGGGATGTTTCTATGTTAGTCGCTGGACTAAGAGTGCTTGTATAGCAAATCGGGTTGTGCTTATCCATGTCTAGACGTCCACATTTTGCATTCACGTCTACCAGGGCAGTTGTAACTTTAGCCTCTTGACAAAAACTCGTATCCTTTAAGCTTTGACGGAAGTCCATTCCTTGTTCCAAAGCTCACATTTTAGCATAAGCAGGGAGGAATGTTGGTAATCGTTGTGGAATTTGGCTTTACACCTGCCAATTGCATTTGCTCGAAAGTTCCTAAAGCCTTTTTAACAAATCCATTCAGTGAATATCCTGTAGACATTGCCGTGCACGAAACCGCAGTTCTTTGAGGTATTTTCTCCACCATTTTGAGCTCTCTCCTTGTTGGCTGCCTTCTGATGAATTTTTCAGGCTCGATGGGCGTCCATACCTGAGCCAGGCACCCATATGTGTCACGAATCTCTCAGAGAGCCATCAAACTCCCCTTTTTTTCCCAATTGCGAGTTGTTTCTCTCAGAGCAACCCCCTTCAACTTGAAATGTCCCCTTCTTTATTTATAGCAACCATGTCTGAGCTGATGGAATATTTATTTTCTTTCCCGTGCGTCGTTCTCCCTTTTCATTTGCGTGAAAACACTCAACTCCTAGCCATGTCCCTTCTTCTCTCTTCCTCAGCGTGTAAACACTCCCAAAATTGCTCTAGCTTTATATGCTTGATGGACTTCCATAGCATGTTGGAAGCTTTCATTTTAGCGCGAGCAGGGAGAATATCGTCAAAGGTTGATGAATCTGACTTTTACGCCAGCCGATCACGTTTGCTTCAAAGTCCCCCAAGCCTTTTCCACAAATCGATTTGTGCCTATCCTCCCCTCATGGTATTCCATGAGATTGCATTTCTCTGCCACCCATTTCGTCTAACCTACTGGCAGAATTAAAAATAAGAGAGGGGGACGCTATTCCGCCATAATAGCGTGGTGAAAGGAACCCCTCCCCTATATCCTTACCAGGGGCCCATGCTGCGCCTTACCTCCCCGACTACCATTCTGTAAGCTTTTATGGATGTCCATACCCTGTCATCCTGTCTATCCTCTTCTCTTGAATGAGCACTTAATTGTTAATCCTAAAGGTTAGGCAGAGAATCTAAAAACAGGTTTAAACTCAACAAAGTCTTGGCTTCTTCTGCATCTCAAGAGGAATTATATCAGGGCATTCAACCACTTGTAAGGTATTTTCGCATATGGTCAAACTGGTTCAGGGAAAACCTAGACAATGGCAGGTCCTAATACTTCCTAACCAAAAAAAGACTGGGGAGTTTATTACAGAGCATTAAATGACCTTTTTCAAATTTCACAATCAAGAAGAGACTTTGGGGTACAAATAATGCAAGTATATAACAAGCAAGTTTGTGCTCTGCTTTCAAATGGAGTCTTACCAAAGACCGCAGGAAAAAGCCTTTGAAATCGAAGCACACCTCAGTCCAGTGGTCCTAGTGTTCCTGATGCTATAAGATTTCATGTTGAGCCAGCACAAGATGTTTCAGAATTACTGAAAATCGGTAAGAGGAACAGCATTGTAGGTGCTACTATCCTTAATGAAAATAGTAGCCGATCTCATAGTGTCCTGACCATGCATCTGCAAGTGACAGACTTATCCTCTGGAGCAGCTTAAAGAAGGTTGACAAATCGGAAATTGCTGGGGATAGACTTAAGAAGCAATCCATGTAAGGAAATCTCTCTCTGCTCTTGGAGATGTCATATTTTCTTCAGTTAAGTGCCCATGTACCATATCGTAACAACAAACAAACTCAGATTCTTCAGGAATGCTCGGGTGCCCAAGCTAAGAAACTTATGTTTGTATGGATTAAAAAATAGGTTCACAATGAAGAATAAGAGGGCATAACAAATACGGTTACAGTACCCAGTGCCCAAACGAATGCATTTCACAAAAGAAGAATGGTTTAAATTGATTTACAGTCTCAATTTGGGGTTTCGATCTCTTACCCCCTGTAGCTAGTTACAAAACATGCACAGGAAAAGCTTGAATTTATGCATTCCCAAGGATGCCCAGAAGTACAATCGCTCAAAATTTACACACACAGAGTTTTGTTTATGCAATTTAATTTAGTCCACAGACAAATTCCAATAAATTTCTTGTCAAGTTAATATATGGACATACAGAAACAATGCCAAAATTGGCAATTTTGCAATAGTTAAAGCAAATGGGAAGTGGCTAAGTCAATCATCTATGTACCTATCTACGAAAAGGCAAATGTGTAGAGGCTAATTCCAATATCTATGAACCGGTCATGAAAAATGCAAATGGGTAGAGGCTAATTCCATCATCTGTGTACCTGTCTATGAAAAACACAAACAGATAGAGATTAATTCCATCATATATGTGCCTGTCTATGAAAAATGCAACTGGGCCCGATAGGATTGAAGATAAAAAATTGCTATAGACTACAAACACAAAATCAACGCTGTAGTTAAATAATTTGAACCAACATGACTCGTAGAAAACGAGATGTTCTCATAAATTAAGGACAAAAGGAGGTCATTCACCAAGGAGACAATCTTGGGAAAAAAACAATTTGAAACTAACAGGGACATTACAATCTATACTAAATATCACTGTCACGCACATAATAACATCACCAATATCTATAAAATCGTTGAATAATATTCATTATTGAGCTTTCCAAAGTTCCAAAACAGAGATTTCAGAAATAGCCATTTCAAGCAGCTCCTAGTAAATACATCAAAGCCCCTTGCACAAGTTGAAAGAAGACCAATTAAAGAATGTGCTAAACCAAAAGAGTCATTTAGCACTCTCAATTAAAAATCCCGCAGGTTCAATATCACTTCCTCAAAACATTCATGAAAATACCAAGTACCTGGTGAACCTAGTGATAATTGTCCACTACCTAAGTTAGTAAACAGACAACTTGTCATACCAGACCATAGCTAGAAGGCTTCTCCAATTTCTCAGGACATAAAGTAGCAATTACTGCAATGCGAGCTAAACAGACTGACGCATGCTGCACCACCTGAAAATAACAAATTTTCCACTCGAAATAATTATACATATATCCCAATTAAACAAAGCAAAAAATATGAACTTCTTCTGTAAAATCGGAAGAAACCAAAAAGCATTCCATAAGAGAACTGTTGGGATCACAAATAATGATATAGCTTGGTATCAGGATCTGATAAAAGACTTGTCAATTTTCGAATTGCTTTCAATCGTATCTGGTGAAAGTTATTTGCTAATACTTTGTGTCTTTGAAAAGACCGTAGCCCATCATTTCCTCTCCCAAGACTTGTTCGTCATGAGGTATCCAGTTATTTTCATGCCATTACACCTGTGCAAGATGTATCTGCAGCCCCTTTTTACCAACCATTCTTAAGGCTAATGCGACGTAGTGGTATTATTTAATTCTCATATTTTTTCATTCTGCTGATCCAGGAAAATTACCAATAGAAGATTTTGAAATTGTTTATTATCCATCCTTAAAAATACGGAAAATCACAAACATTGGGCATCATTGTTAATTTTTGGTTTTGCACGGTTTGCAAAGGCCAAGCAAAACTCTCTTAAAGAACTCTTAGATTTTTTAAAACCAGATTGTTTCAGGAAAATACTTCCAACCAATCTAAAATTTCATTTAATACAATTTCTCGTCCCGGGAAAAGAACACCAATTAATCCTAAGTTTAATTTTTCACCCTACGCAACCCCAACACAAAAAATGCAGAAACCAAAATAATATAGTCTGTTGCCAAGGCAGGGAGTAATAAATACATCATCATCTCATAAAGAAATGCAAAACTTACTGGTTGATTTTTCCACATTTTTAACATTTTATCAATAGATTAAGGTTACACTTGACAGCCACTTAGATCGCCCTCCCAATCCTCAACACTTTTTGAGATAATATGCTTCTAATTTCTTCTTTCCTTCTGCCATGATAAGGCTTTAATTTAATTTGTTTAATGCATCCTTTTCCTTTTTCCTTTTTAAGTGCTTTACATCGCTCTAATAGAATCCTTTTAAATTCATTCATGATTCCAAAATTCTCAATTTGTTTATCCCTTTATCACATTCAAGTGAAATTTCTCAATTTGCTTATTCATTTGTCAGACGAGTCATTTTTAACATTTCTTGACAAAAACAAATAAATGAAATTCTTCACGTGGGTATAAGACTCTTACATGAAAAAAAATGTTGTTCACTTAAAAAAAATCAATAGATTTCTATTTGTGAAACACTTTCTTACTGCAATACAATTACAATCAAGCCGGCCCATCAGAAACCAATGGCTTGCTTTCTTCTCCTAATTCCATCTCCTCTCTTGACCTTTGTTTTTGGTTGATTTTAACCATTGGATTTGGTAACATTTTTAGCATTATCCCCATGCCTATCAACAACAATCCTGTTGCATGTTTCTCAGTGAGTGGCTTGGTGAATATGATATAAGAAAGCAGTAAGGTAAGCGCCTTCCTAGCTGTAGTAACCTGTGAAAAGAAAACAATATAGCAAATAAGACAGGGGTTCCATGAGCTATCACTACCTGATATAGATTGACTCATTAAAAGGCAATTGATTAGAAAGTCCTAATAATAATGCACTACAAAAACACCAATTACATAAGAAGCACAGTTAATACAAACCATGGCAGTTGTAGCCGCCCCAAAAATGGCTATCAAACATAGCACAGACAACTGGCCTACAAATGTGGCCATTGCTTCAAATATCAGCACTAGATAAACAAAGAGGTGCTGCCAAGAACAAGCAAGAAAAGAACATCATTAAAATTACTTAAGAAGATATTGGATGGGATTTTAGAGATCATTGAAATTAATAACAGAAAGATTTTATGGGATTCTAAATATCCTTTAAATAGTAAATAACATATCTACAATCCAATATGGCAGGCGTTAAAAGCCACCTGTTATCCTGATTTATGCATACTTTTGTATGTGATGTTGTGATCTCTGAAAAACAGGCAAAAACATAAAATTTATTTTGCTTTTTGTGGTAGGTTCTAGAGACAATAATTTTTTTTTTGGTTCATTGCTAATTTTAACAGATTCCATGTTCTTTGACATCAGGATTTGCAACAAAATATTTCACTATTTAGTTCTAGTACCCTGTCGATGTTCAGGCACAGTTAAAATAATGAGATAATTACAACAATTGATGACATGATCCACTAAATTTTTATAGAATTTCTTACATTGTTCTTAACGTTAAATTTTTCAACACTCACAATATTTTAGTGAATTGCAGATCTGAGAATATTTCCACGTGGCAACCTCTATAGAAAAAGACAACTTTCTCGATTAGATAATTTGGGTACATTTAAAGAAAGACATTAACTCCAAGCTTTTGAGTGGGGATTGCTATGATACTGAGTTAAATTCGGGTTCACCTTCATTTAAATTCTAATTAAGTCACGAGACTGATAGTGATGACCCACTTCATGCTTTAGTTGATTATGGCTGGTGCAAATATCTCGACCGAATTTTTGTTGCTAAGTCAAACTTACACCTAAGATTGGCATGTCTAAATTTAAGGCTTAGCTTTAGTTGAAGGAAGATTAGTGTTTAATTCACCACCAAAATAGTGAAGTAAAAAATTTAGAAAGATTACTTGTGAACAGGCTCTCCAGGCCTCGAATACTTCGCCAGTCAAAACCATGGGCGGAATCAGGAATGGCAGCCCCATAAGAGTTGAACAGAACAGCATTTCCATCTGCATGCAAAAAACAATAATTTTATAAATTCTGATCAATTGGCAAGAAAATCCTTCTAAAACAATTGCAACTAGTTTCATTATAGCAATACCTGCGTTGTAGAAGGATTCATGGTGAATATGGCCTCCTGGAGGTTGCCCAGAAAGGCATCAAAAACCAGAGCTCCAGAGACCATGATAACTCCCAATACATGGAAATTTGGAGATGTTTCAGCATCTGCTAGTGTAAAAATGATCAAGCCAACCACAAGCATTATAGCGGAAATATATTCCTCTAAGGGGTACTTTCTTCTGAGGCCTGGTATGAAGGCCCCCATGACCATCACTGGCAAGACCTGTTTCACATTCAAAAGTCTAAATTTTGGTGTAGCTTAAACGAAATAAGCTTCTGAAACATATTTTAGAAATTAACACCCATTCTAACTGATCTAATCAAATACGTAGGCATAAAAAATCATTTCATAAGCTGAAAACGCATCTTATCTCATAGCCCATACCTTTGTAGACTTGAACATTATTTGGGCAGGATAATTAAGAAATTCAAGAGACCCTTTGGTCAATCCCTGTGATGCCATCAGGACCCCTGAGAGTTTTATATATGTTTTCCATGGATTTATAATATGCTTGGGCCTGAATCCATTGAGATATATAAGACCCAGATAAACAAATGCCTGTACAAAGGTGAAATACCACCCATAGCTCCATGTACCCAAAAAGAACAACAATTCACCCATCAGTCATAATGAAATACCAAAAACTGGAAAAAACAGGACAATGGTCCATCAATACTGATGCAGATTGGAAGTTTAGTATTCACCTAAACTGTAGCCTATTATACACAAATTCCTGCAACCAAACAGCTTCCAAACGTAAGTTCTTAGTTTGCCTGGATTCAAAGGATCTACTAACTAAATTCAAATTGTGATCAAAACATATAAAAACGAAGAAGAAAAAGAAATTTATGCAGATGAACAATCTAAATCAACTACCTCACAAACTCCATTGACCAAATAGCCAAAAAAGAATCCTCCACCACAGATGAGTAGCTGAAACCATTTGGGTTTTCCTGTCAACGTAACGCCCAAGAGAGTCATCACCTGATCAGAGCTACCATGATTTCCTCCTCCAGCCATGGTATCTGGTGGGCTTATGTTGATGTTAAAGCATAAATCTCGTATTTGAATTGAGCTTCCTATTTTATGTTTGTAATAGCGCAAATCTTGGTGGGAGATTGAAGACCAAGTTATGGAAAAAGTTGTTATTTATTCGTTGACTAATATTCAACCGTTTCTCTGTTTTTGAATAGGCCCTTCCAGTGTTTTAGAATTATTCAATTGTTCTTATCATCGACGTTTCTAATTTTTAAGTTGTTACTAAACAGATTTACTAGTTTACTAAGGTGACAAGTTTTGGATATATGAGTTAGTTCACTAGGTCTCTATTATTACTTTAAGTAGTTCAGGTTGTAGGTTCAACTCTTTGCACATGGTGTGGATGAGGGTCTGTTGTACATGACTGTTTCTTTAGGTTAGGTTTGGATGGATTTGAAATTTCAAATTAATATAAAAAATTATATGATTAAATCTATTTTAGTGGCTAATGAAAGTTTTATTTTTAAAATGAATTTTCATGCAATTAAATGATTGTTGGAATGAACAATTTCTTTTGAAGTTGATTATATATTTGTTCATAAAAATTAATTTATAATTACATTAAAAAATTAAATAATTACAACAAAAAATATATAATTTATCAATTCTTAAATTTTTTATTTAGGTTAATGGAATGAATGCATACACATAAGCACAATACACATAGATTAAAGATAATGAGCTATTGTAATGATCAAGTGTGCATGTGCTAATTAAATGAATAAGGAGAAGAATGATTGGCTTTGTAATAGAAGAGTGATGATAATTTATGAATGTTCTCGATACACTAATGTTTTTTATTAGGTAAGCAATGTTTAGATACGCTAAAGTTTTTGATTAGGTAAGCAATGTTTAGATACGCTAATGTTATGTATTGGAAAAAGTGATCTTAAAGTCTAACATGTGCCTTGGATTTTTTTATTTGTCATACTCTATTAGAAGACAAATTCATGGTCTAATATAGAATTGTGACAATGAACTATTCCTCTTGTTGTGAATATAGTTCAAGTTGTAGGTTCAACTCTTTGCACATGGTGTGGATGAGGGTCTGTTATACATGTTTGTCTCATTAGATTTGGATGGATTTGAAATTTGAAATTTGAAATTAATATAAAAAATTATATGATTAAATCTATTTTAGTGGCTAATGAAAGTTTTATTTTAAAATGAATATTCATGCAATTAAATGATTGTTGGATATATTTGTTCATAAAAATTAATTTATAACTACATTGAAAATTAAATAATTACAACAAAAAATAAACAATTTATCAATTCGCAAATTTTGTATTTAGGTTAATAGAATGAATGCATACACATAAGCACAATAAACATAGATTAAAGATAATGAGCTATTGTAATGATCAAGTGTGCATGTGATAATTAAATGAATAAGGAGAAGAATGATTGGCTTTGTAATAGAAGAGTGATGATAATTTATGAATGTTCTAGATACACTAATGTTTTTGATTAGGTAAGCAATGTTTAGATACACTAATGTTATGTATTGGAAAATGTGATTTTAACATGTGCCTTGGATTTTTTTATTTCTCATGCTTTATTAGAGGACAAATTAATGGTCTAATATAGAATTGTGACAATGAACTATTCCTCTTGTTGTGAACTTGTCTTAGTGCTAAAAAGATATATTTTGCTATTTTATTTATCCAATCAACATAGTCTTGTTCTACTCTTCTTTTTTGAAAAGAGGTTAAAAATTTATTGAATCAATAATGAGAAATCATACAAAGTAGCCCCAGGCCCTTATTAGGCACCCAAAGGCAAAATCCAACAAAACTCTTGAAACAAGTAGCCATCCATAAAGGCCAAGAACCCTCCAAAACCGCCAACTAAAGAACATTACTCAGTCACATCCTCTATAATTAGCCTTTCTAAACCTTGGGAATAATCATGGGATTAATGCTCTCAATCTTCAACCTGTCAATCCCCAACATTCTTGAAAGCCCATTTGGCCAAGCAATCAGCAACCCTGTTCCACTCCCGCAGGATATGAATAAAAGATAAAATCTAACAAGGAGCTCAACCTTAGTATCTGCCTAGCTACTAAGGTGATATGTTAGTTGACTCCTTCCAACCTCTTCCCATTCAACATGTTAACTAAAATTTACGAATCTGACTCACAAAGAATCCTATGCCAACCAAGACTGCAAGATTTGCCTAAAGCAACAAGAATAGCCAAACCTTCCATAAGGTTGTTAGTAAATGGTGCCCCTTATATATGGAGAAGAGAAAAATGACTTTACTAGCACTATATCTTCCAACTCCTCCAATGCCAACATGCCCAAGATTTCTCCTAGAAGACCCATACGTGTTGATCTTTAAAGTGTCATCTGGAGGAGGATTCAATCGCCCTTCCCTCTATGTTTTCTTCCTGGAATGATGGATTCTCCTAACATAGGTAGACCTCGGTTCTATGCCTTGTAAATCTAGAGCCTTCACTATCTCCTCATCCCCCTTCTCCAAGGGGAAAGACACTTCGCATTTAGCTTTCATGAATCATACCAGAAACCCTCTACCACACTTGTTGAAACCCCATCTTACTTCCCTAGAAGATCCTATATGACTCCTTTCATGCCAAATTTTCCAAAGAATGAAGGATGGGCCAATATTCCACACTATTTGAAGAAAAGTTTCTTGCGTCGAAGGCCTCCCTAGACTTCTCCAAAAGTCAATGACAGAAGAAGCATGAACACAAGAATTTCTCCATATACCCCACCATACATGTCAAATTTCCCTAGAGAAAGAGCACTGGAAAAATAAATTGGATGAATCATCTGCGTTGCTACCACAAAGAACACATATAGAAGGTCCCTAAAAACCCATGCTTCTGAAGGATACCCCAAGTCAGACACCTATTCCAATCAGGAATCCACATGAAGCAATTGCACTTAGGCTAAGAAAATTTATTCCAAACATTCTTCCACCATAAAACTTCCATCCCCCCATATTTCTAAAGGTTCAACTCTTGATAGCTAGTGGCCACTAAATAGACCCCCTTAGAATCAGGACTCCAAGCTATGATATCTCACTCCCTGAGCAAGTTGCCCTCATAACCAGCTAAAATGTTTCTTAGCTCTATGTGATCCTCAATAGATCCCTCTTTTGGCCACTCTATTGGATCATTCCATTAGACACTCCCACTTACCCAAAATTTTGATTAGATTTGAAATCCTCCACCTAGGACCAACTAGCCTACGTGAAGTGGCAATAGAGGTCTTGAAAATGTAGGTACACGGTCATGATTGGGGGAAATACATCCCAAGATTCATACCAAAAAGGAGCTTCAAAGCCACTATTACAAATCCAAGAAAGGCCCCTCTTGATCAACTTAGCTCCCTTCTTGAGAGAATCCCATATGACAGAGCCCTTACCTAATAGAGGAGCCCGAGCAACCTCATCCTTCGCCACCCTTTCAGATATTTGATACAGAGGATCTTGGCCCAAACCTAATTTTGATAATTACACCATCTCCAATATAACTTAGTAGCTAATGCCTGACCAGTGAGACTAGCTTGTTGAATCCCAAGACCCCCTTCTTTTTTTGATCTGCAAGTGGTCTCCCAATTTACCAAACTCCACTTCAAAGAGCCCAAGTTACCTGCCCATAGGAATTGATGAGCCAAGGAATCCAAACCCTTAATAAAGCTTAGAGGAGCGGCATGAAGCATACACCTATAATTAGGCAAAGCCTGAATCACAAACTTTAGAAGCAAAACCTGTCCCTCAAAGGATAACCATCTATGAGTCCAATAATTTACTCTCATGTGAAACTTATCCAGAGTATTTTACCGAGTTCCCTTAGGAAGGATTCCACCAGAAATAGGAATTCCAAGATATACCATAAGAAGATCTCCAATTTGAAATATGAGAATGTGAGTTATCCTTTGTTGAATATGCAAGGGGTGTTAAAGAAAAAAATGGAAGATTTACCTTCATTGATCTATTAACCTAAAGCAACAAGATATATGTCTAATGACCGTTGAAATTGGTAGCTTCTCTAATCTTGGCCACACCCATCAAAGCAGTATCATCAACAAATTACAAGTGAGTATGTAGAGGCAAACCATTACCCCAAGTCCACCCTTGGATAAAAACTTGATTAACATGGCTTTTGATAACTCTCCCTAGACCTTCTGCCAAAAGAATAAACAAGAATAGTGACAAAGGGTCTCCCTATAGAAGGCCTCTAGAAACTCCAAATAAGGAAGAGGGCTCCCCATTGATAAGCACACATAATGAGGTGGAGGTAACACAATTCATCACCCACTTAATCCACTCCTCATCAAAACTGAAAGCACTAAGTACCTTCCTAAGGAATGGCCATTTGACTCTGTCATAAGCTTTAGCCATGTGTAGTTTAATAAACATAACTTTCTCCTATGAATCTGCCATGGAGTGAATAGTCTCAACAACAACAACCACTCCATCTATAATTTGTCTATCTGCCACAAAACCTCATTGTTCTTTAGAGGTGAGCTTGCTAATCCAATGCTTCAGCCTCTGTGAAATCAACCTAGACAAGACCTTATAAATATCATTGCAGAGGTATATGGGTATGAACAAATTCAACATACTAGCCCCTTCACATTTGGGGATGAGAGAAAGAAACATAGAATTCATAGCCTTCAACATAAGATTGTTCACTTGAGATTTCTACACCACCTCTAATAAGTCTATTTTTATAATCTCCCAATTTTTTTGAAAGAACTCAATCGGAAGCCCATCCGGGCCAGGGTTTTCCCCTTATTCATTTGAAAAATGACACCCTTCAATTCATCTAAGGATATGGTACCCATAAGGTGTGAATTCATTTTAGGAGAAACAAGAGAAGGAATATAATCTAGAATATGGTTTTCTTCTTCCACCACAATGGGAGCATCATCCCTAAACAAGGCAACATAATATTGGTGAGGCCTCTCTAGAGATCTCTCTAAAGGAAACCAAGTGATCTCCCCTAGAAGTCACGAGAGAAGAGATCAAGTTTCCATGTCTTCTAGCCTTGCCTCAATTAAAGAAGAAATACATATTTCTATCACCTTCCTAGAGCCACTCAATATGGGCCTTCTATTTCCAAAAAGATCTCCTCTCACAATTCCCATTCCTCTAGAGCCTTCAAGTCTAATGATTCCTCCTAAATGGTCTCTTCAAAAAATACCATAATCTCTAATCTCACAAGTGATAGCATCAAGATGATCCTGCACATCTATTTTAGCATGGAAAATATTGCCAAAACACTATATATTCCAGTGCTTGAGTTGTTGCTTCACAAACTGCAATTGCTTGACAAAATAATACATTGTTGTGTCATACATCGATCTCCCACAAATCTACCAATCTACCATAAGATCTTGAATATGGGGTTCTCGCAGCCACATAAGATGAAACTTGAAAGATGGATTCTTAGAAGCTCATGCCAAAACAATTAAGAGCTTAATTGGTCAATGGTCAAATCCCCTCTAGTCTAATATCTCAGAGCTAATTGCCTAATTGCTACCAATCCAAAAGCATGAAACCAAGAACCTATCAAGTCTCTCAAAGATCGATTCATTACCACACCTCCTATTATTCTAGGTATACTGACCATTACTAGGCTTTACATCTATTGGGTTTAAGGAAGAAATATTCTCTCTAAAAATATTAGCTAACAACTCCAACCTTTTTATTCCACCCCCTTTCTCTTCCAAACTAATGGTAGCATTGAAATCCCCAAAAACAATCCAAGGATATAAAGGAGTTATACTTTGAATGTATCGGATATGAGACCACGGGAAGGAATTTCCAAGAATTTCAATCGAGGCATAAACATTATATAAAAGAATCATCTCTCTAGACTCCAAAATTGAAGCAACCACAAAAATAGAGAACTTACTAGTGATCCACCAAAGAGGGTAAATATTCAATGGGTTCTATAAGAAAGTAACTCCCCCAACATTACCTTGAGCACCAATGCATTGCCATTGAATTCTCCACCAAATATTTGAAGCCAAGTTTCTCATACTCTCCACTGAAAGCTTAGTTTCTAGAATAAATAAAATGTCTAGAAAATGACTTCTTACCAACTCCAGAACAACTTTTTGTCTAGGGCCACTGTTCAAGCCCCTCACATTCCATGAGAGGATAATCATCTCTGAGAATTGGAAAAGTGGGTGTTGATAGTTTTAACCAACCCTGGCCCCACCAATGTTTCTCCCATTAACTTAATTTTTTCCAAATCCTTATTTCTTCCCACCTTAAGAGGTTTCTTAGGAACCCCTTTCTTGAGATTCTTTTATTGAAGCCCTAAGATGGGAGAAGCTTTATTTTATTTCCTTGAATCTAGATCTTCCCTCTGCAATGGTGTTGAAACCCCAACCAAAATTTAATCCTAAGTCCTTTCCATAATTACAATTGAAATTGGTGGATTTGATAAACTAGGGACCAAATCTGTCTCCATTTGAGTCGCTACCAGGCCCCCCTCCCAACCATTTTGATGCTCAACTATTCTAGTAACCTCCCGATTGGTCCCAAGGTCTCCCATCACAAGGTTAAACATACCCGAGTTCAACTCATGTTGGCCTCAATCATCTAGAACATCAAAGCAGTTGAACACCTCCTCCTCTTGTCTCTCCTCAAAAGTTCTTGTCTTACCTCTATTCTTGTTGTGAGATTTAATAGGAATAAAGCCAGCCTTATCTACCTCTTCCATCATAACATGAGCCTTTCCTTTGTCCAACTTAGAGGGTTGTCGAGTAGTTTGGTTAAGAGAGTATTCTAAAGAACGAGCCCTAGGGAATATTTTTTGTAGGTGACCATATTCATGGAATATTGGACATCGAAAAGGAAAAGCTTCATATTCCAGTTGTTGGACCCAAGAAGTAGAACCTAGATGAATTTCCAAAGAATTTGGAAGGGTATTACTTAAATCAATTTCAATGCAAACGTGGGCATAATATATTACCTTTTTATCCAACATTTGCTACGAAGGACCCACTAGCTTACCCAACAACAAGGTGATCATATGAAAAATATCATTTTGCTAAAATTCCAAAGGAACCCAAGGGAGTCACACCCAAACATTAACTCAATTCGAAAGCTCCTCCATTGGATTAAATCCAACATGTCGTGGCTTAATAAACAAACCCACTTGGTTATAAAAGTAAGGCCCTCCTAAAAAAAATTGTTGTGATCAACCAAACAATTAAATACCACCATAAAATAATTAATGGCCGCTAGTATTACCTCCATCTCACCTTTGGGATTCCACATTCGTCTAGCCTAGGATTTCAAAAATGGAAGAGAGACTCTAATCCCCATGAACTTGCATATTAATGCATGACTCATCAAATAATTCACATCCTCTTTGACTAAATTTATTTTTTCATCACTAGGACCGGTCTATCCTGGCTCCTCTCCAAGCATCCATTTACTTTCAAAATGTGAGCCCCCCCACTCAAGGCCAAACCCTCCACAGATGACATCTTATTCACCAGATTACTAGTCTTGACACATGCATTGATGAAGATGGATCATCCCCATACAAAATTGCCCTGAAATCCATATTATGCTTTAAACTTGTGGCTTCCCCCAAAGCCATATCCAACAATAGAAAAACTAAAGAGGCACCACCTTTGAGAGTCTTAAAATCTAAAACCCAATGGTTGTTGTAGTTCTGCAACAGAAAAAAGCTTAAGTACTACACACACCCCTTAACACTGCCCCAAATCATGCAACCAACTCAAGCACAACCCCCCTCCCCCCTTGGCGCAACACCAAGTAGTCAAAACCTGAAAAAATAGCAAGAAAAAGATAAGGAAGCTTGGATAGGGTTAGATCTCCAATCCCTTCATTGAAACCTTCTACTCTTCTTGTCAACTAGTGGGGTTGGGATTATTTTAAAGTATCTTAAAGGATTATTGGTAGTCACAAAAATTATTCACCTAGATCAACTCTTCTTGAGTGAAGCAAGATTAAAGACGAGAAAGCTTTGTTGTAACCACAAAATAAAAATGTGTCACTATTAACTTGATATTCTAGAATGGTCTCCTAATAATGAATAGATTATATGAAATGAGTAGAATGAATGCAATAATTGTTATTAATACAAACACATGACATCCAATTGTGAAAACACATGTTTTGTCAATTTTAGGCAAGAAAGATGGGGTTAGTCAACTAGGATTTAAATTTTTAATTTGATTTTAAGCAAGATGAGTTCACACTCATGAGGATTTCTTCACAACTATAGACCCATCTTGGATCAAAGAAGAAATTGAAATAGAGTGCACAATGGCTAGATGGATATAAGTGCATGCAAGGATGTAATAATTAAGTAGATGGACCTTGAATGTATACATATATGTAATTATAGGGATAAACACAAAGGCTATAAGCATAGAGATGTGTATATATACACATGGATAATGACTAGGTAAATGGACCTAACTTCACACAAAATTGTATAATTTGTCACCATATACATATATTTATGTGATCATACAAGTGAACTCACTTGATCTTTTAAGGTTAAATATTCTTTTTCAAGAAAGGTAACTTTTTTGTTAAAAAATTATTAATATTTTTTATTTATTTATTATGCTTTTAACATCCAAACTTAACAAGAATCAAAATTTAACTAAAATTATTGGTGCCTTTGTTGAATGGAAAAATGATTGAGCAAAGAAGAAAAAATCACCAACACTACTAGAAATACATGAAAAGTGACATTTGTTTCTTGACTCATCCATAGTTCTTCCTCTTGGATTAAAACACTTTCTTTTGTAAAGTAAGATGAGATGTTGATAGATTTTTTTTAACGTTTTTAATTAATTTTTTATAATATTTGTAAAAGTGTGATATTTTTGTAATGGTGAAATTTTTATATTCATGTTAAATTTTATTTAGTTTTGTTTATACTTTAAAAGAATGGTCCAATATATTTATTAACAAATGAATGACAAGATTTTGTGTGAAGTTGAGTTTATTTCTCTAGCCTTCACCTATCTATATTTACACACATTCTTATATTCTAATATAATACTTTATCTATTCATACACATCTTTAGATATTTTAGATTTATTACACCCATCACGATCAAACATTCATTTCCTAAACAAAATTTATTGCTATGTTACTCTAAGTCAATCTATTGATAATGGACAATAATATGTACTTTAAAAGAGGACTTACTCCTAGATCAATATATTTCATTGTCTCTCATCTAATAGAGAAGTTTTTTAAAAGGGGATTTAATGGGATTATTGTCCAACCATTTAATATTATAATCAATGAATCATCAACTTCACACTAGCTAGTGAAATTATAAAAAACTATTGTCTTGACACTTATTTATCTTTGAAGAACGAAAAAAGGTTACCATGACACAATAGTGAGGATTAGGTGATCTATATAATGCTTGGGATTATAATCCAAATATATGTCCTTATCGGTACACCCCTTAGTCTAAAACAATGAAATATAAAAAATGATCCAAGAACTGTTCCAAGTAGGAGTCACTCAATTGGGCATTAGCTCTTACTCTTCCTTGATACTATTGGTTTGAAAGAAAGATGAGTCTTGGTAGCTTTGTATTAACTTTTGAAAGGTAAATAAAATCACTATCAAGGATAAATTTCTCATTCTAATGGTTGGTGAACTTTTAGAATAATTAAATATTTACATCTACTTCTTCTCCAAACTTGATTTATGGTTAGCCTATCATTAGATCTACATCTAGGAGGAGGATATTCCTAAGATGGATTTTATAACTCATGATAGCCATTGTGAATTTATCATCACACCATTTATTTTCACCAATGCACTATCAAAATTTAGTAGCTTGATGAACAACATTTTCAATCTTTTTCTTCAAAGGTTCATCTTAGTCTTCTTTAATGATATCCTTATGTACAATAAAACATGGGAAGAGCATCTAGTACACTTGGATCAAGCCTTCCAAATCCTTTATCATAATCAACTATGTGCCAAATACTCCAAGTGCTTACTTTTCCAAAAAGAGATTGAGCACCTAAGGCACATTGTTTTTGGGGAAGGCATCAAAGTGGATCAAAAGATTGAGGCTACAAAAAAATAGCTTAAACCCAAAAGCCTTAAGAGCCCTCATAGATTTTGAGGCCTCAAAATATATTATTGAAAATTCATCAACGACTATGGGACAATTGTTGCTTCACTTACAACCATGTTGGTACTTTAGGTACCATCACCCTTTCTTACATCATTGGCTCCATGATCCTTGATAAACCATTTCATATTATACCTAGAAAATTATCAATCAACACCCTCTTAGGGCAACCATTAGAAAACATGGGTCCTATTAAGGTTTTCAAAATCGTCAAGTCTACCTGTGTTGATTATGGATTCAACTACACATGGGACACTTTAGAAAATAATTAAGGAGGATAAGAATACTTATATTCATGATTGAAGAATTATGCTAGCTTGATGCGACACTAATAATGATGTTCCTTGGGATCATATATAGATAATGATAGGTTGGTTTATAAATTAGAATTAGAATTCTTCACTTTTCTTTATGTAGGGATGACTTTATGGACCTAGTATAAGTTCACTATCATGAATTAGTACTTTGCTAACAAACGTGCCCTCTAATTTTATTTGACTTCTCTTTACACAATACAATGTGTCAAACATTTCTTCTCCCTTTTCTAATGTTTAGAGGACTGACAATATTATGAATACTTTGAAGGATTGTTAACTATCACAAGGATCATTCACGTAGAATCTATAAGCCTATTGATGTATGTATATAAAAATAAATAAATACTGGGTATATAGATTCAACTTCTCACAATTTACACTCTTTATCATCATATATATATATATATATATAAAGAGAGATATATATTTCTTTAAAATAAACACAAAACTAATTAGAAAGAATGAATATGATATTATGTTAACTAAATAAAAAAGTCAACTAACTTAGTTTAAAAAAAATTAAACCTTCTTTCTCAAGAAAAATAATTTCATTGTTAAAATATTAATAAAAGGTATCTTCTATACTTTTAACCTGCACACTATAAGGAATAAACGTTGACTATAGTTAGGTGGCTTTTCCAATCTCCTAAGTTAAGCTGCAAATCAGGAAAATAAATTTTCCTCCTTAAAAAAACATAGTTAACCTTATGTTAAGGCTTAATTCCTTCATTGAAATACGTTAATATATATAAATTTGGATTGGCCATGTGAGGTCGCCGTGTTAATGTTTCATTAGTAGAGATCACGTATAACATAATACTTTATGTTATTAGAGGGTCCCTTCCAAGTAAGAGATTAACTCAAAGACAATTAAAATGCATGAACTACCTTAAAATATGAAGGATTTGTATTGATCCTTCTTCAAAGCACAAAGTCAGCATATTTTTCTATTTTGACCTCATTTTCTTAATAAAGATTCAATATGTTTAGAAGGTTTAGAAGGGAGAATTGGCTCATAGGGGAGAGGACCCAGTATCTGAGCATGTTTCAATAATTGTGATAGTAGTTGTTAATATAATGGTCAATATTTTTATCAATATTGGACTAATAGTTGTGACTTTAAAGTTGTTAATGTTGATGATAACTACCCATAGTTAAACAAAATGTATTCCTTTGATATAAAAAGCAACCAATCATGTGATTCCACATCAGCACTCAATAAAACATGCTGTGAATTCACAAGTATTGGTCTCACTTTTTTTTTGGGCTTTTTGGACACCTTGACAAAAAGCATGCTGATGTGGCATCATATTTGATGATGTGGCCCTGAAACCTTAGTTATAAGCAGGGGACTTGCCAAGTAAGCTGCTGTAAAAAATTGGGAGTGATTTGAAATTTCCACGTAGGATTTTGAGAAGCGCAAAGTTAGGGTGCACAACTACCGGGTCCTCTCCCCTATATTATGTTTTCTTGTTTCATTGAATTTTGTTTTATCATTTTAGTCATTAACCTTTTGTTGATCATGTGCATTGAAGTGAGAGCACATTGTAAAAAGTGTCATTTCAAGTGGGATATTTTTATTCATATGTTATCTTTTTTAAATGTATATTTAATAAATACAAACATTAGAATCATGCAAATTGTACAATTACACCCAGTCTTAATGATTTAATAATTTAAAAAATTCAAAATTGAAGTCTAGGATATAGGGTTTGGAGTTTAGGGATTAGGATATAAGGTTTAGGGTTTGGGATTTAAATGGTTTAGAGTTTAGTGTTAAAAGCATTTAGGATGGGTAATCATTTACTATTTTAAGTAGGTCAATTGTATCTTGTTTTTACATTGTTATATAAATTATTTTAACTATATAGAGTTATTATGACACATTGGTATCTACTTTATGCTCTCTTTTGTAAGGCCCACATACATTTGTGGCTTTCTCTTCATCTAGTAGTTGTGTATTAGAGCTATACAAAATTATTATGATATTTTATTTTGTATTGCTACATAGATATGCTATTGTATAATTGAATTTATATTATTTATAAATGTTAATAGTATTGCAGTATTTATCTTGTGTGTAGTTCTTTCAACTTTACTATTTTCATTCAAATGATGTGTTGATTGGGTTGATTATGTGGTTTTTTCTATTGCTTTGATAAAAGATTAAATCACTTTTAGTTGTGCATTGTGGGCACTATTATGATGATGGCATAATTGTATTATAATTATAAAATATGAATTATGATATTGGTCAATTTTACTTGTGTGTCAACCATTATTATGTATTGGGCAAGTACACATAATGTTTGACTCAAGTGTGTAGTCATAGGTAAAATCTCAATGGTGGTTAATTTGGACACATAATTTGTTTGTTTGATATTGTTAAACTATTGTACTCCAAGTAGAGTAATAGGACATGTGACGTCAAAAACTCATAAATGTTGGGATATTGTGATATTTAGTTGCAATCATAATGTTATTATTTTATGCATCTCCAATAATCTTAGAATGGGTACTAGGACACCCATGTTCTAGAGAGATGATATTATTTTCCTTGTTGATTGGAATATTAGTTGTAATGGCATTCATGAAGGAGGTAGAGTTGGAAATGAGAGTTATAATTCTATTTTAGCAAATTCCTCAACTCGGGCATGATAATTAAGCAGTGGAGCATCTTACATGTTGTTGGTGGGTTCCACATGAGTTAGGTGGTGAATTTCGATATCTACCACAAGATATGGGTCATCATGGAGGAGTTACAAATCAAAGATGTCTATTATTGGTATGGAATTTATTTTTGTTGTTCATGGTTTAGTGGGAGTTATTTTTACTATTTCTAGAAGATCTTCATTTTGGATGTCAGAGTTATTGAATTTTACTATGGTTTGATGGTCCATTGTTTTAAGAAAATATTTTTGGCGTGCCTCTCCTATTTCTTTATAATTTGAATATATGAGATAGTAGTTTTATTATGTTATTTCATAGGGGCACAAGTGCTACCATAATAGTACTAGATTGAAGGGAATTAGATTTTTTCACATATATTATCTTCTTCAAGATTAGTACATTATCAAGCCTCTCTTTGATGATGAAGTTTTGGTACAATCATAGATGGAGGGTCCAGAAAGGACTATCCAACCATGCAACTTAGAGTCGACACAACAAAATTAACAAAAAATACTAATAAAAAACATGAACTTTCATTGATTCAATAACTGGAAGTCTTACATGCATCATGTGCAAAATAATTAGGGCTCATAGGCATGCCGTAAGCCATTACAACATTCTAAGTAGCCAAAGGCCTTATTCAGAAAACTAATCCTACTAACTTGTGAATTTTTTATCTAACTACTAATGAATAATTACAATGAATTACAAAAAATATTAAATATGATTCTCTAGCTCCAATAACGGTCTCCATTAGCCTCAAAGGTTACGAACCCCAATGAATGATCAAGCATGTAGGTCGGCCTTAAAACATGAAAGATAATCCTTCACGAGATGAAACATATTATAGATCTCCAAGAAAGATCCCCTTGTACCCAAAATTATTGTATGATGCTCCATTAAGCTCTGTATGCTCTAGAATAGGTCCACACTATGAAATCTGGACTAGTTCAACCCCAAATGCTCTAATTGAGATGACAATGAATTCTGAGAACGATAAATTTCTACAAACAAATGCAAATATCTTGAGATCTAGATATGTTGTAGATGACCTTGTGTAGACGCTATATCCTGCTTCAAGAGTTGAGAAATGAAAATTTAGTGAAATGTGGAATGAAAATTTGAAACTTCTATAGACTAAAATGCAAGAACAAAAATATTTTTTCTTGATATAGGATTTCTTTACAACTAGGGATGCTCCTACATTAGACACCAACGGTTGGAAGAAAAATGAGTCCCTCACTTTCTAGGGGCTAGAGGAAAACCAAAGAAATCCACCTCAGCCTGAGAAATCTGTGATGAATCCTCCACTGGTCTTCCTTTCCCCTTTACTAAATGTTCCTTGTACTACTTGTTCCTAGTGCTCCTCCCAATTGTGGTATCTAAAATATACTTAGTCTCCTTCGATGGTTAATGGGGTAACCTCTCTTTCAAATCCATTTTATTCCTACTACTTCTTGACTATCCTTCATGATACTCATAGATGTATACAATATTAAAAATAGGTGATATACTAAGTGTCTTCGATAACTCCACTTCATATACATTTCAAAAATCAAACCTCTTGAGAATCTTACATGGTCCAAACTTCCTCATCTTCAACTTATTATATGTTCCCATTGGAAACCTTTCCTTCCTAAGATATACCATAACCTCATCCCCAACAACAAATTCCTTATGTCTCATTTTCTCACCTACCTTCTCCTTATACTTATTGTTCATGTCCTCCAAGTGTTTCCTGACATGGTTATGCAATATCTCCATGAATCCTGCAAAATATTCTACTTCAACACTCCTCTTGTCCTCCATACTAATGTCTCTTAGCTCTGCAACTCCTCTGGGATGTATTCCTATCACAATCTCAAATGGTGTTTTACTTGTACTTCGGTTCATTGAATTATTGTATGCAAACTCTACTTGCAGTAGAACTATATCCCAATTTCCTAGCTTATCTCCAATCAAACATCTTAACAAGTTACCCAAACATTTTTTACTACCTCTGTTTGTCCATCTGTCTATGGGTGATATGTTGAACTGAACTTCAGGTCTATCTTCATCTTCTTCCATAATTTCCTCCAAAAGTATCCAATAAAATTGGTATCTCTATTTGAAACTATACTCTTAGGTAATCCATGCAATCTTATAATTAGGTCAACAACATGCACAACATCATTAGTCTTCTTGCAAGGAATAAAATGTGTCATCTTAGAAAATATGTCCACTACTACCATTATAGAATCATTCTTGGGAAATTATGCCTCAACGTTCTGGCTTGTTCCTTTCGGACTTGGCATTTTCCTTCATGTTCTGGCCTTTACCATGACGGTCTGACTTGGTCTTGGCGGTTTCTGTCTGGTGGTTACCTCCTTACCGCGCGTGGTAAGGTCGCCTGCGACCTATGCTAGCGGTTATCGCCTTATCGCACGCGGTGAGTTCTCTCACCGCGGTGGAACGATAAGGTCGCTAGCGGCCTGGCTCGGCGGTTACCACCTTATCGCTAGTAGTGGTCCCTCTCACCATGGTGAGACCACCAACAGTGGGCTCGGTGATTACCGCCATACTGTAGGCGGTGGTTCTTCTCACCGTGGTGTCCGCGATGAGACCGTTAGCGGTTGGCCTGGCAATTACCGCCCTACTATAAGGTGGCCTAGCAGCCCCCGTGGTAGCGCGGTGTGACCGCCATACCGTGGTAAGGCTCAGATGGCTCAGCGGTAGTGCGGTGTAGTCAGAGTTTGGGCTCAGTGATGGCTTGGGTGAGCTCAGTTGGGCTCACTGCCATACCATGAGGTGAGATGGACATGGAAATAGTAGCGAGGTAGATGGTTGGGTGAGCTCGGGCGAGCTCACAACCATACCACGAGGCGACTCAGATAGGGGCACGGTAGTGTGGTGGAGTCAGGGTGTGAGCCCGGATGGCTTACCCCAATATCACGAGGTGAGTCCGATGGGGCAGCGGTAGTGAGGTAGATGGCTAGGTGAGCTCGGGTGAGCTCACCACCATATTGTGAATGGGTCATGTGGGATCGGTGGTAATGCGGTAAGAGCTCAGATGAGCTCGAAACTAAGTTGACCAAGTTGGACCGGTTTGACCGACTGTCAGAACTGATAGGCGAATGAGATAGCGACACATGGAAGATCCTTATGATCTCATTGGCTGAATGGTTATTTTCTGATGTGCGATTGAGCTACATTATTATATCAAGGTTGATGGACATGTCTGAGACCATATTTAATGTTGCGCGGCTCGATGCTTGCGGATTAAGCAGTGCACGTTATCGGAAATGGAATGCTTGCAAGTGGATAATTTATTATCCTAATGACTGTTGCTGGCAGAGATAGACTAAATAGGTTGACACATGGTATAAGAGATTGTGTGTGTAGTTCAATAAAGAAGATGAGCGATTGAAGTGAGAGGCAAAGAGTGTTCGAACGGTTCTGACTGTGAACACTTTGTCTCTCAGTTCTGCGAAGATGTGAACCTGTGGAGGCTGTGTGGCTGGGCTAGCCATGAGGCTGGTTGTGATAGTCATTTGTGAGGAGCTAAAGCGAATCTACACAGTATTTCATGAGGACATTGTAACTATGTAAAGATTATATTTTGTGTTGCCTGTTATCTTTCTCCAGATGAACAAGATGTAATATCCTGAAGAGCATAGCTCTGTGTTTGTATTGTAACCATTTTAGTTACTGAATAATACAAGTGAGTTGAATGTTTTGGAGGTGGGGTTTTTCACCTGAAAATGTTTTCCCCATGTAAATCTGTGTGTTCATTGTTTTGTCTTTCATGGTTGTCTGATTCAGTTTCTTGAATATGTTCTTATGTTGAATCTATTTTAAGTTAAGCATTTACTTCTCTCAGAGGATCAATGGGGGATCAACTGTGCCTACTTCCGCTTTATGGCATAGTTGTTTGTGTCTTTGAAGTGAAAAATAAAAATCACTAAGGCACTATTGTCTTAGATGTTGATCTATGATGAAAGAACCGACTCCGTATCCCCAACAAGTGGTATCAAATCTGGTTGAAGGAGGTCGAGGCTTGATGATACCAACAAGTGGTGTCAAAGTCTTCTCCTCGTTACTGAAGTTCTGGGTATTTCTCCTGTCATGATTTCTTAGCCTAGCAAGCTTGAGGAAATCTGGAGAAATCGGTTGGTGATTGATCCTTCGATGAGTGGAAGTTGTTGCTTCTTTGATTCAACACACAATTTTGAAAGACACCGGAGTTGACTGGAGTTGATCATATTGTTGCGATGTGGTCTAAGGCTCCTGGCTCACAACAAACGTTCCTAATGCAAAGGGCGTGAGATGTTCTTGTGGTTGTGTTGCAGCGAAGCGTGGTTTCATACTAGGTGTCTGTGTGAGAGACTCCCTAGTGGTATGGAGTTTCTTGTGTTGCTGTTCAACCATGGAGTATTTAGCTTGTGCTGGGTGTTTTGACTTAGCACTAAAGGAGGTTTCTCTATTGCTCTGATTGCATGGAGGCTATGAAGTTGATCCTGGTGGTCTGCAACTTCTGAATAGCTTGGCTCTTTCGTATGCTTGTGCATGACTGTGGTTTTTGGAACTGGTATGAAATGGACCTGTT
Organism: Sequoiadendron giganteum; assembly: GCA_007115665.2. Taxonomy (NCBI): domain Eukaryota; kingdom Viridiplantae; phylum Streptophyta; class Pinopsida; order Cupressales; family Cupressaceae; genus Sequoiadendron; species Sequoiadendron giganteum. The sequence goes on from CM021100.1 coordinate 788,218,258, forward strand.
GTTTCGTTCTTACCCATGTCTTGCACTCGCATGGTTTAGATTCATGTCTTTGGCTCTGAAGGTTTTGTGTAGATTTTCCTAAAAAGTCTATCATGCATTTTCATGTTTCTTTTCATTGTTCTGGTTAACCATGATGGTTGTGTGTAGACTCCTGAGTCGTCCAGATGAGCAGTGAATATGGAGGTGCATGTGTATTTTGGAAACATTGTGGTTTTGCAGGTTTTACATGATCAAGGAAAACTTGTGGTTTGTGGAGCTTCTGTTCAGCTATTTTCTAGATCCTGGCTTCTGGGGTGTGACTGGATGATATAGTTGCAGTTCGATATGTCTTGAGGAGGTGTGTTGTCTTCTCTGCATGGGAATGTTGGTATGTGTTTTTCATTCAACATTCTTGTGGCGTTTTCTTTGCTGGTTTCCTTGGACAATGGTGCTTGAATTGTGGATGTGATTGGAAAATCAGATTTGTTGCTGATCTGGTGTTTGAGTCATGCTTGTCTGCTTTGGCCGTTCTCTTTGTTTATCTCAGTTTTGCAGTTTCCAGTGCGATGATAGATTTTCAGGTTTCATTGGTTGCATCCATGAGTTGTGCAATGTTGTGGGCTGTCCTTACCTACATGTTTGTTGTGAGACAACTCAGGAGTGGACTATCAATATCCACGAGGTTGTAACAGTGTGGTGCAGATCTGTTAGCTAACCTTGTTTGTGGTCACTTGTGCATTGGCGTGGAATTTTTGAGATGAGAGGAGGAATGGTGTTTGAGTACTTGAATAGTCAGTTATGGGGACCTATAGAATGTGAATCATGATGTCATGGAGAGCTGGATACACTGGCTTGTGTAAGATTTTGACAGTGATGGTGTGGTCTGCGTGATCTGGTGATCTTGGTGCAGTTTGACATTGTTGTCTGATGGCCATGTTGTTGTTTTGTACCTGGAGGTTTTCGGATCAGCAGATGTTTGGTCATGATGCTTGGAAGGCTCGGTGTCACAGTTCTATGGGAGCTTTAGCAGTGACTGTGGATTCATTAGTTGGTGATGGATGTTCTTCTTTGGTGTTGCAGATGCTCGTGGTGGGATTCTTAGATCTTGTTGTTGTAGAAGAGTTCTTTCACATCTGCATGGTCACTATTTGAAGATGTGCAACATGTTGGAGCCATGGAGAACTTTGGTAGTCTTTGGCTAAGATGCTGGTGGTGCTTGACAGGTGATGTTGGTTTAGAGTTTGTTTGCTTTATGTCATGGTATACTCTTGCTTGTGCATTAGAGTTTTGGCATGTTGCTTTGCTCTTGAGACCATGGATAGCTCACTTGAAGCATGGTATCTCCTAAGGGGGATGTATAGATCATGGTGTCATGATAAGTTCTTGTTCAGTTGGTTTGGAGCTTTGATAGTGGTTTGGTGTTTCTTTATGCTTTGAGTACTTTGGTCATATGTTGGTGGAATTCATGTTAAGTGCATCAATGCAGTTTGGAGTTATCATGAGATGACAGTTTGTTGGTGCTCATGGATGCATGGAGAATAAGGTGAGGCTGGAATTCTTTTGAGAATGTTGTTATTACAGCTAAAAGTTCGAGTAGCCTGCACCTTGGTTGAACATGAGTTCAACAGAGACCATGAAGGAAATTGCTCTTGGGTAAGTCACGGTGGCTTGTATATCTTGGAGGACCATATTTTCTTTTCTTCTTGGTCTGCTCGGCAGTGAGGTTCATTTGAAAGGTATTTTCCCATTATATCTTTCAGATGTGTGTTATTCTTTATCTTTCATGGATATGAATCTTGAGTTGTTGTTTTAAAATTTTGGAGGATTCATAATGGAAGGTGGACAACATAATTTATCTCCTTTTTCTTTTTGAGGACTAATAGGAGATGGTTATATGGGTGAGTTTGATCTTCTTTGAGGTGCTTACATCCATGGATCTGTTGGGTGTTGTTATGGATTTTCTCTTCAGGATGTGAAGAAGATGATTCTTGGTACAACTGGCATTTAGAATTGATTGTAGGAGGATGCTACATGTTTTGATTTGTAGTTTCTCTCTAATCTATTCTTTGCTTCCTATATGTTTGTTTTTATATGACTTTAGATGTGAGATGATTTTGTGAAGCCGAGTTGGTCACAATTTGTGGTCATGTGTTGTCACTTGGGTGATGACACGAAGGTTCTTGTGCTTCTTTCTTCAGTCAGATATGGAGGATCTTGGAAGAACTATGGAAGACAGTTGAGAGAATTTTCTTGCAACAAGTGGTGCAGATCAGTGTGGATGTTCCTTGGAACTACATCGTTACTCATTTCTGTGTGCAGGGATTGGTGGACTTAGTATGCCTGGATCACGTGTGATGGTGCTTTGTTTATATTCATCTGGACAGTACCTTTGAAGTGGGAGTACCTGGATGTGTTTAGTCTTTTGACTGGTTGACACATGGTGCTTGTGTTTGCTGTTGTTGGGTTGGCTGAGTGATGGCATGAGTTCACTGATGTTCATACCTTTGAGGTATGGGTGGTTGGATGACTCAGCATGAGCTATGGGTGTTTTTTTTCAATCGCGTGGGTTTTGATCAATTGGATGGGGGCATTCAATTTTGTGGTTGTTGTTCTAGTTGATGGTTTATCTTGTTATGGAGAATGGTTTGTCATTTTGTGTTTGTGTTGTGCTTCATCATTGTTTTTGTTGTTCCTTTTCCGCCTAGAGGATCAGTTGTTTGCATTCCTGAGACTGGTGCTTTTTCACCTTGGTGTGTTCCTGTGTTTGGAGCTATTCCCTGAGATGGTGGACATTTTTGATGTCATTGCAAGGGTCTTGTTTGGAGCGTGGAAGCATGGTTTTGGTCCTTATTCGGGTGTTTCAAGGAAGCCTGAAAGTCTTTGGCAAGTGAGATATTATTGGGAAATTATGCCTCAATGTTTTGGCTTGTTCCTTTTAGACTTGACATTTTCGTTCATGTTCTGGCCTTTACCGCAGCGGTCTGGCTTGGTCTTGACGGTTTCTATTTGGTGGTTACTGCCTTACCGCACGTGATGAGTTCACTCACCACGGTGGCACGGTAAGGCATCATGCGGCCTACACTGGCAGTTACCACCTTATCGTGTGTGGTGAGTTCTCTCACCATGGTGGTGCAGTAAGGCCACCAACGACATGGCTCGGTGGTTACCAGCTTGCCGGTGGCAATGGTCCCTCTCACCATGGTTTCCGTGGTGAGACTGCCGGCGGTGGGCTCGGCGGGCACCGCCATACCCCAGGTGGTGGTTCCTCTCACCGTGGTGTCTATGGTGAGACTGCCAGTGATTGGCCTAGTGTTTACCACCCTACTACGGGGTGGCTTGGAGGCCCTTGTGGTAGCGTGGTGTGACCGCTAGCGGTTTGCTAGGCGTATACCGCCATACCAAGGTAAGGCTCAGGTGGCTCAATAGTAGCATGGTGTAGTCAGAGTTTGGGCTCGGTGATGGCTTGGGTGAGCTCAGTTGGGCTCATCGCCATACCACTAGGTGAGACAGACAAGGCAACGATAGCGAGGTAGATGGATGGGTGAGCTCAGATGAGCTCACAACCATACCACGAGGTGACTCAGATAGGGGCACGATAGTGTGGTGGAGTCAGGGTGCGAGCTAGGATGGCTTACCGCCATACCTCGAGGTGAGTTCGATGGGGCAGCGGTAGTGAGGTAGATGGCTGGGTGAGCTTAGGCGAGCTCACCACCATACTGCGACTGGGTCATGTGGGCTCGTCGATAATGCGGTAAGAGCTCAGATGAGCTTGGAACTCGGTTGACTAAGTTGGACCGATTTGACCGACTGTCAGAAGTGATAGGCGAATGAAATGGCGACACGTGGAAGATCCTTATGATCTCATTGGCCAAATGGTTATTTTTTGATGTGCGATTGAGTTGCATTATTATAGCAAGATTGATGGACATGTCTGAGACCGGATTTAATGTTGCGCAGCTCGATGCTTGCAGATTAAGTGATGCACGTTATCAGAAATGGAATGCTTGCAGATGGATAATTTATTATCCTGATGACCATTGCTGGTAGGGATAGACTGAACAGGTTGGCTCACCATATAGGAGATTAGGTGTGCAGTTCGATAAAGAAGATGAGCAATTGAAGTGAGAGGCAGAGAGTGTTCAAACGGTTCTAACTGTGAACACTTTGTCTCCTAGTTCTACAAAGATGTGAACCTGTGGAGGTTGTGTGGCTGGGCTGGCCATGAGGCTAGCTGCGAAATTCATTTGTGAGGAGCTGAAGGGAATCTACACAGTATGTCATGAGGACATTGTAATTGTGTAAAGATTCTATTTTGTGTTGCCTATTATCTTTCTCCAGATGAACAAGATCTAATATCCTAAAGAGCATAGCTCTGTGTTTGTATTGTAACCATTTTAGTAACTAAATAATACAAGTGAGCTGAATATTTTGGAGTTGGGGTTTTTTACCTAAAAATGTTTTCCCCACGTAAATCTGTGTGTTCATTTTTTTTGTCTTTCATGGTTGTTTGATTCAGTTTCTTGAATTTTTTCTTATGTTGAATCTATTTTAAGTTAATAATTTACTTCTCTCAGAGGATCAATGGGGGATCAACTGTGCCTGCTATTGCTTTATGGCTTTGAAGTGAAAAATAAAAATCACTAAGGCACTGTTGTCTTAGATGCTAATCTATGATGACAAAAACGAATCCATATCCCCAACAATCATGTCCTCTCTATGTTCTTGGTAAACCTAATATGAAATTCGTGCTTATATCTTCCCAAGGTCTCTTTGGTACTGTCAAAGGTTTATACCATCTAGTATTATGAATACTCCCTTTTGCTACTTAAAAAAAAAATTCAACTCTGAATATACTTCTTGACATCCTTGTATATCTACAGCCAAAAATAGTGTTCACTCACCAAAGCTACTTCTCATTATTGTCCTACTAGTCCTCCACTATGCTTCTCCTTAATATATTCTCCATCATTGGGCTCCTTGGAATACTTAGTTGATTTCCCTTGAACAACATATCTTCTTGAATAAAATAATCCAACCATTGGATTTGTTCTGTTACTACTAGTTCCTTACATTCTCTCCATGCTTCAACAAAATTTGGATCATCCTCATTAACATATTTTAGTTCTTCAAAACCTAATACTTCTATCATCATCTCAATCAGCAAATTCCTTCTTCTACTCAATGCATCTACAACTTTGTTTGACTTGCCATTCCTATGCTTCAACACAAATGTATAACTATGCAAGAACTCAACACATCTCATATGTCTCTAATTCATCTTACCCTGACTATTCAAATAATGCAAGGCTTAATGATTAGTGTACAACAAAAACTCCTTAGGAAACAAATAATGTCTCCACTTCTTTAAGGCTTGAACTATGTCATAGAATTTTTGATCATAAACTGAATATCTTCTCATGGCATCATTCAATTTCTCACTGGAATAAGCTACAGGTATTCCTTCTTGAATCAACATTGCTCCAATTGCATTTCCACTTGAATCACAATCAACTTGAATAACTTTGTCAAAATTAGGCAATACTAACATTGGTTGCTCTATCACCTTTTGCTTCAACAATTTAAAAATTCTTTGGGCTCCGAATGTCCACTTAAAGTCTTTCCTATCTGCTCTCATTTTCTCTATCATAGGTGTACAAATGCTACTAAATATTTTGATGAACTTCTGGTAGAAACTAGCCAATCCATAAAATAATCTTACCTCTCCAATGTTGACTAGTGTAGGCCACTCAACAATTGCTTTAACCTTATCAGGGTCCATCTTCAATCCTTCAATAGAAATGAAAAAATCTAGATATACCAAATCTATCTTCATATAGCTACACTTATTGACATTAATCAACAACTTCTCCTCTCTCAACCTCTGCAATACTTGTATGATGTGCAAAAAATGTTCTTCTTTGGTCTTGTTCTTCTTTGGTCTTACTGAAAAACATAATATTATCCAAGTAAACAATAACAAACTTACCTAATTATTTATTCTATACTTCATTCATCAATTTCATGAAAGTGCTAGGTGCAATGGGAAATAAAAAAGGCATCACTAACCACTCATATAATCCTTCATTAGTCTTGAATGCAGTCTTTCATTCATCTCCCTCTTTGATTCTGATATGATGGTATCCACTCTTTAGATCAATCTTTCTGAAATAATTTTCTCCACTCAAAAATTCCATAATTTCATCCATCCTTGGCAATGGGAATCTATACTTGATTGTGATCCTATTGATTTCTCTTGAATTTGTATACATTTTCCACTCTCCATCTTTCTTTGGTGCAAGTAAAATAGGTATCGCACACGGGCTTAAACTTTCTCTGATCAAAACTTTCTTCAACAACTCTTGTATTTGTTGGTTTAGTTCTTCATTCTCTATTGATATCATTCTATATGCTAACCTGTTTGAAAAACTTGCTCCTGATATTAGATCTATTTGATGAATGATACTCTGGACTGGATGTAAAACATCTAGTACATTCTTTGATATGACATCTTCATACTTTGCTAACAACTCTGCTACCTTCTCATTCCTTGTGATAGAATTCTTCATCTCTGGTTTTCCACTCTTCTTTAGAATCAATGAAAAACATAGGTTCTCATGCCTCAATCCATCCAACAATTTCCTTCCATCTACCAAACATATTTTGGCAGTGCTACAAAAGTCACTTTTTTCCTCTTCCTCCAAAGGTATCAATTTAATTCTCTTGCCATTTGAAGTCATAGTATAGGTGTTTGTTCTTCCATCGTTAATATCTTTCCTATCATATTGTTATGGTCTTCCTAATAGTAAATGACATGCATCCATAGGCATAATATCACACAATACTTCATCCTTATATGATCCTATATGAAATTTTACCAAGCACTTCTCATTCACCAATATCTTATGTTCATCCCAAATCCATTCTATCATATAGGGATTTGGATATTTCAATCTCTTCAAATTCAACTTAGTTACCATTTCTTCTAAAACTAGGTTATCAGTACTACCACTCTCAATGATAACTTTACATACGTTTCCTCTAAAATTACATCTTATTTTTAACAAAATATTTCTTTGTGGTGGTTCCTCAGCTGCTTCTTCATGCATCAAAGCTCTTCTCATTACCAGTAATTCACCTTTCTCAAGTTTCTCAACTAAATTAGGGGACCCAACAGGTTCTTCATCCACATAAGCTACTCTTCCCGTATGCCCAATATTCCTTTTGGTACTGCCTTGATGGCATTCAAATTCTCTATGTCCTTCACCTCCATGTTTGAAACAAGTTCCTCTAAATGGTCTCTTCTCAGATATTCCACCATCTCTCTTATATCCTTCGCTACAATAAGAATTATGACCTCCTTTGTCACTGTGGTAGAAATGTGTATCTTCTCTTCCTCTATGGTATGAATTGTTATCCTTTTATTCACTATGGTATGGTTTTCTATCCTTTCTTTGATATGCATAAGGTATTCTTTCTCATGATTGTGATCTGCTCCTCTAGAATATTCATCTTGCACTTCTCTGCCTTTGTTCAAACTTCTTGTTCAGCTTCCCCTCTACTTTTAGCACAAATTGGTATGCTTCTTCAACTGATGTCATCGTTTCTAGTCTCAACTCTTCTTGGATGTTTTTCCTCAGTCCATTGATGTACCTCACAACCTTATATTTTCTTGCTTCACTATCTTCAGTTCTGATGATCATCTTGTAGAATTCTTCAGTATATTCTTTCACAAATCTCTCATTTTTCCTCAAATTTTGTAATCTCTTCATTAGTTCAATTTCATAATCTACTGGTATGAATTGATTTTTCAATTTTGTCATCATTATATCCCACTTTTTGATTTTATCCTTTCCTCTCCTATTTCTATCTGATTGAACTTCTTTCCACCATAAAGCAGAATATCCTTTCAACTTAGTTTTCACAAATCTAAGTCTTTCTGGATCTTTAATTTATTCATATTCAAAGTATTCCTCTATTTCATTGATTCAATCAACCAATTCTTCAAGGTTTAAATTTCTCATGTAATTTTTAATTTTAAGTCTACATCGCTTACCAATTTTAGAAATTGCTTTCAACATCTTCACTTGATTCAATTTTCTTATTTTCCTAGGGCTTCCTCAATTTGATTCACACCATGATCTAATTCATCATCACTTTCATCCTCATGTCTAGGGTTTAGGAATCCCCTTCGATCTTCTTCAACAACATGTAATTGAACTCACATTGATCACATCATTTCCAACATCTCATCCATTCTTCTAGTGACATTCACCATAGTAGGAACTTTCCTAGGTGGAATATCTCCCCTTGGATCCAGTGCAATTGCCTCAATTCAATGATTTGGATACAAGAGTTTCAACTGCCTCACAGTCGGTGATTGGTTGAAAACACATGTAGTCTACCTTAGGTTGATGATTTTTTCACCACAAGGAATGTCTTCAGGACTTACAAACTCACTCTGATACCACTTGGTGCAGTCACAAACTGAGGGTCCAAAAAGGACTATCCAACTATGCAACTTAGAGTCGACACAATGGAATTAACACAAGATACTGATTAGAAAATATGAAATTTCATTGATTCAATAACTGTAAGTCTTACATGCATCATGTGTGAAATAATCAAGGCTCACAGGCTTGTTGCAAGGGCATTACAACTGGCCAAAGGCATTATTCAGACAATTGATCCTACTAACTTTTGAATTATCTATCTAACTACTAATGATTGATTACAATGAATTAAAAATGATCTTAAATATGATTCTCCAACTCCAATAATGGTCTGTGCATCAGCCTCAAAGGTTACAAACCTTGATAGATGATCAAGTGTGTAGGTTAGCCTTAAAACGTGAAAGATAATCCTTTGCAAGATGAAATGTATTGTGGATCTCCAAGAAAAATCTCCTTGGAGCCAAAATGCTTGTATGATGCTCCATTAAGCTTTGCACACTTCGAAATAGGTCCACACTATGAAATATAGACTAGGTCGGCCCCAAATGCTTTGATTGAGATGCCAGTGAATTCTAAGAGTGATAACTTTCTACAAACAAATGAAAATCTCTTGAGATCTAGATATGTTGTAGATGACCTCATGTAGATGATATATCCTTCTCTATGAGCTAAGAAATGACAATATGGTGAAATGCAAAATAAAATTCTGAAACTACTACTAACTGGAGTGCAAGAACAAAAATGTTTTTGGTTGATACAAGATTGCTTTACAACCAAGGATTCTCCTGCATAAAATGTTTTTCTAAAAAGGTTTCTCCACATACATCCAATTTTATGTGTTACAATTTTTATGGTTTGCTATTTTTAAACACTAACATAATCTTTTATAGGTAATCACTTGTTGAATAAATAAAAATTATATTTACATACTTATTTAAAAGTTTTTGTTGTAAAATTTTTTCATCATCTTAACAATAATAAAATCATTACTTAAATTATGTGTGATTTGGGATACTTGATGTGAAAGACTAGAAGTGTATCTAGTTTCATTGCATGCCCTTCATTATTTATTACATGTGTATATGGTTAAGTTATGCATGAAATCTAACTAAATTAGTATAGAGAAATAATTTCATGCAAATAGAAAATAAGGGGAGATGTTTGGATTTAAAGGTCTTTTAAAATGTCATATTAGCTTTATTTACATAAAAATAAAGGGGTTTGTATGTATATATGCATTGAGGGGTAATTGTGACTTTTCTAAAGTAAAATTGATTTGTTAGAGAAAGTATTATAAATCATTTTAGATATTTTCTTAAAATATATTAGTTCATTTAGTTATAAGTTTAAGCGTGAAAATTAAAAAGGGATAATTGATTTCGGGTTTTACCTTATATGCATAAAAGGAATAGATTTTACTCTTATCTTTTTTCTATTTTTATGTATTATTGGGAAAGACAAGAAAAAAAAAAGATTTTCAAAAAATTTAAATAATTGAATCATTGAATTTTAGGGAAGAAAAATTTCTTGAAGGTGGATTGGATTTTCTTGCATGATGTCTCTATTGGAGTGAAGATATATAATTCATTAACCTTGGATTTATCAATGCATATCTCTTGTGAATTATGTGTAGTTTATAGAAATAATCTCATGTTTGACATTGTATGCAAATAATGAAATTGGGGAATGTTGTTGGATTTATCATGTCAAATTGTATGCTTGTTATATTCATGGGAGTAAATTGGAAAGGCGTAATTATCTATTAATTTTAATGAGGAGGAAAAGGTAGAAATAGATTTTTTTGGATTGGTCCAGTGAGGGGTTAAGGCCCTCTCCCATATTTATATAAATAATTAAAAAAAAAATTTACATAGAAAATCCCTAGAGAATTCAGGCATAGATCAACATGAAACTAACAATTACTATCACTAAACATATAAGCTATCAAACAAAGATTGGGTATTTCCCATTATTGTGTGCACAAAACTATACCTCTTTACATTACCAAAATACCAAACAAAACCAAAATCTAGATAAGAAATTTTTTATAGAGCCTTGACTTCAAACAAGTGTTGAATAGTACCAAACCACTCACAATGGTGTCATGAGCACCATCCTCTATCTTATTAAAGAGAAATACCCTTTTTGAGAGGAAATTGAAAAATACACAAATGAAATCATACTCCAAGATTCCATCAAAATTTATTTGAAATGAATAATTAATCATGAGAATGAGCCTTCACCATAAGTTGAGGAGGATAAATGATTGAAAAAAACATAATATTGGGGAAATTTGGTAATTGAGAGGTTATATCAACTATTGATAGTTTTTTTGTTTGATTTATCCCTCTATAAAAAATCAAATCTACCTCAAAATTTATTTCTTTATAACAATGTTGTATAGAGAAATGAGGAATGGAGTTTAATATTTCTCACACATCTTTAAGTATATTCTTGATTTTCCAATTATTGGAGTGATTATTCATTAGACATAAAATTATCACCTTTGAATCAACTTCTATGATAACATTATCAATATTAAAAGATTTGATTAGCTTGAGTCTCAATAAAAGAGACTATACCTTCACTTCATTATTAGTACCAATACATAAATTTTTTCATTGCTTTGATCGATTTTCCTTACTAATCCTAAATGATGCATCTAGCCCCAGAGGGAGCCACATTTCCCCTAGAAGCACAATCAAAGTTCAAATTTTTCATTCTATGCTAAGATGGATTTTATTTGATATAGTTTCTATTCATTCTTGAATTGGAAGAAATAGATAGTGTAAGGCCTTTCTAATATTCAATCAACTTGGTGTTTATGAGTGGACACACAATTCAGAGGACAGGTGTTACACCTTGTCTCTTAATTACTAGATTACTTTATTTATGAGTAAATATGATGATAAATGTGAATCCAAACTTTAATATGCTCAATAGGGGAGTGAAATACTGAATGTGCATTATGATGTTATTAATTTTGAAGGTATGATTATGTTCTACACTAATAGGAAATGCGATGAGTAAATATGTATTACAATATGAATTCTTTGATGATGCAAATGATTTATGATGCTAATGGATTTTATATGAACAAATAACTACCTATGTGATGTACTAAGTTGAATGCAGGAACATGTTTGAACCTCCAGAAGAGAGGGGGAGTATCACCCAAGAGAGTAGCTTGGTCTGGTAACCCTTTATGAGCCTAATTGAGTATTCATATACTCACGTCCTATATTGGTTTAGAAGAGTCAAGTCAGTTAGGATTTGGTAAGTAAACCCTTAGTTGAAGTCTTAGATATATTGGAGAGATTGAATGTTCATCTTTGATTGATTATGGTTTTGGTTATAATCTTGTTCTGTGGATGTTCGTGATTGGGGATTTGTTTAGTCATCTTTTATTGGTTATGGTTTTAGCTTTTATTTTTGGGATTGGTTCTTTGGTTAAATTGCATGTCTAGATCCTTGTTTTAGGTTTGAGTTCTTCTTTGTGTAGTGTAGTCACGGAAATAGTACACCACACCTTGGAGGAATAGAGCACAAGGATAGGGTTCCTATTTCAAACTTGCTACACTCAAAGACACCTTAGAGATATAAATCCAATAAATAATGGAGGGAGAGATCTGACAATAAGGTATCTTAGGATATGAATTGAGATTACAAAAGGGGTCCACCACCAAGTAAGAACTTTGAAAATACAATGAAATGCAAAACCCTAGTTGAATGCAAAATAACTCTAAATGACCTAGAAAGACGAATTAAATGAAACAAAAAAATATAATATAGAAAGTGTGCACTTGGAAAATTGATGATGACTAGAAACAAATCTGAAATTTTGAAAAACCTAAATTTTTGACCTACTAGAACTCATTCGCCATTTTGGGTGAATCAGTCCTAGTTCTGGATTTCTGCACCAGAGTAGGTTTCGGGCAAATGGGTATCCAAATTTGTAAAGATCTCCTAAAAAAACCTATAGTTGGGCTCATTCACCACTCTTGGTGAGTGAGTCCAGTTTGGATCTTCTCTTCTCAGTCTGCTTAATCCTTTCTTGTAGGTTCCTAGATCCAAAACCCTGATTTCGGGGTTGTAGATGACCTTTTAGTGAAGATTTTGACCTTACAAATGAAGGGAAAAACCCAACAAGCTTGAAACTTAATCTTCAATGATCTTCAAGTCTTCAAAGCACCTAGATTTGCAATCACACAAAGAGAGAGAGAGAGAGAGATAAAAAGTGTTGATTGTTAGGGAATAGGGGTTTTCCTTGGTCAAACCCCTTGTAGGTAATTAAACCAAATGATGAGACAATGAAATGAAGACATGAAACATGAAAAAAAGAACATGAATCATGGAAAATAATACCTTGGATGATTTCTTTAGATGATGCTTTGTAAATCTATAAATCAACATGAAATGGCCATGAAGGATGTAGATCTTGATCTTTGACAATAAGAATAGAACAATGCTTGGTATTGGATCTTCAATGCTACATCACAACACTAGATCAGTAACATGCTTGATGGATCTTGAATTGCTACAACACTTGATGAAGGATCCACCCTTGAAGACACTTGAATGCCCTTGTGAATGATTGAATTCTCTTGTGATCTCAATATGCTATTATTAATGCTCTCAAAAAAGTCTTAAATCACTTGATTGCTTGTTATATTACTTAGGTGTAAAATGAGTGAAATAACCTTATATTTATACTTAATTATGCAAGAATTCCAAAAATTACAACTCTAAAAGCCAACATCAGATCTAGGAGAATAAAATCCCACCAAAAATTTAAATTAAATTTGAATTTTGGTCACGTAGGACTCATTCTCCCAAGGTGGCGAATGTGTCACATCACACATAATGTATGGGACCAAAAATGAAAAGTGTCTAGAAATGTGTGAAACTTGCATTGGGGCCAAAAAGATCTAGGTGGGACTCATTTTCCCAAGGTGGTGAATGAATCCCAAACACTAAATCTAGGCCACACAAGCCAGAAACACCTGAATTATGATTGGTGTCGAGATTATCCTCAAAAAGATGCAATAAATGAGGCTTGTGGATTCAAAATAGGGCCAATTAAAGCATGAGAAAGCCCAATTATTAATGATAGGCCTAGAAAAGTGTGAAAGTGTGTTACAACACTTTACAACACTCTGAATAAGGAAACATTAATGTTGATTTTTAAAATAGGTTTATTATGTTTAGTTATGTGATAAAACCCTAGAAAAGTGTGAAAGTGAGTTACAACACTTTAGCAAGGTACCATTAAAATTCATTAGTTCACAAGAACCCAAGACCTAATGTGAATGTGTTATCCATATTACAACATCAAATCAAGGCAACATTAAGCCAAAATCACAAGGAGGGCCCAAACAAGTCAGAAAAAGTAGAAGGGTTACTTTTTTGGTGGTCACATGTAGTTACTAACCAATGATTATATATATAGTAAATATATATACATATGTGTGTGTGAAAATGATAACTCATGCATGAGTACATCACATGCATAGGGAAATCGAATGAACATATACAACACATATATATATATGTATGTATACATTCAATATATATTTATCAATCAGTGAAAACATAACTATATGCATTATATATATTGTAGTGTAGGAAAAAATATCCCTTTTTCACACTTAATTTGGAAACAATTAGTATTAAAATGAACCTAGTGTTGCCTTAATTTAGTGTTGTAATATATTTTTCATATTCACATTAAGTTTAGGGCCCTTTTAAATTAAATGGACCTAATTGTGCCTTGTTTTTGATGTTGTAAGGTGTACCTTTACACTTTCACATTAATCTAGGGATTTATTAATTGATTGAGGTTAATTTTCCTTAATTGTCCCCTTTAATTCAAATCCAAGCCTAATTAAATATAATTTCTGAGGGATAAAACCCGAAATTCATAAATGCCATTACAAAACACTTAACTTTGGAAGATGAATGTCCTAGGTAAGTGACCTAGGACCCATTCACCATAGGGCGAATGGGTCCTCACTTAGGACTAGGACCCTATTTTTACATAATATTTAACACTAAGCAATGTGTGTCCTAGGTAAGTGGCCTAGGACCAATTCACCCTATGACGAATGGGTCCTCACTTAGACCTAAGACCCCCTTTAAAATATGTTTTTGGTGGTATTTTAGTGATTTCAGATCTATAATTCAATGTTGGCTTGTAAAATTTGAATTTTAGAAATTAATCTTAAGATATGTATAAATACAAGGCTATTTCACTTAGTTTCACCTAGCAATTTCAAGTCTTCAAACATTCTAGAAAGTTTATGAGTTCAAGAGAATTCAAGAGAATTTTCAAGGCATTCATGGGCAGACTTATAGAAGATTATTGCAATAATCAAGATTCCTTCCATCATGTCAAAGGTGTATTACATCATGCATGTTGTTTGAACTAGTGATGTAGTGTTCAAGGTCTATCCAAGCATATCAATGACATTGTTTCACATCAAGTTTCATGATCAAGATCTACATTCATTCAGGCCACTTCATGCTAGTGTACAGATTTATTGTCCAAGGTTTCAAATAAGGTTTCATTGTTTCATTATAAGGTTTAATTACCAAAATGGGGTTTGACCAAGGCAAACCCCCATTCACCTAACAAACAATTTTTTTTATCTCTTTGATGTGTGATTGCAGATTTTAGGTTGAGGATGCTTTGAAGAGAAAAATTGAAGAAAGTTGCAAGGTTGTCAAAGTTGCAAGAAAAGTTGTCAAATCACTGAAACTCTTCTACAGATTTTATTTATGGTTGTGCGATAGTGAACACCTAGAATCTAGGAGTGTAGATCGAGCATAAGAGAACCAAGAAAGTGATTTCTAGAAACCATGGCTAGGACCCATTCATTATAGCGCAAATGAGTCCTTAGTGAGCTTCAAAAGGTGACTTTGGGTGAAAGGTACAATTTTTTTTTACCTTTCCAGATCTTCCTTTTGATTATTTTTTAGTTAGATTTGATTATTGTTCTTCATTTACATATTATAGCTTGCATTTTGAATGAAATTAGGAAAAATAGGTTATTTTGGTGAACCCCCCTTTCATAACATTTTTCAACACACACCAAAACAACACATATTTTTCTTTGTTTCATTGTGGTGAACCTAAGTTTGACCATTGCATTTTTTGATTTTGCGAGTCTTCTTTCATCCTAGATTTATATCTTGCATTTGTTTGCATTCTTTGCATTGAATTAGGTCTCATTTAGGGTGTCTAGTTTGCATTCAACTTTGCATTTCATTTAAGGGTTTTAGGATTGCATATTTTGCATTCTCTAAATCTGAAAAATACAAAAAAACTAGTCATCTTGCATATAATTTACATCATATTAACTTGAATTTGAAAATTGAAACAAAATTGCATATCAAACTAGGTTTTCTAGGTTGTCATTTTGTCACATTTTACACTTGCATTCAACATTGAATTTATAGAAAATTAAAATTAAAACTTGTTGTATCAGACTAGAATCTAGAAACTATTGAAAATCAATCAAAAATCTATAAAAAAATATTTCAAAACCCTCACGTAGGACCCATTCTCCCTAGGGTGAATATGAGTCCTTGATTAGGGTCACATTCTAATTTTTTAGGCATTAAAAAATTCTTCTTGCATTCCTATTTGCTACTTTTAGATTTTTGTTTCTATTTGTAGAATTTTTGTTTCATCAATTCAATCACATCTAGCCTAATTTTATAAAGTTAGTGCATTGTGTGATTTCAAAATTGCATTTACAAGACTTCATTTTTAGGCTTTTTGCATAGTGTAATCAGAAAATTACTATGTTTAAGTCTGAAAATCTAAAAATGGATAAGTGTTTTAGTAATATGTGGAAATATTTGTTCTCCTTGGTTGATGTTTCAAGTTATGTTTTTGGTAATGATTATAATGCAATTGAATCTAACTATGCTCAATAAACTCCTAATGAGTGTCCTCATGAAGTTGACATCATTGGAGAAGATGATGCTAGCATGCATGAATTCATAAATTATTTCCTTAACAATCTTATGAATAATGCATCCTTTTATCCTTCCATGAAACAATCAACACAACTTGATATGTGCAGTTTTGCACACATGCCCCACTGAAAGTAGGGACCCTCTCTTGGCCTACCTTTCGGCCCACTTCTGTGGCTTGCCCCCTCTTTTGTGCTTATCTTTGAAAATATTGGGGTTTTGGTATTTGGTGCTTGCCTTGGTTGTGGGTGCCTTTGTGTTGAGTTCCTGGTGGTTTTGGAGTCTTGCGGATGTCCTCTCCGAGGTGGTCTTCTTTTGCCTTCTATTTTTTCCCTTGGTGTTTTTGTTTGGGTCCTAAGGGTTGGTTTTCCCCCTTAGGTTTTCCTTGTTTTCCTTGCTTCTTTTGTTCTACCAGAGGTAGAACCGAGATGGGACTTAACTTTGAACTTTGGCTAAGTTCTCAGTTTTGTTCCCGTTCCTGTTTCGGCTCCACTTCTTGGTCCCTTGCTTTCTTCTACGTTTTGTTCATTTTCGTCCTAAGGGTTGGTTTCCTCCCTTAGTATTTTATTTTCTTCGCTTCCCCCTTTGTTCTGTCAGAGGCAAAATGGGGATGGATCTGAACGTTGAACTTTGGTAAAGTTCTCGGCTCGATTTCCGTTCTCGTTCTAGCTCCGCCTCCCGCGTTCTTTTTTTCCTACTGTTTTGTTTGTAGTCGGCCTTCGGGTTGGTTTTCCTCCCTTAGGTTTTCCTCGGCTTGCTCTTTTGTCATTTCGTCAGAGCTGGGACCAAGATGGAACTTAACTTTGAAATTTGGCAAAGTTCATGTTCCTTTCCCATTCCCGTTCTGCCTCCACTTCCACCAGGGTTGGTTTTGTTTCCGTCCCCACCTGTTCCCCTTCGGTTCCTTTCCTGTTCCCATTCTTCCTCCACTTCCGCCGAGGTTGGTTTTGTTTCCGCCCCCGCCTATTCCCCTTCAGTTCCCATTTTGGTTCTCGTTCTGTCTCTGCTTCCGTTGGGGTTGGTGTTGTTTCTGCCTCCGCTTATGTCGGGGTTGGTTTTGTTTTCGCCTGTTTCCCTCCTTTCCCTTTCTTGTTCCATTTCTGCCTCCGCCCCACCTGTTTTGTGTCTCTGTTCCTATTTTTCTCGTGCTTCTACCTTCGCCTAGGTTTACGCTTGATTCTCTTGCCTTAGGAACTCTATTGTACCTACTTGTATTTTTGTGATGTATTGGGCATTAATGATGGCCCATTTGATTGTAGGTTGGTTCGGGTTGGGATTGTTGGATGTACTCTGGGGATTTGGCATGATTTGCACGTGCAGTCAAGTGCACTTTGTGAATGCTATCATGAAACCCATTTCCGCATGCAAGGTCGATTTGGTTGGTGGCCATTAATGGCAGGAAACTGCAATTTGAAGGGGCTCAACCTAGTTTTGTTCGATCTGAGCCATTTATTTTCATAGATTGGGTTTGATCGGTGGCTTGTGTTCCATGCTAGTGTTTTCGCATGCGTGGTTGTTTGTGTGGGTGTGGCTCAAGGATCCATTTCCCTGAATTTTTGTGATCCTAGTTTGATCTGATGGGGGTCCTTTCTGCATTCAATGCTTCACGACGGGTTATTGTTGGTTGTCGGGGCCGATTTGATGTGTGACCAAGCTTCCTTGTAACCCTAGCTTTGTTTCACGTGGGATTGTTTTTCTATAAGTATGGCACTCTGACTTATTTGTTCAGTTAGGTTGGAATAGGTTAGGATTCAGATTGGCAGACTAACTCAGAAGATTTGTAAGCAATAGATTTAGCAGTAGAGTAGCATGTTAGAAGATTAAAATTTAGTTTTTTACATTTCAAGCAAGTGTTGTAACAAACTAGAATTGTTGCAAATGTGATTATTTAATACAAGGTGTAGACATTGTATTATGACTGGTGCCTTCTCTTGCAGTGAATAATATTGCATGGTTCTTGTTCTGTCTTTCAAATCACTTGGAAATGTTTGGATGTATCTTAGATTTAGTTAGTAATGCTTGTGATTTAATGCCTAGAGTGTTGTAGCAATCCCTGGTTCATATCTTGGGCAACTTCTTGATTATGGGAATGCTATGGAAGTTCAACCTATACCCCATATTCATGTGCTTAGTTCAACTGTAGATATTCATTCAGTCTTATTGGATGAATTCCTATAGCCTGAAAATATTTAACACCTTAGAAGATTGCATTATTTTCTACAAGATTGCAAGTATAGCCTAGGTCGAACATAAATTAGTTTAAGGGATTGGTCCATTCCAAGTATTTCATCGTTTGCATGGTTAATCTTAGAAGTAGTGTTAACATTAGGACTTCTGAAACCCTCATATTTTGTTGTTTCTTTTATTATATGGTTAGAACATGAAATTAAAGCATCACCACATCTTAAAATATGATGAGTTTAGAGCTTCCAACATTTGTACGTAAGACCCCTTGTGATTACCATCATTTTCACATTTTATCACTGAGTTTGTTCTACTGCATTGTTATGACCTGACACCCGTGAGACCTTGGGGTTATCTTTTTGATCATAGAGATCAAAATTTCAAGAGAGATAGGATAAATTTTATTCAATCTAAGTTGTTGATGTGCAGAAACACCAAACAATAGGATTGGTGCTAGAAGGAGGGCCTGAACAAGCAAGCTGGAGCATTTTCTAAATTCCATTTCTCTTGAGAGGCTCAGAAGGAGAACCAGATCCATACCAGGGGAAGAAGAAGAGTTTCAAGAATTGCCACCTCCAACCAGGTCAAGAAGGACCAGAAGAAGGGAGGACCCATCATCCATTCCATCATTTCCACCATCCCCATCTTCATTTGATTATGAGATTGGTTCCATTCCACAACCCCAACCAGTCATTCATTGACCATTACCACCTCCACTGATGGATTTCTTGGAAAATAACCCGTCACCTCTAACATTCAATAACTACAATGTTATGCCCAAGAACCCTGAGCATTTTTTCTCTAAGTTTCACACAAATGACCCAAATAGGACAAAAGAAGAGCATATTAGGATCTTTCAGACTTGTCTGAGGGATAGAGGGATTAATCATGAGGATGTTGCATGTAGACTTTTCCCCTATTCTCTAGGAGAGGAGGCCTTTTATTGGTATAACCATTTACCTGCTGCATCCATCTCTAACTGGGCTGAGCTTGAGGCTGCATTCCTGCTGAAATTTAATATTCTCATTAGTTCTAATGAGCTATATATGCAGTTTAATGTAGTAAAAAGAGAGATTAATGAGCCTATAGGATCATTCAACAATAGGTTCCACCGAGCATACATTAGACTCCAAGCACCTTATGCTAGAAATAAGGACACTGCCTTGGAGGTCTACTTCGAAGCCCTTGACAACCTTACTTCCACCTTCCTTAAGTGGAGAACTAATCCCCCGACTACCTTGCTCATTGCATATACAGAGGCTGTTAAGGTTAGTACAGACCTGAGACAACACTTGTCTAGACCTCTACTATCTCTAGGACCAACTGCTCACCCAAGCCAAGTCCAATCTCTCAACCAGGCTTTGACCAATCACACGCCTATCATGAATACTATTCCATAGTTTCCTCTGGTCCCTCACCCGAGTCACCCAATAAACTAGGTCCAACCAATACCTGGTTATCCCCAACAAAATGCTAACCATCCCATCCATTCATAATCACAAGCTGGTTTCCCTACATATTTGTAGAAATTGAAAGTTTTGAATCAGTCTATTGGTTCTGGAGGAGTGTTAGGATACTCCCCAAACACTATGAATCCAATGCCTTACAACAATCCTAATAAAGAAAGGTTAGATGAGTTAACTGAGCAAGTGAAGAAGCTGAACATGGAGGTAACCTACTTGAGGAACCAAAACAATCAACTCCAAGCTAATCAAAAGAGCATGCAATCAAGTTATAATAGAGGGAAACACTATGAGAGAAATCAAAACTTTGAAAGAGGACAAGGTTCTGGTCAGAACTTTGATAGAAGTCAACAAGGTGGAAAAGGATTTGAAAAAAGACAACCACCTAGATAGAATAGGCCGTGGAATAGTGGGCCTAACAATGGAGGAGTTCCCACTCCACTAGATCAACCTTCCAATTTGAAGAAACCTCCAAGTGTTGTGTACTTAGCAGAGGCTACTTTGTCTGGATGGTGTAGGCTTCACAAGACCAGTCAACACTCTGAGCTTGACTGCCCTGAATTTCAAACTGCTGCTTCCATTTTTCAATATGAAGTTGAAAACAACTCCACCAACCAAGAATTGGTACCCTCAAACCCCTATGATTCCCTATTTTTGGTGTTGAATCATGATCCTTTCCCAAGGGATGATGAGAATGGACTGGAAGAGGAATCAAGTAGCCAGAATGGGGAGGCTGAACAAGTGCTCAATGAAGATGAAATCTCTCAACTATTCAATGAAAAAACTAAGAATGATAATGGCCCATTGGATGAAGAAGAGGTTGGTGTTGAGGAAGTGAAAACATTTCAGCAACCTGTCAGAAAGTATGATCTGAGGAGCAAGCCCCACAAGAATCCACAAGCTGGAGGACCTTTTACTGCATATACCCCTCCACACAATTTTACTACTCCACTAGATCCACATGCCAATAACAATCCATCCTACCCTCAAGTGCCAACACAATACCTCTCAAAGGAAGGACAACCAAATGTTTCCAAAGGAAGCAATCCTGATGCAACAAAGGATAGAAAGACTGGTCATTCTAAGGAGCTCCACATTGACATGAATGTGGAGCATCTGGGAGAATATGTCACTGAGGAACTTAGAAAAGTAAAGGTGAGTCTTTCTTCTTTTGAGTTATTAAGAGTTCCTGAAATCATAAATGTATTCCTAGAGTCCTTTAATTCAAGTATAGAAACACAAGGAGTAGCAACCAATGAGGCAGTTGCTAGGCTTCCTGGTTCATAAATACCCAAAGGTCCTAGTCAATCACAACTCGGGGATAGGGGTAAAGAAAAAGATAAGGGCCAAGTTGCACAAGCTAACTCACAATTGAATTTATTCCAAGGAAAAATGGAAACCACTCCTTTTCTGATCTCCATTTGTATATTTGGTAAAAATCTACACAATTGCCTACTGGATTTAGGGGCATCCACAAATGTTATGCCATTTTCTATCTATAGGGCCCTTGGTATTACCACTGTAGCCTCTCAAAAGAAGGTCACCCAATTGGACAAAACAAAGGTGAATATAGTAGGAGAACTAAACATGATTCCCATGCAAGTTGCCTTAGATCCTAGAGTGCAACAAGTGCTTAATATTCAGGTAGCTGACATTCCTGACACTTATGGTTTGATCTTGGGTAGAGATTTTACCAAGACACTAAATGGATACACATCCACAAATCACTCCCATATGTGGCTCCCTTGGAAAGGAGTCCCAAATCGGATCAGAATTGAGAGAGAACCTAGAATGAAGTATGTCATTACTGAGTATCATAATACTTGAAATGAGATACTGGTATCAGAAGTTAGTATGGGGAACTATGTCTTGGCCTCCCCTGTTTCGGACACAGAGGAAATCTTGATGTTGCAAAGCTCTTCTAGTGAGTCCACATCAGAAGTTAGTAGCTCCAAAGTGCAATTGGAACAAACAGAAGAACTTGATGATCAAATAGATAAAAAACTCAGTCTATTGGATAACTTCTAGGAGTTTATTCAGAAATGTGTAGAAGATCAGATATAGCTGGGTAGAAATATGAATTTGAATAATTGCTTCTCCCTAATTGGTGCAGAGTCCACGATACTCCTCATTCTGAGCTAGAATGTTTCTTGTGTTAGACTGCAGTAGGACAGATACAAAGGCACATCAACACAACCCCAACCGTTGAGTTAAACATATAGAGCATTCAAAATAGTCAAAAGGGGAAGGATCCAAAACCTCTTGAAGAGCCTCTAGGTGGTAGTAAGGACAAAGGTATCTCAAGAAAAATAGGAGTTAATGACTGCTGGACATTAAGGTTTGATGGATCCAAATCCAAGCAAGATGTTGGAGTAGGGCTTGAGTTGATCAGTACTAAAGGTAAAACCTACTTTTCTGCTCATAAACTCCAATTCCAATGCACTAACAATGTGGCTAAGTACGAAACTCTAGTTCATGGGTTATTAATGGCATTAAGAAAGAAATTTAAAATTCTGCAAGTGTTCGGAGATTCCGAGCTAGTTGTCAGGCAAGCAAGGAAACAATACTCATGTCATGACAAAAGGATGACCAATTATAGACACAAGATTTGGGATCTTATTGAAGGATTTGATGCCTTTAACATTCAGCTGATACCTCAAAGTAAGAATCAGACTGCTGATTCTGTGGCACAAGAAGCAAGTACATTGCATCCCTTATAACTTTCAAGCTTAAAGAAGTTCACTGTGGAACTTGTTCCAGTACCCTCAGTGCCTGACAATGTCACCAATTTTTAGGTGTTTGAAGATGATAAGCATATTCTTAATTTTATCACTAGCTGTGATGTGTGTGCTTCTCAAGTAATTGATGAGGTTGGGCCTCAAGAGGCCAAAATTGACCTAGAATGGGTCCTCAATCTGAAGACTAATACCATCCCAAGAGGCATGGGGCAATTGGAAAGGATCTTTGATCTGGATAGGATTAGAGATCAGGAGCAGAAAATGAAAAGGGGATCCCTTAACTATCAATGTGAAACATACAACATAGGGACCCAAGGTGATGTCGAGAATGTCTTTATTGGTAAGGTGTGCACTCCAGAGGAGAGGAAATGAATTATTGGTGCCTTGTACACATATCAGGATGTGATAGCCTGGAGCTATGATGACTTAAGGACATATGACACTTCGATCATTACACATACTATCCCCCTCAAGTCAAATGTTAAGCCATTCAGGAAAAGACAAAGACCAATTAATGCTTTGCTGGAGCCCATTATTCAAAAGGAAGTGCATAATCTACTCTCAAAAAAAATCATATTCCTAGTAAGACATTCAATATAGGTTGCAAAATTGGTCCCGATTAGGAAGAAAAATGGAGAAATCAGATTGTGTGTTGATTTCAGGAACCTGAGTAGAGCATCAGAAAAGGATAATTATCCAGTCCCTTCACTGGATGAGGTGCTTCAAGTTGTCAATGGATGTCAAATGATGTCCTTTTTGGATGGGTACTCTTGATACAATCAGGTCATGGGTCAATATGAGGATAGACACAAAACTGCCTTCACTACAAAATGGTGAACCTTTGCTTACCGGAGAATTCCCTTTGGATTAATCAACGCTGGAGCTACATTCCAAAGAGATATGGATATTGCCTTCAAGGAAATCATTGGAAAGTGCATAATCATCTACATGGATGATTTGATAGTATTTTCCAAAAAGAGAAGTGATCATGTTGTAGATTTATGCAAAGTATTCCAAAAGTGTAGGGAATTTGGTATTTCGCTTAATCCAAAGAAGTGCATCTTTGGAGTCATTGAGGGAAAGCTATTAGGACATGTTATTTCAGAATAGGGTATTTCCATTGATCCTAAATGAGTGGAGGCTATACTAAAAATTCAACCCCCTGCAAGAAACAAAGAAATGAAGTCATTCTTTAGCAGGATTAACTTTTATCAGAAAATTTATCACTGGATTTGCAAAAATAATCAAGCAATTGAATTCCATGTTGAAATAGGAAGCGGAGGTTGAATGGAATACAGAGGCTAAGGAAGCATTTGCATAAATCAAGAGAGCTATTGTTGAGGCCCCTGTGTTGGTAAGTCTTGATTATGCTAAGCCATTCTACATCCATTCATTTGCTTCTTATCACTCCTGTGCGGGCTTGTTGACACAAAAGTTTGATCAAGGAAATGAACATCCCATAGAATTCATGAGTGCACCTCTGAAAGATGCCGAACTAAGGTATCCTAATCTTGAAAAGAAGGCTTATTCCTTGATCTGAACTGTGAAGAAGTTCAAGCACTATATTCTAAGAAACAAGGTCTTTTCTATAGTACCTGATCCTACAGTCAAGTTGTTGTTGATGCAAAATGAGTTGGGTGAACGTAGAGCCAAGTGGGTGACTATGTTACAAGAATATGATATTGAAATTCAACCCATGAAGTTGGTAAGAGGGCAAGGAATGACCAATACAATGGCAAAAATGGGTCCTAACCTTGTAGCCCAACACTATAATCTTGAAGATGTTTCTCCGGCGAGCTGGTATGATGACATTATCTACTACTTGTTGAATCAGCAATGTCCCCAACACCTTAATTATGTACAAAGGAGAGCTCTACATTTGAAGAGTGGTAGTTTCATGATGAAGCGAGATGTATTTTACAAGGGAAATCATGAAGGTGTCTACTTGAGATGCCTAGGGAAAGAAGAGGCAGGGATAGTAATGACTGAATTTCATGATAAATATGGCACAAGACATGGTTCTGGACCTTCCACTGCAAATCAGATTTTGAGGGCAGGCTATTACTGGCCTACCTTGTTCAAGAACACACATCACCACGTGAGAAATTTCCATGTGTGTCAAACTGTAGTAAGCAGGGAGAGGTGTGCAGCTCTTCCACTTCGGCATGTCATAGAGGTAAAAACATTTTCTCAATGGGGAATGGACTTCATAGGTGCAATCAACCCATCTTCATCTGTAGGCCATAGGTATATCCTTACCATAACTAATTATTTTACCAGATGGAATGAAGCTCTTGCTTGTAAACAATGTACTCTAAAGTAGTAATCAATTTCATGGAGTCAGGTATTATCAATCGCTTTGGTTGTCCATTAGCTGTAGTTTGTGATAATGGTTCTGCCTTTTCATCTTTAAAGTTTTCTAACTAGGCTTTTGACCATGGAATTGCCATAAAATTTGCATCTAATTACTATCCATAGGGGAATGGGTTGGCCGAGTCTTCTAATAAAAACCTATTGACAGTCATCCAGAAACTACTAGAAAAGAATCCCAAGGATTGGCATACCCAACTTAAATTTTCTCTTTGGGTAGACTGCACTAGACAAAAACCATCCTTAGGAACCTCTCCTAATCACTTAGTGTATGGCTTGGATCCTGTATTTCCCATCCAGCTAAGTGTGAAGCCCGCTTAATTGAAGTGAGAAGAGATGAAGCCCTAGAATTTTTTTCCAAACATTAGGGTATAGTGAAAAGATAGTTTCATAGGAGAGACAAGATGAAAGCCTTTAGAATATCTGACTTGGTTCTCTACTAGGATAAAGCCCATGACAAAAAGGGGGAGCATGGAAAATTTGACAAGCTTTGGCTCGACCCTTATTAGATTGCAGAGATTCTGGGAGATAATGCCTTCCATTTGAAAACCCTCACTGGAGGAGATGTCCCACTACCCGTCAATGGGTAGTATTTGAAGCATTATTTTTAGTCTTGAGTTGTTCTCATCTCTGTCCTTGTACATAAGTAGATTAGGTTTCCTTTCTACTATTTTGCTTGCTACTTTTTGTTTGGGTTTCTTTTGGTTTTTTGCTCTGCTTATCTTCTGCTTCAGTTTTGGTTTGCTTTGGTTAGTTTTCCCTGCTTCTTTTCTTTGTGGGGTGTTCCTACTCTCCTATGGGCTTGTTGCATCTATACAACTGGTTGCTTGTCTAGGTCTGCTCTGGGATTTATTTTACAAACTCTTATCATATTTTCAGAGTCATTCAAACTGATAGATTTCCTTTGTCTGATGTTGCATGGGCTGGGGGTAAGTGTCACTTGACTAAGTTGAATTCTGGAATGCATTTGGGTCTTATATCTTCACATAATCTTAAGAATTCTTAGGTTGCATATGGTCTTTAGGAGGTCTGACTGGGTGAAAAATCTTAAATTCTACTCCAGTGCCACTGTGGTTCTCATCCTTGAGTGTGGGATTCATTGCCTGTAGGGTGAAAAGGCAAAGCTTTAAAAAAATATCTCAAAAGAGAATATCAAAAGAAAAGAAAGTATTGAAAATAAAAAAATGTTTACCTTTTCAAGGGTATCCTAGTATCTCTACCGGGGCTATGGATGCCTAGCTGGCAGTAGAGCTATGCTAGGGAGAGTCACAGTGATAACCTCACCAGGGCTATGGATGCCTAAATGGAAGTGAGGCTCTATCCAGGTTGCTTTTGGAGTAAGAATCCTTAGGTAGTCTTGTCAGACTGAGTTTGGTCCTTGTTGCAACTTAGGAAAAGGAAATAAATGCATATGCACACACTTTGACCCTGGTATAGGAAAGGTTGGCTTGTTAGTGATTTTTGAAACCTTGTCTATTTGTAACTTGATGCTTGGATTGAAACCAAAGATTCTGAG
Source organism: Sequoiadendron giganteum (assembly GCA_007115665.2). Classification (NCBI taxonomy): domain Eukaryota; kingdom Viridiplantae; phylum Streptophyta; class Pinopsida; order Cupressales; family Cupressaceae; genus Sequoiadendron; species Sequoiadendron giganteum. Next base: position 788,244,938 of record CM021100.1, read on the forward strand.
TTTTTGATGCCAGTTTGACATCAAAGTGCTCTGGAGCATTTCCCCAGCGAAGTCACCATTTGTTGTGCAGTTTTGTATACACACCCCACTGAAAGTAGGGAGCATCTCTTGGCCTACCTTTTGGACCACTTCTATGGCTTGCCCCCTCTTTTGTGATTATCTTTGAAAATCTTTGGGTTATGTTCTTTGGTGCTTGCCTTGGTTGTGGGTGCCTTTGTGTTGAGTTCCTGGTGGTTTTGGAGTCTTGCATATGTCCTCTCTGGGGTGGTCTTCTTTTGCCTTCTATTTTTCCCTTGGTGTTTATGTTTGGGTCCTAAGGGTTGGTTTTCCCCCTTAGGTTTTCTTTGTTTTCCTTGCTTATTTTGTTCTACCAGAGGCGGAACTGGGATGGGGCTTAACTTTGAACTTTGGCTAAGTTCTTGGTTATGTTCTCATTCCCATTCTAGCTCTGCCTCCTGCTCCCTTGCTTTCTTCTGTGTTTTGTTCATTTTTGTCCTAAGGGTTGGTTTCCTCCCTTAGTCTTTTCTTTGCTTCGCTTCCCCCTTCGTTCTGTTGGAGGCAAAAAATAGGATGGATCTAAATGTTGAACTTTGGTAAAGTTCTCAGTTTGTTTTCCATTCCCATTTCAGCTTTGCCTCCTATGTTCTTGTTTTTCTCGCTATTTTGTTTGTCTTCAACCTTTGGGTTGGTTTTCCTCCCTTAGGTTTTCCTTGGCTTGCTCTTTTGTCATTTTGTCAGAGCTGGGATCGGGATGGAACTTAGATTTGAACTTTTTCAAAGTTCATGGTTCCCTTCTCGTTCCCATTCCACCTCTGCTTCTGCGGAGGTTGGTTTTGTTTCTGCCCCCACCTATTCCCCTTTAGTTCCCGTTTTGGTTCCCGTTTCGCCTCTACTTCCACCGGGGTTGGTTTTGTTTTTGCCTATTTCCCTTCCTTTCGCTTTCCCATTCCATTTCCTCCTCCGCCCTGCTTGTTTTGTGTCTTTGTTCCTGTTTTGCTTGTGGTTCTGCCTCCGCTTGTCTTTGGTTCCACCTCTGCCTGGGTTTACACTTGATTCTCTTGACTTAGGAAATCTATTGGACCTGCTTGAATTTTGGTGATGTATTGGGCATTAATGATGGCCCATTTTATTGTAGGTTGGTTTGGGTTGGGATTGCTAGATGTACTCTACAGATTTGGCATGATTTGCAGGTGCAGTCAAGTGTACTTTGCGGCTGCTATCACGAAACCCATTCCCGCACGTAAGGTCAATTTGGTTGGTGTCCATTAATGGCAAGGAACCATGATTTGAAGGGGCTCAACCTGTTTTTTTTCAATCTGATCCATTCCTTTGCCTAGCTTGGGTCTGATGAATGGCTCGTGTTCCATGCTAGTGTTTTCATGCATGTGGTTGTTTGGGAAAGTGAAGTATTTTGGTGGGTATGGCTCGAGGATCCGTTCTCCTGACTCTGTGTGATCCCAGTTCAATCTAATGGGGGTCCTTTCTACATTCAATGCTTGACGATGGGTTATTGCTGGTTGTCGGGGCCAATTTGATGTGTGGTCGAGCTTCCTTGTAATCCTAGCTTTGTTTCACGTGAGCCTATTTTTCTATAAGCATGGCACTCTGCCTTATTTGTTTAGTTAGGTTTGAATAGGTTAGGATTTAGATTGGAAGACTAAGTCAAAAGATTTGTAAGTAGTAGATTTAGTAGTAAAGTAGCATGTTAGTAGATTAAAAGTTAGTTTTTTACATTTCAAGCAAGTGCTGTAAGAGATTGGAATTGTTGCAAATAAGATGATTTAATACAAGGTGCAAACATTGTGTTATGACCGGTGCCTTCTCTTGCAGTGAATAATATTGCATGGTTCTTGTTCTATCTTTCAAATCACTTGGAAATGTTTGGATGTATCTTAGATTTAGTTAGTAATGCTTATGATTTAATGCCTGGAGTTTTGTAGCAATCCCTAGTTCATATCTTGGGCAACTTCTTGATTATGGGAATGCTATGCAAGGTCAACCTGTACCCCATATTCATGTGCTTAGTTCAACTATAGATATTCATTCAGTCTTATTGGATGAATGCCTACAACCTGAAAATATTTAACACCTTAGAAGATTGCACTATTTTCTGCAAGATTGCAGGTATAGCCTGGGTCAAACATAAATTAGTTTAAGGGATTGGTCCATTCCAAGTATTTCATCATTTGCATGGTTAATCTTAGAAGTACTGTTAACATTAGGACTTCTGAAACCCTCATCTTTTGTTGTTTCTTTTATTATATGGTTAGAACAAGAAATTAAAGCATCACCACATCTTAAAATCTGATGAGTTTATTGCTTCTAACATTTGTACGTAAGACCTCTTGTGATTACCAACATTTTCACTTTTTATCCCTGAGTTTGTTCTATTGCATTGTTATGACCTGACACCCGTGAGACCTTGGGGTTATCTCTTTGATCATAGAGATCAACCTTTCAAGAGAGATAGGATAAATTTTATTCTGTCTGAGTTGTTGATGTGCAAAAACACCAAACAACAGATGTTTGGTCTTTTAAATCTTGAAATTGAGTAAAAAACTAAGCCTAAACTTCTAGAAATGAGTGAACCTAGCTTCTCTAATCAAGTTCATACCCATCCATCTTATGTTGACAAAGTGAACAACACTCCCATTAATCTTAAAGAAACTTATGGCTAGGGATTTAAGGTTTTAACTAAACAAGGATGCGACATAACTAATGAGCATGAAATTTATAAACTTTTAGAGAAAATTCCTATCGAAGAAAAAAAAGGATTAGGATATCAAGATCCTCCTCCTGACATAAGTGTCCTACTTCCTAAGGAACAACCAATGTCGAGCATAAGCATGATATGATCATCTTAGGTCCTCCTTAATATCTACCTCAAAAAATTGGTGAATCAAGTAAGCAAAAAAACCCTTACAAACTCAAGAAACTCAAATTTCCATGTCCCATGTCTGAAAATGAAATAATTTTACACACACTTCTAAATCAAGGACTCATAAAATTATCACCCATTTGAGAAAATCCAAATCCAAATCCTAAGAAGACAAAAAAATCTCACTGTCAATATCATAGAACTCTTGGGCACAATACCGATGAGTTTTGTGCTTTAAAAAGAATATTTGAGAAGTTTGGTATAAAAAAAAATCCCTTAAAGCATTACCTTTTTCCTCTTGTCATGTAATCATTGTAGGATCCTAACATGCTCGCTATTACATGTTTCACATGTAGAAGTTGTCAAAACCAACTTCAGACTCCAAGAACACCTGCATGCAAATGGATACCTGTCACAAGGAAGAGAATGGATGGAGAAATGAAAAAAGGGTTTGAAGCTCTGAAAAATGGAGAAATTATCTTATCAGAACAAAAAAGAATTATGAAATATACAATGGACCAATCCTTAAGAAGGAGATCATGCAAACCCTAAAAGAAACCCCAATAGGAAAACCCTAATAGAAACCCTAATAGGAAAACATTTAATAATTGATATAATTATTAAATGTCACTTTATGCAAACTAAATTGAAATCTTAAGAAGGGAATAAAGGTAACTTAATCAACATAATTAAGTTAAAACCTTTACTCTAACACCCCCCCTTAAGATGAGCAAGAGTGCAACTACAAACATGTGCAAAAAAGTAAAGGTAACTACAATGCAAGAAGGAAAACATGGGTCCCAACAACTAGGCCAGATCAGGTACCCAAATACAACCAAATCTCTGTAAAGTGGAGAAATAGAGAAAACCTCATGGGAAAAGCTCTACTCCAAAAAGAGATGCAGAAAGCCATGAAGAACGTCACTGAAGCAGAAAAAGTTGCAAACAACTATCGAAAGATGACTGCTATGGTGTTGAAGAACCTCCTCTGAAGATAAGATGATCAAGATCAAGAAGACAACAATCTGCATGATTTCCCCAAATGACACTACTCGAATCAGATGGCAAACAAAGGAAAAACACCTGGAACGAAGATACAAATGGAACAAGTACCAATAGTCTGAAAAACATTGATCAACTGAGAATGGAAGATTCCTTCCAAGGCGAAACCAAGGAAGAATTAGCATGAATAGTATAATACCCCACCATAATGATGAACTGAGAGAGCCTGATAGATCCATTGAAATGGTGTGTAATACCCTGTAGCGCATTAAGAAGAAGAAACAACATCTAAAAGTGCACAAGAAAGCACCTGCAACTAAAAAAGTGGTGTGCAAAACAAAGCACACATGCATGAGGCTGGAATCATATGGATCCACTATCGTCATGGAGGGACACTCATCGGAAAAAGGTGTGATGGAAAAACAAAGGCACTACACAACCCCCCCCATGGCACTTTATAAAACAGTGCGAGTACAAAATATGGCACAACCTTATGTGCAAAATCCCCCAAAATGCATGTACAATAGTGTGGCACTTTATCTCAGTGCGTTTAAATTAAAGATTGCTTACAAATGATGCTCGAAATTCGCACAAAGGACAAAAATCTGGAAATACATGAAGAACAGCCAAAAATGAAGCATCCCATGCAAACAAAAAGTTTCCAAGAGAAAATATGTCCAGGTAATTCACAAGAGTGTGAAAAAAAAATAAAAATTGAATAAAATATACCTAGAGTGAAATCTGGAAAAATTGCATGGATGGAACTGAAGAGCTCTAAAATATGGTTCGAACGCTACTGAGATCACGAAAAACAGAGAAATAGGTCAAAAGTTATGAGCTCGGGACTAAAAGTAGCTCCTTGGACTTCAACTGGCTGTAGAATACACCAAAAGAAAAATGAAGTGATTAAACCCACACCACTGGAAAGTTGACAGAACCAGCTTTCCGACGATATCTCGTTTGCCAAAAAATGATATTGTATGCCCAAGTTATGACAAAATGAAAAAAAATAGTTGTATTAGGGGACTCTGGGGTACATCAAAGGCTAAATTGGTGCAAAATTTGTAGCTCCTGGGCGTTGGCCGACGGTCTCCCATATGACCACACCTTGCATAAATTCAAAAAAGAAACCCACCGCCAGGCGGGCAATGAGTGGGCTGGTCGGAGGTGGTGCCACTCCTGGCTTCACCGACGGCGATAGAGCCCCCCCGGGGCTTATGATGTGACCAAGGTTGATGGCGGAAGGCGCAGGGGCATGGCGGGAAGAATCGACGGGAGATGGAACCGGTGACCGGAGAGTAGGGAGAATCCAATGGGCATACGGAGGAGGCCGGCTGGGCCGACAAAACTGGTAGATGTGACAATGATGGGTACGAAGGTACCCAGAAAATTGTAGGCCGCATAAATTTTTGAAATAAACCCCCAAAAATATAATATCCGCCAAAAAAAATATATATGCCATAGATTTAATAAAAATTACCTGATGAAATAATATAAAGCCAATGAATAATTTTGCAGAACATAATAAAATATTTATGTTTTTATTCTGCACAATCGTACCCGGCCTTGGGTGGGCTGTACGATCACCCAGGGAAAGAAATTTGCCCCTCAAATCAACTTTGTCCAAAATGGATGAATGAATAGTCGATTTAGGGGTTTTGGACCGTTGCAGATCCAATGCCGAGGTCCATTTGGACTCAAAAAGCTTTTAAATTGCAGGCGATTCCCTGGATTAAAAAAAAAAACAAACCCCAAAACTGTGAATGCCTGATCTAGCCCTTGTAGCTGCAAATAGCTCCAAATTCTTCAAACAAGAATATGCATGTAGTAGGAAAGCTCTGATACCATGTGGAAGTTTTCAAAACAAAATTCAGACTCTAAGAACACCTACATGCAAATGGATACCTATCACAAGGAAGAGAATGGATGGAGAAAACAAACAAGGGCTTGAAGCTTTGAAAAATGGAGAAATTATCTTATCAGAACAAAAAATAATTATGAAATATACAATGGATCTAAGAAGGAGATCATGCAAACCTTAAAACAAACCCTAATAGGAAAACCCTAATAGAAACCCTAGTAGGAAAACATTTAATAATTAATATAATTATTAAATGTCACTTTATGCAAACTAAAGTGAAATCTTAAGAAGGGAATAAATGTAACTTAATCAACATAATTAAGTTAAAACCTTTACTCTAACATCACATTCATTGCAAATCATTCTCTTTATCGCAAGGAGCTGATTCTCCTCACCCATCTTGGCTCATCCTTGTCTTGCACTTAGTGGGGGAAAGAGGTTAGATAACCTTGTCCTAGGTTTGGCATTTGATGTTGTCCCTTTGGCTAATTGTCCTCCTTCTGTATATAATGAACATAAATTGGGATGCAGAAAAACTATTCTAGGTTGACTCGCATGTGCCTTACTAGTATTTTGCATTTTCTTCTTTTCAAGTTTATTAATGTTATTGCATGTGTGTAATGTGATCCCCCATAATGTTCTATTTGATGTATCTCTCTCTCCCTCTTTGTGTATTCCTCTATTTGTATCTACATTATTTTATATGTCGTAAATTTTTTACCTTTTTCATTTGTCTTGAGTTTTCCTTGTGGGGATGATGCAAGGCGTTGAGATATTTAGGTCTCTTCCATGTTGATTTAGAAGGATTTTTATTTATTTTTGCTCTCTATGTGTCATTCTACTAGTTCTATGAGTATTTGGGGAATGATGACATTTACAAGCTCTAAAACTACAACATTATAGAAAAGATATACTAACCTTAAATCCAAAGATCCTTTATGTATTTTTTGGGGCAACCCCTCGCTCCTTTTTCATGACACAACTTTATTTCAAAAATATATGACTTGGAATAGGAATTTTTGAGGAAGCTCTCATATCTTAGGATTGAATTTTGGCTACTTTAAAGCAATTTCTCACAACAATGGTGTCAAAAACCGCTTTAAAGTGGGGGCATACATTGATAATATCTTTTGACATTTTTCATGTTTCATGGTGCAATTTTATTTTTTCGTGTGATGCATCCTTTTCTTGGTGGTGTCATTGGGTTTTATGTCCTCCAAGAGTGCGATATTTCTTAGCGTATGACTTTCCTCTTAGTGGTGATGCAACACAATGCATTCCCTAAGTTGTGAAACTTTTAATCTTGAATTTTCCTCTCTTGGAGATATTAGACACAATGATCCCTAAGAAGAAGACCGTACACAAACTAAGAAAAGTCCCTTTGAAAAAAAACCTATATATAATGTTCATAAGTGTTTGGAATAACACAACGTGCTAACCTTGTGAAGCTTGAACCCTAAATTCAAGGCCACCTTGCATAAAACATCTTTCTTTCTTATCGAGCCTTGTTGTGTGGCACCTTATTGAAGTTATTAGAGGGATAACTTTGGTATGTTTAGTATGATGAGAGCCAACATAGAGGCATGACTTTCTCATTGTATGGTGAGAAGCTAACACAAAGGCATGACTTTCTCACTAAGAAACTTTATTGGAAGACTCACCTAGTGGACAACTTGAAGTTTGACTACCTCTGAGTGAGTGCAAATCGAAAGCTTAGATGTGTTACACATCATGTTAAACAGTCTAGGCTTGATCTTCTTGGTATTTGATGTTGTATGATTGTGTATTGTTGTAATTTTTGCATACATAAGTGTCTTGAATGTCTACATTAGTGTGAGTTTGAAATGGGGTCATACTCTCACTAAAGTGGGGGTAAAATGTAGTTTAGGAAAAAGTATCCTTTTTTCACACATAATTTGGAAATAATTAGTATTAAAATGAACCTAATGTTGCCTTAATTTAGTGTTGTAATACATTTTTCATATTCACATTAAGTTTAGGGCCATTTTAAATTAAATGAACTTAATTGTGCCTTGTTTTTGATGTTGTAAGGTGTACCTTTACACTTTCACATTAATCTAGGGATTTCTTAGTTTATTGAGGTTAATTTTCCTTAATTAAACTTAATTATTCCCTTTAACTCAAACCCAAGCCTAATTAAATGTAATTTTTGAGGGATAAAACCCAACATTCATACATTCCATTACACAACACTTAACTTTGGAAGATATGTGTCCTAGGTAAGTGACCTAAGAACCATTCACCATAAGGCAAATGGGTCCTCACTTAGGCCTAGGACCCTATTTTCACATAATGTTTAACACTAAGAAATGTGTGTCCTAGATAAGTGACCTAGGACCCATTCATCCTATGGTGAATGGGTCCTCACTTAGACCTAGGACCCCCCTTTAAAATATTTTTTTGGCAGTATTTTATTGATTTCAAATCTATAATTCAATTTCGGCTTGTGATATTTGAAATTTTAGAAATTAATCTTAATATATGTATAAATACAAGGCTATTTCACTTAGTTTCACCTAGAAATTTCAATTCTTCAAGCATTCTAGAAATTTTATGAGATCAAGAGCATTCATTTTTTAATGCATTCAAGGGTAGACTTATAGAATATTATTGCAGCAATCAAGATTCCTTTCATCATGTCAAAGGCGTATTGCATCATGCATGTTGTTTGAGCTAATATGATGATGTAGTGTTCAAGATCTATCCAAGAATATCAAAGTAATTATTTCACATCAAGTTTCATGATCAAGATCTACATTCATTCAGGCCACTTCATGCTAGTGTGTAGATTTATTGTCCAAGATTTCAAATAAGATTTCATTGTTTCATCCATTCATGTTTCATTGTTTCATTATAAGGTTTAATTACCAAAATTGGGTTTGACCGAGGCAAACCCCCATTCATCTAAAAAACAAAATTTTTCTCTCTTTGATGTGTGATCGCAAATTTTAGGTTGAAGATCCTTTGAAGAGAAAAATTGAAGAAAGTTGCAAAGTTGTCAAAGTTGCAAGAAAAGTTGTCAAATCACAGAAACTCCTCTACAAATTTTATTTTTGGCTATTGGATAGTGAACACCGGTGGTTTGGGAGTGCAA
>CM021100.1:788253893-788300741 GCA_007115665.2 Sequoiadendron giganteum
GAAAAAGGTTATAAAAACTGAAAGATAGTAATTAATAAATGATGAGAGAAAAAGTGTGATGAAGTAGAACAATGAGAAAAGTATGAAACAAAAGGGGAAAAACTAGTGTGAGTACATCACATTGATTGTGTTGAGCTCTGAGATTGAAAATCTGAAATATGAGTTGATAATCAAGCTGACTTAATGCTTGAAAATGCTTGAATTTCTGAATGTTCTTTTTGGAACTTTGAGGAGTTTAGATATTTTCTATCAAGAGGTACTTGATAGATAAAAGAGAAACAGAGAGATCCTCTGTATTATTGTATGATTATTAAAATAGTAAAGGGGTTGGTGCTCCTTGACATTGGTGTCTCTAAATGAGGGGTTGGTGCTCCTTTGAGATTGGTGTCTCTAAATGAGGGGATAGTGCTCCTTGAGTTAGTGCTCAAAAAGTAGCCTATAAGGCATTGTAAACAGTGGTTTTGAAATTAAGCCAGTAAGGTAGTTTAGGAGTGGTTTTTCTACCCCAGGAGGGTTTTCCACTCAGGAATTTTTGTGTCTCCTTTTTGTGTGATTTATGTTTATCTTGCATACTCTTTCTTATAGTCACTTATGTTATTCTGCTCATTCAGTTGGTCAATGCTCTGATACTTTAAGGCTATTTAAAAGTTTAAAAGTCAATTTTCTCATGTTTGTCATGAAAATTTAGATTGGGCAAATCTGGTGCAAAATGTCTTTCACAAGGTGAATTAACTTCTGCATTATGTGCTCATTATATGAATGCTCAAGAGTCTATCATAAGAACGTCAATGTTGCATATTATGAAGATTTATAGTTCTATTGATAAAACACAACAAGATTGTTCATAAAGATTTATTTGAACAATATCATTTGATATGGGTTGAAAATGTTAGTCAAGTCTCATGTCAATCTGACCTGAAATGTTAATGCTCACCTGCTTAATCAAATCTGTCTCTTTGGGTTAACTGAGAAAAATTTAAAGTATGCTTTCAAGGTTAAAAGTTAAAATTACACCACTCTGATTCACCCCCCCCTCTTAAAGTGAACCCACTTCCAACAATTGGTATCAGAGCGTAGGGTCCTGCATTAGGTTTCATACCTAGGATTAATTTTGGTCTTGGAAGTCTATTTTTATGTGTCGTAGAGTATTCATCATGGCTAAGTTCAAAAGGAACAAAGGTCAAAAGAAAGCTACTTGTGTCAAGCAAACAATTGATAAATCAAACCCTGCCAAGTCTAGTGAAGTTTTATCTCAAAAATTACCCCTGCCAGTTAATACTAAATGTGATCATATAGTTGATGAAAAAGATCACTTGGTAAGTGAATTTGAACAAAAATTTGGTGAAAAAGATTGTGAAGGTGATGAGTTTGAAGTTGATTTGGAGGCAGAGTTGCTTGTTGCCTTAGATGAGCTTAAGAGGATTAGAAAAGAAAATCAAGATCTTAAGGTACACTTAAAGGAAAGTGTCAGTGTCAATAAAGTTGCTATACAAGCTCATAGTGATGATAAAAAGATTATTGAATTTTTGAAAGGCAAAATGGTTGATAAGAAAGAGAATGAAGAGGGATTAGAAGCCAAGTTAAAGGACAAGAATGAATTATTTAATAAACTAGAAAATGAGGTTGCCTCATTAAAGAGATGCTCAGATAATGATTCCTTGTTAAAAGAACTAACTCTTAAAGATAATTTGATTATCAATCAGTTAAATTGAAATTGAAGAATGCAAAAGGATTGTAGTTGTTGTAAAGTATGAATTGGAAGTTAAAAAGATTGAATGTCTAAAACTTGAAGGAGAAGTACTTTCTTTGAGAAAAGAGCTTGAAAGTGTTAAGATTCAATTGGTTAAAAATAAAAAATTTGATTGCAGTACTAATTTATTGAATGAGATGATTGGTAGACAAAAGCATTTTAAAGATCCTACAGGAGTGGGATATGAAGTTGGACAGAGCTCTGCAGAAGAATCTAAACATGAAACAATTTTTGCTACTACAGATGGAAATTCATTTACAGCTAAGAATACTCCAAGATTGAAAGTTGATCTCGGTCACCATATTGCTGTTGCTCAGACAGAAGAAAAGTGGGTAGATGAAAGGACAAAAAGACCATCAAGATCTTCATTTATTAGGTATAACCACTCTCAATTTCATGGCCATTGTTTTTTCTGTAATGCTTATGGACATAGAGCAATAAATTTTTGGATGAATAAAACTCATAATCATGAGAGATATGTAAAGAGAGGTTCATACAATGTACCTAAAATAAATTATTCTTTCTATGGTTTAGACAACTCTATTATATGTTATAGGTGTAATGGGTTTGGACACAAAGCACAGTGGTGTAAGATAAGTTTGGGAAATCCAAATAGGGACTACATGTTCAAACAAAAGGAAAAGAATACCATGAGTAAGGAAAAGACAAAGCCTATACAAGTATGGAGAAGAAAGCAAGAAAAGAAAAATGAAGAACTAAATCTTGTGCATGCTGCACAAGAATCATCACTAAGTTTTTGAAAGACAGTATGAAGATAGGGGGAGATGATTAATGCATTTCTAAATAATCCCCTTTTGATATCAAACAATAGGTAGTAGAATCTTGCTGTTTCATAACCCATTTATCATCAAATTCAAGACACATATTTGTTTTATTGTCTTGCTAGGAATAATAGTGACAGTGTGTGATGATACTGTCTTATTGCAATGATCCATCTATATCATCATTAAGTTAAAGGATGATTTCTTATATGCCTATTGGTGTTGCAGCAGTTGATACTGAGTGTTTCTTTGGGTGTGTCCATAGTAAAAGATACTTGTGACACAATTATGCTTTCCACTATTAGTGGACAAATTATTATTAATCTTGATTTGCTGCAATGTACTGCTTGTGCCAGAAGGATCAATATCTTTTTTTTGTACTTATCAAAATAGGCGATGGTTTGTGTTACTCAAACAGATTCATGAGGTTAACATTCTTGAATATTCAAGCAGTGCTCATTTTGTCTTGGTCATCAAATCTTGTTATTCTGGTCTCATCTTTAATCAATACTTTGAAACCATATCAAACAACAACTTGATAAAATTCAGTGCCTTGATTTATTTGAATGATTTTTCAGCAACAAAGCAAGTTAAGACAGTGAGTTGTTTGAGGTCTTAATTGAAATAATGAAAGAGGCAGTTAGTTGAAAAACATCATTGGTAAATGCTGAGTACTGTAGTAGTGTGCTTGAAAAATATGGACAGCCTACTAAGTATTTGATATAAAATCAGTTTTCTAGAGTTGTGGTTGCTGGTGTAGCATGTTTTGACATTGAGTATGTTGGTACAGTATATGTGTACTTGAGAACAGACAAACAACATTGACAGAAATTTGGGTACTCTTGGATGATAAAGATTTCAATATGCATCTAAAGATCAATATTTTCATTTGACAGTTGTTTTCTACATGATATTGATAGTTTGGTGACTTGAGACTTATGTAGTGGACTGTGTGCTACAGATTTGGTTGCTTTGTGCTATTCTGGTAAAAGATGTTATTCTGAAGAACAAGGTTAGTGGTCGTGCCCATAAAAGGATATAGAAGTCGCAGCAAATCCTAACCTGGGAATTGGACATTCCAGCAGGTGACTAACATCTTCTCATGGTCGTTCATTTATTTGTCAAACCAGGGAACGTATACTTGAAATGGAGCGGCACTGTATGTGCACTAAGAATCGGTTTTAGCCATAACTTTCTAGAAGTAAATGCTTGAAAGGAATTCTAATTATGATGCAGGTTTATGAAGTAAAGTCTTACTAACTTAAACATCTCTTAACTAAAGCAGAAATCATAATAACAATTATTGGAAACAAAAACCATGAACTGGCCTTATGCTGCAGGAACAGACACAGGGATGGATTCCTTATGCTGTAGGAACAGTTTAAGACTGAGTTTGCATCAAAGCTTACAGAAATGGAATTCTAACAGATAAATAACATAAAGAAAACAGCTAACTATAGATACTCACTAAGTGGGCCCCCTTAGCAAGCATCAACCAATTACGCAAGAATAGAACTCAAAACTTCATCAGTTCTTATTCATACTTCTGAATCTCATACATGACTGTTGCTTGTAAGAAACTTAATGCAAAGCTTTGTTCTCCATTATAACAGTAAACAATTACAATCTATTGTATCTCTATTCTCTAGTCTAAAACTCTCTTGATCAACCCCTATTCACTCGCGTAGGAGGAACCTTTATTTAAAGAGAAATGACTAACTAACTAATCAACTAATAGAGGAAGATGCGGGTATAAATGCCACCTGAGATGGAGGAACAAATTTCACAAATGCGAGTCTATCCGCTCAACTATCTCAGAGGAAATATAGAGCTCCAATCCTTCCTAGATCGATGATTCATTTGGTTTTTTCCCAAAGACTCAGACAAAAGAATCCATGCTTTGAACGAATCCTTCGCTGGTGCATTGAAGATGGCCTTTTCCCACGAGTTCTGCTATGTATTGACTTATAGAGGAAGATGCGGGTATAAATTCCGCCTAAGACGGAGGAACAGACTTCACAAATGCGAGTCTATCCGCTCAACTGTCTCAGAGGAAATCTAGAGCTCCACTCCTTCCTAGATCGATGATTCATTTGGTTCTTTCCCAAAGACTCGGACAAAAGAATCCATGCTTTGAACGACTCCTTCGCTGGTGCGCTGAAGATGACCTTTTCTCGTGAGTTCTGCTATGTATTGACTTGTTCATATCAGCTCCAACAACCTGTAGAACACATGGAAACAGAGGCAAAAGAGAGCATGCACTCATAATAGCACGACATTCTTCATTAATCACATGCATTCAATTCATCTTACTTATTCAAACACTACATTCATCGCATCAGTCAATTGGAAATTCAAAATAGGGCTATGATTATAGATAGGCTAAGGTATTTATGCATCAAGAGTATAGGATTCCTTATCATCAAATACTACCCATAAACATTTAAATTTTTGTAACCATAGAGTTTAAACATTCATAAAAAGAGAGCAATAGTTTCTAAAACTTATAATCATGACATCCAAATTATAGCCATATTATGGGCTCATCATCTGCCCCCTACTTTATCCAATGCTGGTCCTCCAGCATTTTTCTTTCTGGTTGTATCTCGAAAATCCATAGGAGTCACATGGCCTTGTAATGCAGTCCCAAATCTGAAGTAAAAACCCCTGCAGTTTTGCCATCTCTCATATCTTCTGGCCTCTGTATCTTCATTGAGTTTTGTGGCATGCTAAGGATATAATGGCCATAGTAAAGTAGGAGGTCTAAATGTTAGTGGCATCCATAATTCAAATATTTTCTGGAGGCCAATCTACATGTATCTTTCGGACCCCCTGAGAGCTGCTGTTAAATGTAGGGGACTATGAGGCTCGGACTTCTTCAAACCAACCGTCAACTTTTCCTATCTGGTTTTCCTTCTGGAAGCTGCAAGCTTCTAGAGCGAATATGGTTGGTGCTTGAATTCGTCATAGACTTGTTTCCTTAAATCAAATATCCTCATCCTGACTGTAGGATCATAAAAACCATACGCAACAGAAAGCCAAGCCCTCAAAAATTCTTTGGGTTCTATGCTTTCTGATCTTAGGGGAAGAGGTTCTCTTCTCTCAATCTCCTCATAGTCTTTAGATTGCTTTCCATAATTAACTTCATTCGCTGCCTAGGACATTAGTGATCTTAAATGGATGTCACCAATAAACAAGAGTGGATTCCACTCAATTTCATTAGGAATTAATAAACCATGCAAATAGAACTCACACATAGAATTCCTCAGCCAATCAGGTGCCATTTGATATGCATCATAAAATTCTTTAGCAGTGGTAGGAATAGGGTCAAGGTCTTTAGAAATCCTCATCCACTGAAACCACATAAACTCCTCTTTGAGGCACATTTCATAAACTCTAGGCGGTGGCCTATATTCCATAATCTGACCTACTACCTTCATCATTTTATTCATCTTTTCCTTTACCTCCTGGATTTCCTGTTTCTCTCTTTCAATTTCTTTCTTTAGCTTCTTCTTCTCTTCTTTCCACAAACTCTGTTGCATTTGAGTTTCAGCCAGAAGGCAGAAACTCAAAGTCTGAAGTGTCATAGGATTCCAGGTTTCCTGAAGGTGCTCTAAGCATTGGGTTAGTAGTGGTTTCTTATATCCAACTAACATCTGACATGCAGAAGATAATAGGGTTGCATTGGATCTCTCAGGTTGCTCTGGTTGCTCCTGCTCTTGCTGCAGGACAAACTCTTGTTGCAGGTCAACAGGGGATTCTGTTTCCTTAGAAATTCTGTTAGTTGCCTAAACCAAGTCATCAAGACTCGACAGTTTCCCCCCATCAGTACAGCCTTGCTGTTCTTTCTCAACTTCCCCTGTTTCTTGTTGCATTTCAACAGGAATTTCTGAGGTGCCGGGTGGGAAATTCTCGGATGTACTCTGAGAATTTTTAGGAATGAATTCCTCGGACTCCTCATAAATGAAAATTATTTCCAGTTGGGTAGAAGAGGGTGGGGTAGCCTGAATTTGTTTTCTTGCAGAAGTTCTTCTTGGTAATGCAGTTGAGGTAGGAGATTCATGGACACATTTTCTTTTCCTAGGTTGCATGGGGGTTTGAGAATTGGAAGGAGAGGATGATGAAACCATGGTGGCATTGGGTGTTGTTGCAGGAGAAAGCCGAGTAGCTTGTTTTTTGCTTCTTGGCCTAAGGGTTTTCTCCTAGGGTATGCCCAGGGCTAGATGGTTCGTCTATCTTAGTTTTCCCTTTTTCACTCCTTGTTGCAGACCTGGTTTTAACACAGGTAGAGGGCTCAGTTCGAACGGCTATAGGACTAGGTGCTGCAGGAGAAGCAGGGGAATCTTGTTCAACTTCTCTACTTGAAGACTCTACTCGGTTTCTCTTTTTCTTGGGTCGTGTAGGCAATGTTCTTGGAGGCTTAGGAGGCTGCAGCCCTTTCTAGGCAACAAATTCTTGCCAAGAAAAGGGGGAAAAATCCCTTAGGGAACGCTCAGTCAATTTTAATGAGGGCATGATGAGAGACTGAATTGTCTTTCCCTTTCTGGGTTTCACTAGCACTGCGCTCTAAAATTTTTAACAAAAAGTTTGGGACATTTATAGCTACTCCATGCCTTATATGGCTTAATAGCTTAAAATGATAGGAGTGCAAAAAAGAAAAGCGTCCCTCGCAAGTTAAGTACCTGATTATATAGGAGGCATACTCAAAATAGGGGTAAGGTAGAGACACTCTTTTGCACCCTTGCTTTGAAATTTCCAAGGGTCTATCACCTGGCATTGTGAATTCTACCCTGGCAGAGACGACATCCCTTCCTGTAGGAAAGTCTTCACCAGCTGTAGGAAGACCTGTTATTTCTGCAATCCGTTCCTTAGTGACTGCTACTGCTAAGGCCCATACTATGGCTTCTCCCTCGGAAAGAGTTCTTAAGAATTCGCAAGCAACCTCGTCATCAAAGGAATCGATGCTCAAGAAGTAATTCAACCATCCACATATGCTAAATGCTTGCACTATCTGAGGGTCTTGTGTCAAGGCTTCATGAGCCGCTGGTTCACAATGTACAAGCTGACCACCCATTTTCTCAACCGTTACTGTTATAAACCCTGAATCTCAACTTCTTCTGTATATTTCAAAAACTCTTTTCTTTGCTCTGCTTCTCCCTATTCTGCTTCTTTCTCTTTTTTCTCTACCAGAAATAATGTAAAAACAATTGCATGCAATGATTTCGAGGAACTACTTAACTAGCAGTTAACTTGTTGATCTAGAAAAGACATGCATTCATTGATGACATGTACGATAAAAAATTGTTTTCACTAAACGTGGTCATAGCAAAAAGGAAAGAATTGTTTCGAATTATTCCCGCCCCCTACTTAAAATGTGACATGTGTCCACACATGTGGGAAGTATAGGTGAGGCATGGGGAGTAATGACAGAATTGATTGACAGACATAATGCAATAAATGAACAAATAAAATTAATGAATGATATGACAAATAGAAAGAATATCGCGTACCTTTTAATAAATGCCCACCCATGTTGGTAGATTTCACAGCATAATTGGAAATGACATTTTTGGAAAGAACTATAAATGAATGTGGTACGGGAGATGGATGACGTGGATGGGTGACATAGAAAAGAAGAATGAAATGAGTGATTGATGGCAATGGATAATGATGAAGAAAAAGGCTTCCATATAGAAAACTTTTATTATGGATGTTTTAACATAAGTCAAAGAGACGCTGCAGGAAGAGGACCAAAGCCCTTTGCTGTATGAAGATCACTGGCCATAGGAGAAACAAACTGCTGCATGAATTCCTCTTTTGAAGCTGGTTTATGGTACAACTGAAGACGGTGTCCATTAACCAACAGTTTGAAGCGGATAGGATCGATTGTGACCAGCTGTACCGAACCATTATCAAATACATTCTCAATTTCATATGGACCAAGCCACCTTGTTGTAATCTTACCCCGATTTTCTTTATATCTAGAGTCGTAGAGTAAGGCCTAATCACCAGCAAAAAATCACTTTGTCTTGATATGGTGATCGTGCCACTTTTTCCTTTGTTGTTGCACTGCTTCAGTATGTTGCAGGGTAGCTTTCTGCATTTCATCCAATGCATTCAACTAGAGGAGGCATTCTTTTTACGCTTCAGAGAGATCAATCTGTAGCTGCAGAGCAGTCCTTAAGGTTTTATGTTCAAATTCAATTGGCAACATAACAATCTTACCATAAAGTAGCTCAAAAGGTGTGAATCCTGTAGTAGTTTTCCAAGTTGTCCTATAGACCCAGACTACTTCTGGAAGACGGCTGCTCCAATCCTTCTTATGTAGCTTCACTGTTTTGGTGAGGATTGCTCCCAACTTTTTGTTAGTAACCTCCACCTAGCCATTTTCTTGAGGGTGATATGGGCTTGATTTCTTGTGTCTGATTTTATAATCATTTATCAATGTTGTAGTCAGTGTTGATGTGAATTGAGCTCCCTGATCAGTGACGATTTCCCTGGGAACTCCAAATCGAGTGAAGATTTTTTTATACAAGAATTCAGTAATTTTGTTGTTCTTGGCATGTGCCATTGCCTTTACCTCTACCCATTTTGTTACATAGTCAGTGCACACCAAAATATAGGACTTTCCATTGGATGGCGGATCTATAGGACCAATAAAATCCATACCCCACTTGTCAAAGGGGGTTACTACCACTTGAGGCTACAGAGGCATTTCATCAGTCTTTGTTGGTCACCCCATTTACTAGCATTTGTCACATTTCCTGGTATATGCTACAACATCTTTGTGTAAAGTGGGCCAATAATACCCTATGTTAAGTACCTTCATTGCTGTTCTTTTAGAGGCAAAATGACCACCACATGGCTCATCATGACAAGCATGCAATATGTCATATGTCTCATTTTCCCTCACACACCTACGCATGACTTGATCTGGTCCAGTATAAAACAAACAATCGACTATCCAGGAAAAGTTGGAACTCTTCTCAATCAACAACTTTCTCTCTTTTGGGGAGAAGTGAGCTGGAATTCTGTTGACTGCCAAATAGTTTGCAATATCTGCATACCATGGGGTGTGAGCAACAATATAGAATAGATGTTCATCAGGAAAAGTATCATCAATTGCCTCGGATGTGGCAGGTGTAGCTATTTGAAGTCTTGACAGGAAATCAGCGACCACATTTGTTTTGTCTGGTTTGTCAATGACTGTAATATCAAACTCCTATAACAATAGTAGCCACCTTGCTAACCTTCCAGAAATGGCAGGTTTATTCATAAGGTACCGTATTGCTGCATGATCAGTGTGAACAAATACTTGGTAGCCAGTTACATAATGCCTAAACTTATTTAGGGCATACACTACTGCTAGCAACTCCTTCTTTGTAATAGTGTAATTCAATTCTGGCCCTTGTAGATTCTTGCTTATCAAATAGATAACATGCTCAATGGAATTCTCCTTTTGTCCCAACACAACCCCTATGACATGATTAGATGCATCTGTATGTATGTGAAAGGGCAGACTCCACTTTGGTCCTTGAAGAATAGGTGCTTTAGTAAGTAGGTACTTTAGGTGCAGGAAAGACTTATCATAGGCCTCAGTCTAGTGAAATTCAGAGTCCTTAGTTAATAAGGCATACAAAGGACTAGCTATTTTGCTGAAATCTTTTATAAATCTCTTATAATATCCAGCATGGCTTAGAAATCTCCTTACCTCTTTTTTCTTGGTAGAATAGGGTAGATTAGAGATGACCTCAATCTTAGCAGGATCAACCTGTATTCCTGCAGTAGAAATATAGTGACCTAACACTATTCTTTCTTGCATCATTATGAAACACTTTTGACTATTCAGTGATAGGTTGTGATCTTCACATCTCTGTAGTACTTTCTTCAAATTTGCTTGAGCTTCCTCAAACGTTGTACCATAAGCAGTAAAGTCATCCATATATTTTTTCATGCAATCATGTGATATGTCTGAGAAGATGCTTATGACTTCCCTCTGGAAAGTTGCAGGTGCATCACAAAGACCAAAAGGCAAGACTGAGTAGGCAAAAGTCCCCCAAGGGCATGTAAAATTAGTCTTTTCTTGATCTTCAGGAGCAATTTTGATTTGATTGTACCCGCTGAAGCCATCTAAGAACGAGAAGTACTTTTTCCTAGCTAAATTATCTAGAACTTGATCAATGAATGGAAGAGGAAAATAATCTTTCTTTGTTGCCAAGTTGAGTTCTTTATAGTCTACACATACCCTCCACTTTCCTCCTTTCTTAGGAATAATAACCAATGGGGAAACCCACTGGCTATCTGAGATTGGGTAGATAAAACTAGCATTCAACATTTTTTGCAACTCCTCTTTAACAATTTCCCTCAAGGCTGGATTTATTCTTCTTTGAGACTATCTGACAGGTCTGAACTCACTGTTAATGTATATGCGATGTGTACAGAGTTTGGGGTCCAAAACCTTCATGTCACCATATTCCCAAGCAAAAGCTGACTTATGACTGGTAAGCATTTTAACCATAGATTCTTGTTGCTCACTAGTGAGGTTTTTATTGATGCTCATAGTTTTTCCTGCTGCTACCTCAATTTGGGAGGTTAAATCAACCATAGATACTTCAGGCAGAAATGGCATTTCTACCTCGTGAGGTAGCAAGGTGTGTAAGCAGTCAGTTGCTGCAGGATAATGAGCTGATGTAGGCGAAGGAAGAATTGTCTGCAAGGAACATGGATTTTTTTCACAATCAAGGTATTTGGTACCATAGTTATTCAACAGGATATTGGACAATATACCCTCTTCTTCTTGTTGTGCAATGAAAGGCTTTCTAGTAATCATCATTAATTTGGCCACGGAGTTCACCTCCTCTTCTTCTCCCAAATCTGGCCAAATAGCTTCTCCACACTTAGGCTGGGGTTGGGCTGGAAAATAGAGGATAAGCTTCTTTTTGTTATACCCATCAGATATTGTCATGCTACCCGATCTACAACCAATGTAAGCATCAACAGTAGCCAACCAAGGCCTTCCTAGTATGACAGGATATCTCCCCAATGATGCCTTTGCAGATAAGACCATAAAGTCAGCAGGGTACTTCCAGGAATCCAAGGTGACTACAAGGTCTTCAACTACCCCATCAGGTTTGACAGTTGAGCTATCAACAAGCTGCAATATTGTAGGTGTAGCCCTTAGGTCTGAAATACTAAGTTTTACAACCAAGTCTTTTGTCATGACATTGATAGCTGCCCCAAGATCTACTAAAACATTCTTAATTTGCACCCCATTAATATTGTTCTCCACAATAGGACTTCCTGGATTAGAATATTTTGGGATGGTAAGCTTCCCTAGCATTAAGTCAGAGAGTTGGCCCATGACATGGACAGTTTGAGGGTCTTTCTTTTTCCTCCCCGGTTTCTTTAGACTTGCCTCCTTAATGGCTTTGCTATAGATAGGTACCTCTTTGATTACTTGAAACAAGGGAATTTTCACACAAATATGCGTTAGTTGGTCAAGGATGTCAAAGATAGGTTCTTCTTATTTTTTAACATTTCTACCTTCCAACCTTTATGGGAAAGGAGGGGACACTTCATTAGATGCCTTAGATAATGATGGAATCTAAACTGGCTCAATTGGTTGGGGAAGGTCATGTGTATCCTCATCTTGGTTAGTTTTTTCATATGGAAATTCTGAGATTATGGGAGGAGATGGTACGAGTAACACAGTTCCTAAACATAAATTGATATTGTTTAGGTTGAGAGCATAGATAGGCTGATGATTAGGATCAACAAAATAGACTTGCTACTGCTGTTGCTGTGGCTGCTAGTTATTTGGATTGGGTGCTACTTGAGCTAGAAATTGGGTTGGCTTTGGGTTGGGACCTTGATTAGCTGCAGTAGGTGGCATAATGGATTGTTGCTGGGGTTGCTGCAGGAAACTAGTGGATGGATTTGACCATTGTTGGCCTCCTTTCCATTGGTTAGACTGCTGCCAATTTCCTTGCGGAGGCTGCCACTGATTTTGTTGTGGTGGTTGCCAATTCCCTTGTGGGGATTGCCAACGGTTTTGCTGGGCATTTGGCCAAGGATTATTCCATTGAGTTTGAGAATATGGGCCATAACTTGGAGGATATTGGTTCTGCCATTGATGATTATATGAACCAAAATTTTGCAAGGGGTCCTGAGGCATACCTTGTCTTGGGGCCCATGGCCTGCGCTGAGCAACAAAGAACACCTCTTCCTCTCCTTCAATAGTTTTGAACTCGGTAGGAAGATGGTGCATCTCCAAATTGGCCACTGATTTGCATCTACAGTTCCTCTTCTTCTGTCTGCAGTGAGGGCAATATTCAACGAGCATCGCATCAGCTTCTTCCTTTTTCTTTCTAGCTTGCATTGTGTCTAGCTGAGTAGCTACATCATTGATGATGTCTTGCTTGAGGTCAGACAACAGATTAGAGAGTTCTCCTTTTGATACGCCTAAGCCACTTCCTTTGGCAACAGAGGGTCTGAATCCTCTACCTTTCTTTACACTTGCCCTAGAGTAATTGAGACATATTGTCTTGATGTCATCCTAATTACTTTGGGTAATATCTCCTCCAGGTCTAGTGCTTCCATGCAAATATTATTGACTCCTCTTAGGAAGAGAAGTTTTTTAGACTCCTCATTTAGTGCATGCTGAGTATTTTTCTGCACACTGAACAAAAATTTGGAGACATAGTCCTCCAAGGTTTCATCCTCCTTTTGTGCCATTTTGAAGAGGTCATCTCCTCTCATATCATTTCCCCTACAATATTCCTTATACTTCCCTAAGAAAAATTCCTTCAATTCATCCCAAGTGGCTGCTGCATTGTCTCCTAATTCCATGAACCATCTTAAGGCTGACTCATTTAAGGTAGAAGGAAAGAATTTCATCTTATGGGCATTAGAAGTATAATCATAACTCCTACATAGGATGTCAAATTCGAACAAGAAGGTATGAGGGTCTTCTTTAATCAGGCCATAGAACTTTGGGAGCACTGAAGCAGGGATATTTTTGAGATTATTGTTGTCATGGAACTCAGGAAGTGGAAAGGGAAAAGTAGGCACTGCCATCCTTGGTGGTGAGCCTAGGTTAGCTCCTGGCTGGTGGACAACAATGGCTAGTGGATTGTTATGGGTATGCAAGTTATTCAACTATGATGCGAGTAAATCAATATTATCAGGTATATCAAATAGGTTCAAACTGATCTCTGAGGAAGAAGAAGACGAAGTGACAAGGTCCTGTCCAGCATCCAAATATGGTTCTTCTAGGACAATTTCTGGGTCAATCTCTGGGTTATTTTCTTGGATACCTAAATTTCTAGGAAGGAATCTTCCAAATTGGTCTCTTCTTCTATGCATGTAACGGGCTTAACTGAAATGAAGAATTTCTAAAATTCTTGAAAGCTAAAACTATTGCTAAAAATGGTTAGGACAGGTTCTCAACTTGACACCATCCCCGGCAACGGCGCCAAAAATGGTCGCACCCATAAAAGGATATAGAAGTCATGGAAAATCTTAACCTGGGAATTGGACATTCCAATATGTGACTAACATCTTCTCATGGTCTTTCATTTATTTGTCAAACCAGGGAACGTATACTTGAAATGGAGCGGCACTGTATGTGCACTAAGAACCGGTTTTAGCCATAACTTTCTAGAAGTAAATGCTTGAAAGGAATTCTAATTCTGATGCAGGTTTATGAAGTAAAGTCTTACTAACTTAAACATCTCTTAACTAAAATAGAAATCATAACAACAATTACTGGAAACAAAAACCATGAATTGGCCTTATGCTGCAGGAACAGACACAGGGATGGATTCCTTATGCTATAGGAATAGTTTAAGACTGAGTTTGCATCAAAGCTTATGGAAATGGAATTCTAACAGATAAATAACAGAAAGCAAATAGCTAACTACAGATACTCACTAAGTGGGCCCCCTTAGCAAGCATCAACCAATTACGCAAGAATAGAACTCAAAACCTCATCAGTTCTTATTCATACTTCTGAATCTCATACATGGCTATTGCTTGTAAGAAACTTAATGCAAAGCTTTGTTCTCCATTATAACAGTAAACAATTACAATCTATTGTATCTCTATTCTCTAGTCTAAAACTCTCTTGATCAACCCTTGTTCACTCGCGCAGGAGGAACCTTTATTTAAAGAGAAATGACTAACTAACTAATCAACTAATAGAGGAAGATGCAGGTATAAATGCCACCTAAGATGGAGGAACAGACTTCATAAATGTGAGTCTATCCGCTCAACTGTCTCAGAGGAAATCTAGAGATCCACTCCTTCCTAGATCGATGATTCATTTGGTTCTTTCCCAAAGACTCGGACAAAAGAATCCATGCTTTGAATGACTCCTTCGCTGGTGCGCTGAAGATGGCCTTTTCCCGCGAGTTCTGCTATGTATTGACTTTTTCATATCAGCTCCAACAACCTATAGAACACATGGCAACAGAGGAAAAAGAGAGCATGCACTCATAATAGCACAACATTCTTCATTAATCACATGCATTCAATTCATCTTACTTATTCAAACACTACATTCATCTTTCATCAGTCAATTGGGAAGTCAAAATAGGGCTATGATTATAGATAGGCTAAGGTATTTATGCATCAAGAGTATAGGATTCCTTATCATCAAATACTACCCATAAACATTTAAAAGTTTGTAATCATAGAGTTTAAACATTCATAAAAAGAGAGCAAGAGTTTCTAAAACTTATAATCATGACATCCAAATTATAGCCATATTATGGGCTCATCAGTTAGTTGCAATGAAAATATGCTGACCTAATTATCTTACTACTGGTTCCTTAAGTGTTGAATATGCAGTTATATCTTCTTGTTTGTTGAGGTATATAAATCTATTTTGGCAGCAGTATACTAAGTGCTTAATTTGCAAATGAATTTGATCATCATACTGGTTTTATTATGTTCATGGAGAAATGTGCAGTAAGTTATTGAATCAAAAAGTCACTATTTGAAGAATTTGCACATTTTCAATAAGTTTGAGAAAAGAAATGGTGTGTTACAGATCAGAAAAGATTTTTTTGTGAAGCTTATTTGTTGGGGGCCTTGGTTCTACGGTTGCTCTCTTACAGCCTGTTGATCTATGTTTTTCACTCTAATTGTATTTTCAGCTGGTTCATTGGTTGTTTGTCCTTGATAATAATACTGGCTTTGATGACACATTTACATAATCTGGGTGGTACTACTATGAACAATTGGATCTTGGTTCACATGTTTCATGGCATGCTCTTAATTTTTTATATGATGGTACTGATGTTTTCCATATGTTCATTACAAAAAGATATGCATTAGTGCATGGTTATTCATACTGGTAACAATGTGTTTACAATTGACAATGGAGAATGAAGTTTGATATGACCAAAAGGTGGAATAGTTGGCCTTGGTGTGTAGTTTTGGTTATGAATCTTTGATAGGTTGCTTGGTTTGTGGCTGTATAGTGGTGTTTAGATTTATAGTCTTATGATGTTGGTTTGCCCAAGATGTCAAACCGGAGATTGATACATTTGTTTAAAATTCATGACATTAAGATGATATCCATTGGAATTCATGGTGTGACAACTTGCAAAACTTATTTCTCGGGATATTCATGATGTTTATGTTTTTTGTTGGACTGACAGTGAGAATTATGTTACAGGTCACAATTTTGCATGGGCCTATATTTTTTTCAGGTACAAAGTGGTATAAAAAGTGACCATGGTATTAGTTCTTAAAAAGAGGATTCCTCTGCATTCGCATCAAAAAAGAGCTGACTATTGATTAGTTGTTGTATTGCATGGAGAAAATGGTGGTTGTATATCACAATTTTCTTCTTTTATCCTTGTGTCAAAAAGGGAGAGAATTATGAGCATTCGGTTACAGTTCATTTTTGGCTTGGTGGCTCATTTTTTGCCATCAAGGACAAAGGGGGAGTTTGTTGAATCCTTCTTGTGCATTTTTTGTCCTTGATGAAAACATATGATACTCTAGCTCTTTGGTGGTTACTCACTCGGTTGATCTGCTTTGCTGATTGGCATATTTGCTTCACAATTGTTTTTATATATGGTGGTACTGATAGTTTATCTCCATGTGCAGATCTCAGTTGAGGCTTTTTGGTTACAAGTTTTACAGGTTGTTGAATTATGTCTTGATCAGTCACATGCATCTTGTCATTGAGACATGCTCTTGATATTTACAAAATTTTATTTTACTCAACACAAGTCCTTGAGTTTTCATGACATTCTAAGGTGTAAATTTGACCTTGATATTTATTATTGGATATTATTTGGCACTTTATATTGAAGTGCACCATATATTTCTATCAGGTCTCATCATGGATTTTAAACATAGCTTAAATGCTGACAGTCGGTATAAAGCTTACCACGATAATATGGTGAAAGTGGCTAGCGGCATGCACAGTAGCTACTGCTATACCGCGGGTAGCTAGAAGGGTAACCGTGGTAGTGCAGTGAAGTGGCTAGCAGCATGCACAACAACTACTGCTATACCGCTGGTAGCCAAAGAGGTAACCATGGTGGAAATGACTAGTGGTTAGCTTGGAGCTACCACTGTACCGTGGGTAGTCTGAATGAAGACCACGATTGGGTGGTAAAGGAAGAGGTAACAATTAAGTGTTAGTTACCACTATACCACGGGTGAACATATTGGTGGGTGCGGTAGTGAGGTTGATAAAGAAAATCGTTAGTTGGTTCTTTTGGGAAGCTTAGGTCACTATTATGCTTCATTGTTCAAAGGTTTTGAAACCCTATTCTGGCCGCCATCATTGAGTTGTTTATCTCACAGCCGTTTCACTGTTCTAGTAGCTGGTTTACTGATCTTTGGCTATGTATTGGAAAATAAAAAGACCATGACAATGGCCGGTTCACCTATTTTTTTCTCGCCATCAAATAAGATCTCGAATAAGGGAGAAGCTCGGGTTGCTAAGCCACTTTGTAGTCTAGTAAAAATTGCTACATGCAACATCTATTTCGATACTCTCAGGTATTCAATTTTTCAATTGGTTTGTAGAACCGTTACTTCTAAATGGAAGGTGGAAAATTGGTTAAATATTATTTACTGGTCAGAACCAAAAAGATTACATATAATTTTTAACTGCACTTTACAATAGATTTATCTTATCAGTTTTATGAAACAGTGGTATTTGTTTGGGGAAATCATGATGACTTCGAATCTGTTCAGTCTCTTACATGGATTCTTTCATAACGATTATTATTGGATGCATCATTCTAAAGTTACAGTTACATTGCATTGGAGTTGTTGGTTGCACTATTGTTGCAGTTAGAGTTGTTTGTGCAGGCTACTTGAGAAGACAGGTTTCAGTCTACCTTCTATATTTGAAAAATGCTTGGATATTCCTGTCATAAGAACTTCTTCATATTGATCTTTCACACATGGACACTGCAACACATGGCATTGTTGGTCGATTGAAGTTTGGTAATCTGATGATCATTTTTGTTCTTATTCTCTAAAATAGAAAAATGAGAAACTGTTGTAACCTTCCTTGAATGTAATGATGAAATCTATAATCAAATGAAAATGGAGAGATTAGGTCTCTAATAAAAAAGGAAAAACAAAAAGAGCAAAATAGGCGTTAACTGGTTCTCTGTGACAATTCATGAAAAAGGTTATAAAAATTGAAAGACAATAATTAATAAATGATGAGAGAAAAAGTGTGATGAAGTAGAAAAATGAGAAAAGTATGAAACAAAAAGGGAAAAACTACTGTGAGTACATCACTGTGATTGTGTTGAGCTCTGAGATTGAAAATCTGAAATATCAGTTGATAATCAAGCTGACTTAAGGCTTGACAATGCCTGAATTTTTGAAGGTTCTTTTTGGAACTTTGAGGAGTTTAGATATTGTTTTTCAAGAGGCACTTGATAGATAAAAGAGAAACAAAGAGATCCTCTGTATTATTGTATGATTACTAAAATAGTAAAGGGGTTGGTGCTCCTTGAGATTGGTGTCTCTAAACGAGGGGTTGGTGCTCCTTTGTGATCGGTGTCTCTAAATGAGGGGACAATGCTCCTTGAGTTGGTGCTCAGAAAGTAGCCTATAAGGCATTGTAAACAGTGGTTTTGAAATTAAGCTAGTAAGGCAGTTTAGGAGTGGTTTTTCTACCCCAAGAGGGTTTTCCACTCGACAATTTATGTGTCTCCTTTTTGTGTGATTTATGTTTATCTTGCATACTCTTTCTTATAGTCATTTACGTTATTGTGCTCATTCAGTTGGTCAATGCTCTGATACTTTAAGGTTGTTTAAAAGTTTAAAAGTCAATTTTCTCATGTTTGTCATGCAAATTTAGATTGGGAAAATCTAGTGCAAAATGTCTTTCACAAGGTGAATTAATATCTGCATTATGTTCTCATTATATGAATGCTCAAGAGTCTATCATAAGCAAGTCAAAGTTGCATATTATGAAGATTTATAGTTTTGTTGATAAAGCACAACAAGATTGTTCATAAAGCTTTATTTGAACAATATCATTTGATATGGGTTGCAAATGTTAGTCAAGTCTCATGTCAATCTAACTTGAAATGTTAATGCTCACCTGCTTAAGCAAATCTATCTCTTTGGGTTAACTGAGAAAAAGTTTAAGTATTCTTTTAAGGTTAAAAGTTAAAATTACTCCACTCTAATTCACCCCCCTCTCAGAGTGAATTTACTTCCAACAACCTATTGGTGACTTCCAATTTCCCATTGGCTTGATGGTGGCAAGGTGTGGAATTCCTATGTCTGATCTCATACTCTTGAACCAATTTTGTGATTAGCTTTGCTTTAAATTGGGGTCCTTGGTTTGTGACAATCTCCCTTGGAACTTCATATATTATGAATATGTCTTCATAGAGAATCTTTTCCACATTCCCATCTCTTATTAATTGTAAACCCTTAACCTCCACCAATTTTGTAAGGTAATCTATTTAGACCAGTATGTATTCTTTGTTATTTGATGTTGGTGAAATTGGGGCAATAAATTCTAGTCTCCATTTGTCAAACGATGTTATTGCTAACTATGTTTGCAATGTCATTTCATCTATCTTTGTTGGCCTTCCCATTCTTTGAAATCTATTACAACTCCTTGTATATTTCATTACATTTTTATGAAGTTGGCCAATAAGAGACAATATTAAGAACTTTAAGAGTTGTCCTCTTTGGTACAAAGTGTCCCCCATAGGGTTCATCATGGCATGCTTTGAGGATATCATATACTTCCTCTTCTTAGATGCATCTTCTCATTATATTGTATGGGCCTATGTAGAATAAGTATCTAGCTATCCATGAGTAGGGAAAAATCTTGTGAACTAACAACCTCTTTTCCCTTGGGGAGAAATGAGGTTGTGGTTGTCCTGCTACAAGATAGTTGGAAATATCTACATACCAAGGTGTATGCAGAGATAGAGAAAATAAATTTTCATCTGGGAAGGAGTCATCAACAACATCTTCTTCTAATTTGATTGGTAGTCTAGATAGAAAATATGCCACTACATTTTCTTTACCTGGCTTGTCCACAATGGTTATGTCAAATTCTTGAAAGCAACAATAACCACCTGACAAGCTTGCCACCAACCACTGGTCTATTCATGAGATACCTAATTCTTGTATGGTTCATGAGGATGAACATTGAATACCCTGTATTGTAATGTATAATCTTTTTATTGCATAAAACACTACCAACATCTCCTTCTCTATCAGTATATAGTTGATTTCTACCCCTTGAAGATTTTGTTGATGTAATATATGTAATACTCTTTATTTCCTTCCTTCTATCCAAGTACATTTCATATGGTAAAATTAGAAGCATCTGTATGGATATGGAAAGGTAAGCTCCAATTTGGTCCTCTCAATACAAGGGGTTTTGTTTAATTTTTCCATGAGTGCTCCAAAGGAATGTTGACAAGTAGTTTTCCACTCAAATTCTACATCTTTTGATAGTGAAACAAATAGTGGGGCTACAAGTTTTCTAAAGTATTGGATGAATCTCCTATAATATACATGTCCTAGGAAACTTCTAACATCTTTTTGTCTTTGAGGCATAGGGGGTGTTGATATCATCTTAATTATATTGGGGTCTTCTTGAATTCCTTTGTTCAGCACAAAATGTCCTAATACAATCTCCTCAGTCATCATCATGTAACATTTTTCATGAATCAAGGATAGGTTATTTTCTTGACACATATTTAGTACCTTCTCCAAATTTCCAAGTGCTTCAACATAGGTATTCCAATAAGTTATGAAATCATCTATGTAAAATTCCATGAAACCATTTGTGAAGTCTAAGAATATACTTAGTACTACCCTCTCAAAGGTGGTTGATGAATTGCATATCCCAAATGGCAAGACAAAATAAGTATATGTACCCCAAGAGCATGTGAAAGTTGTCTTGTCTTGGTATTATAGGATATCTTAATTTTATTGTAGCCACTAAATCCATCCAAAAAGGAAAAATACTTCTTTCCTGCTAATGAATCAAGTACTTGGTCAATGAATGAGAGTGGAAAGTGGTCCTTCCCAGTTGCAAAATTTGATTCATGGTAATGTACACACGCTCTCCATTTCCATTCTTAGGAACAATTACTATGGGTGACACTCACTGAATATCAAAGATGGGATAGATAAAGTTTTCCTCAAGTAATTTTTGTAATTTTGATTTACCTATATCGAGCTACAGGGTTCATCCACTTTTGGGGTTGTCTAACTAGTTTGAAGCCATCATTGATATAATTCCTGTGCATGCATAATTTTGGGTCTATCCACTTCATGTCATGGTAATCCCATGCAAAGGCTATTGCATGTGCTTGCAACAAATTCATCAGCAAGGTCTTCTAAAAATTAGTCAATTGATTGTTAACATTTAATGTTTTACCTGACATTATCTCTAAAGTCAATAATGGTTTTTGAATAGATGATATGTCAAGTACTACTATGTTTGAAACACATTGGTGTGGTAACAAAGTATGGAAATTTTGGAAAACTAATTGAGATGAAATGGCGGGGATCATATTTTTCAGAGGATCCTAGAGACATCTTAAACAATCATGATGTTTTAGGTCCCTTGCATAGTTTTTCTACATGATGTTTGCTATTAGGTCATCTTAATGTTGGTTTTGTAACAAGGGGTTGAGTTCAATAGTCATCAGGGCTTGTAAGGAGTATAGATATTCCTCATCTAGGGTAGGCCAAATGGTTTGTTCTAGGCTTTCATGTGGTTGGGTTGGTGGGTATAAGACTAATGTTTTAGTTATATTTCCATTAGAATTGATCATATTCCTAGATTTGCAACCTATGAAGGCATCCGTTGTTTCCAACCATGGTCTTCCTAATATGGGGAGATAGATTACAATATTATATTTAGGATACAATAATTATAAAGTTTGTAGGGTATTCCCATGAATCCAATGTTATCATCAAGTCTTCAATGATACCTTAAAGTTGGATTATGGACCTATCTTCCAACTATAGAATACTAGGTGTAGGTTTGAGTTCTATTAATTATAATAACTTCATGGTCTCTTTATTCATTACACTAATAGATGCTCCTAATTCTAATAAGGTGTTCTTAATGTTGGTGTAATTAATATTTAATTACACTTACATAAGTTTACTTAGTTCATGTTCCTAGGTTGCATTCACTAGGTATTTAATTATAATGGGGCCATCCCCCTTCACATGTTTGCATAGGAAATAATATTCCTTCTAGAAGTCTTATTTAGAATTCACATTCTACTAGGTAGTTAGTTAGTTATCACATGTATTAAGATTAAGAGACATGTCAAAATCATGTTCATTTCTATATCTCAACCTTTCTTGTATAAGGAAGGTGCTTATACTCATTTGTATCATACTTTATCATACTTCATACCTCATCATTTGAGAGGTCTTAATATCAAACAATATCATATTCTTGAATATCCTCTTGTGGAAGGTTTTCAATATTTTTGCAGGTGTTCTTGGGTGTTGATCTAATATTTAGCTCTTACATGACATTAGAGCCTTGCCTACAAGACCCTTCTCAAATCTAAGGATTGAGATATGGTTGTAGGATCTTACCAATCTTTTGAGGTTGTATTTATATCAAGGGTTTCATGGAAGGTCACTTTAGTGCATGTTGGAGGAGATCTGATCTTAGATTTGAGATCAAGGTTGTTGAGAAAGTCAGGATCAACTTTTATTTTGCCTAAATTGGACATTTTAAGCCAAAGTTATGAGGGTTTGAAGAAAATAAGAATCTAGAGGTTGCAGAGCTTGTAGTGTACTTTGAGCCTGATTGGACCTTGCCATCATCTTAATGAGGCTTGAGAGATGAAAATCGATATATAGCATGCTCTATTTTAGCTTCAACTATTTGTGATTTAATTTTTTTTACTTGGGCGACCATACAACCTACCCGAGTATATGGTACGATTTTGTAGAATTAAAAAAATAAATATGTTTTCAATGTTCTACATTTTATTATTAATCAGGTATATTTGATTTATTTTGGGGCAATTTATATTTATCAGGAATTTATATTATCATGGATTTATATTTAAATCTTTGCGGACTTTTTAAATCTATCGGCTCTTACTGGTCACATCAAATTTGACTCAAACTCGATGCAGATTCTTCGTTGCCCATGATTTCTTATGTAAGATTTGTTTATTATGTCAGATATATTACATATTGGTCAGTGCTTGTACCTACCACCTCTATCGAGTACTTTGAACCTTAGGCTACTTTACCACTAACTCCCATACTTCTTTGTCGGGCTCATCATTCTTTTGTTTGGACAACTCCATACATGATCGATCAAAGGTTTTTCTATGGGATTTGCAAATTTTGGTGGCATATTCTGAGTATAAAGACAACTGTCACCCATATCCATTAGCATACCCTTTTTGCATGCATTGGGTACTTGTTAGGCGCCACATCATTGGTCACTTCAAATCAGATTTACTTTTCATACTATAGAGTTTTCATGAGTATTGTTGGCCCATGCAAGTTTTCTATTTATGTTTTTTTATTATTTTTTTTGTATAAAAACCCAACCTTACATTTAGGCTGATGGGTTTTGTTGATGGTGTTTTTATGCACTTCACAACACAGGTAACACGTAGGCGTATTACCTCTCTTGAAAGACAATCTTCCACAATCAAATTGCAGAACATTATCCCAAGGTCTCTCGG
Organism: Sequoiadendron giganteum; assembly: GCA_007115665.2. Taxonomy (NCBI): domain Eukaryota; kingdom Viridiplantae; phylum Streptophyta; class Pinopsida; order Cupressales; family Cupressaceae; genus Sequoiadendron; species Sequoiadendron giganteum. The sequence continues at coordinate 788,277,632 of CM021100.1, forward strand.
GTGTCAGGTCATGACGAGGCTTGGAATAAATCAGTTGTTTGGTGTGATTTTGCTGGAATCACAAGGCAGTCTTACGTGGTCAAAATTGTAGGGGGATTGGTCCAATGAATGGAGTTCTACAGATTTGGAATTACTATACCTTACTGCAGGTTTAGACAGTAGTCTTGGACTCCATTGCTTTGTCGGATTTGGCTTTACAGTGTGCAACGAACCTTAACACAAGTTGCTTCTAAAAAAAGGGAAAAAGAAAAAGGCGAGGAAGAAAGATGTTTCCCGGACCTGCAACTACCGATGAATAGTGATCATGGAGGTTCCTGCTGTGGACAGTTTCCTTAAACAAAATTTCACTCAATCAGAATTCTCACAATATCATGAAACCTATGCTATCTTCTAGGGACTGCAGATGTCTATCATTCATTCACCATGGAAACATGAATAAAGATACAGTTTAATGAACAACAATGAAATTAAAGTCCAGACTAACTTTGCACAGTCATATACCATCAACAAATGACCAAAAGTATGGACAGGGAAAGCATACACACAACAACAATCTCCAAAACCAGAGACACCATACTAATTCTACTAAAGTCAATCTAAGGATGCTAAAACAGTAAAGTAACTTGAAGCAAAGTTTTAACTAAATGGAGAAGAACCATGAAACATGTGGAGAAAATACACCAGAAAATGACTGTATTTTCTATTATATTCTCAGCAGCATGTCTTTACAACAACTCAACTCTCTTAAAATGAGAGGAGGAGAGCCCTATTTATAGTTTTCAAAAAACAAAATGAGTGGCCAATATTCGATTCAATTGTGTCGCCAATATTCACTCTACATTAGGGTTTCACCTACCCCCAAATATATTACATTTATAAATCATTTCTTGTTTCTTCCCTATCTTGTCATCTAGTGACAACACTGTAGCAAATTTGTCTTTTAGCCATTTCCCCTTTGCTGTAGCTATTCTTCAAGGAACTCTTCATTGATGACCGGATTGCCTTCACGCTTCTTCAACGCGGCATACTCCATGAAACTCAAGATCAGGGACTGAAACTTATCCAACTCCATGATGTCGGATTTTAAAATTTGGTAAGACCATTCCTGAGAATTGCTGCCAAGCTTCTTCTAGTCATCATCATATTTCGCAACATTGTCCTTAAAAAGTTCTGATTGTGCAAAGGCTTGGGTGGAAAAGCACATGAATTTCGTGGTGACCTCAATGGACATCCCATCTTCCATAATCTTCAAGAAGTAGGGTTTTATATTCTCAGAATTAAGCTCGACCATGGGTAGCTCGTACCCCATCATCAGCTTGAGGTACCGAGTGCACTCCTCTCTGGAATCCCTCGCCCATTCAATGTCTGGCACCATTCGCTCCAAAACATGCTCAAGCCTCCTCTTTCGATGATCAAAATCTCGCTTCCAGGTGTCCACTAGCCAGTGATCATCATCTTTGAAGGAAAATTCCTTTTCCTAGACATCGCTTGGTAACGCGAGTATGGCCTCAATCTTTGGGTAGGCTGCATCATACTTCTTTGGGAATTCTTCATAGATCCACCTTGTGTCCTCAAGAGCTTTTTAGACTTCTAGGAGCCTATTCGCTGCTCGGACAGCCAAGTTGATGCCCGTATTTCCCATATCCAGGACTTGCCGGAACCAGTTTTCCATAGTCTTTTCTAAGTTCCTCCTCTTTTCTAATTTATTAATTTTCTCTTGGGATAGCAGTTGAGGTGGGGCCGATGATGTTGTAGGTTGCTCATCTGGGGATGACCACTATTGAATTTAAGCAGTTAAGTCAACCACTTGCTCTTTCAATTCTTCTTTGGAGACTTTATCCTGCTGGATAAGGTGCACTACTGTAGCGAATGACTCCTGAAGATGCTCAACCTTCTGTTCTCTTGTGGCCACTCCCAAGTCGATGGTGGAGACATTGTAAGTTATGCCTTTCTCTCCAACCATCGGCATTGCTATTTGTACTGCCCTTGATCCTGAGGCATCCATGGTTACTTTTGATCTAACCTTTGGCCTCTTCTCCCTCTTTTTGGTGCTTACCTGTGCTTTGGCCATGATGGCTTCTAGCCTTGCCTTGGGATCCTTCAAGGTTGGAGTCTTCTACTTTAGTTTCCTTTGCAGCCATTCGGGCACTTGGGGCTCCTCCCCAAGTGGTTTACTTTGACTACCGCTATCCCTCTCTTCAGTCCCCGCATCTTCTTTCTCCTCTTCGGAGTCTTGTCAGAGGGTTTCGTGTCTAGTGGGTGACTCAGTATGCAACTACTCTTTAGGTGGATCTTCTTTCTCGACATCCCCTTCTTCTTCGTTCTAATTGTACTCATGCTCTTCAAGATTCTCCCCTTGCTCATCCTCATGGGGGAATACTTCCTTGTCATGATCCGGGGTCTCATCTTGCCTCTCAGTAGGGGATTTGCTGCCCTCTGTCTTTTGGGCAGAAATCTCTTCTTCTCTTGTTAGCCGGTCTTTGGCTTCCTTATCTTCTATCTCCTTGAGTTGCTTTCCCCACTCTGCATTAAGCTCGGGATCATTTGATTCCTTTATAAATTCAGTGTTCAGCTCCACCCTGCTCTCACTAGAGGACTCATACACCACCTCGTCAATCTCATGGCGTTTGAATAGTGGATGTTCATGATACTCAAATTCTTCCTCCTCTGGTGCCTTTGCAGCCTCTAGCTACTATCGCTTGAGCTCATCCGATATTTGCATTGTAGCTTCCATCTTTGGTGGTTTAGTAGAGGGAAGGGGAATTGGAGCAGAGGCCATGGCTTGGGCTATTGCAGCCTGAACCACCGGATTAGTGAGCATCCCTGAGAGCTCGATGGATACATTTTGCATGTATTTCATGAATGACTCTGAGAGACCAAGGACAGGCATCGTAGCAGTGGGAGCAGAGGGGAGGGAAGGAGACATGGAAGAAGAGGAGATGGGCGAGGTCGTGGCAGATGATGAATCCACGGGAATGACCTGCAAGATCGAAGGAGTGGCAGCAAGGTGGACAAAGATGTCCACTACAGGCAGGGAGGAAGCAGGAGCTGGAATTGAAGTAAGCGGGGTGGCAGCGGTGATCGTAATAGGTGGAGACCCCAGTGAGCTAGATCCCTCTTTTCCAATCCCAAGGGGCAGACTCTTGGGCATCACCGTTGTCTTCGTGCCTCCAGTTGTTTTTCTTTTCTTCTTAGAGGGCTCTGGCTCAGAAGACTTGTGGGCATAGACCTTTGGTTTGGGCAACTGCTCACTGGCCTCTTTTCTCTTCTTGGTCTTAGCTGATGGTGGCATGCTAGATGCTTCCCTAGTTAAGGTGACATCTGCTCCACCTTCCGAGCCACTTGGTTCATTTTCGAGTCCCTTGAATGTCAAGGTGACTCCTTGTTGTTTTAATCAGGCCACCTGTTGGTCAACCCATGCCTTCGTTTGGATCTCGATGGGCCTAGTGAGTACGGAAAGGTCATCGAGCTCTGGCTCATTCCAATCAATCATAGGAAGTGGAAAATTGGCTATGGTATCGTACCCTAGATCAACCATTGTGTCTTCATATTCTTCGAGCTGGTCGGGAACTAGGCATAGGTTGAGGCTTCGCACAAAGATGATGGTCATGCGCATGTAGTGCCTCACCCGTACCTCAAGATCATCTTTGCAATTGGCCTAGAAGTCTTCGATGCTGTGGAGGTGGGCATACCCTCATCCTAGTGCTTTCCTGATGTGCCTGTACGGGTCCATTCGAGGCCGAGCTATATATTGAAAGAATTTATACTCAGCCAACTCCCTTTTTGAGTACCCCACGCACTAGGAGGTATGAATCTTATACATTCCTTGGCCAAGCCCCATAGGGTAAACCAAGCCCGCCAAATGCTTATCACTCAGGATGCTATGAATATGCCATAGTTGCCGGGTTAGCTCTAATAGAATGATCCGGTTATTGGGGTACCGAGGTAGCTTGTTTGGTCTTTCTGTGAATCCTTCAACACGAATGTATGTGAACTTTGGGAATTGTATGTAAAGGAAGGCATACTACTTGAGGAGGGCTATGGTGCTATGAGAAACTCTCCTATGAAAGTCACCCTCAAGAGACCGAATTATGTGAGCAATGAATGCATCGTTCACCCAATAGTAATTCCCTTTGAAATTTATGAACTGTAACTAAGTGTACTTGTTGTATGGTTTGAGTTCCACCCCTGATGGATCACTGGGTACCACCACCAATCCCTGATAATGTCGCCGATCGGCGAGGGAATATACCAAGTGGGAGGTCATGAAGAACTTTGAGGTCTTCTTCACGGTTGTAAACTGCTCGTGGAAGCAGTCACTGATTATCTCTCTCCAATAGAAGGCGGTCCCCTTGCCATGGAGAATCTCTTCTATGAAATAGAACATCCACTCCTAGAAGAAGGCCGCTCCAGGAAGGCCCATCACTCGGCTCAGTAAAGTTATGAGGTCATGGTAATCCTCGAAAAAGTCACTGCGAAAAAGATCCTGAGGAAGCTTACCAGCACTGCCCCGCTTATCCTTTAGCCAATATTGATCGATGACCTTCTTGCATCCCATGGGATCCTGCTCCCATAGTTCCTTGCACTCAGCCATGGTGGGGACCTCCATGCTATCAAAGGCAGGGATGTGGAAGGTTGTTGTTATGCCCGATGGAGACATGTCGGCAAGGATATTTTCATCTCGGTCTACTATAGTCCGGGTCTCTTCCTGGTAGGCCTCTATGCATGCCATTACTAGTTCTAGGGCCACCAAAGCCAGTGGGAAGCCTATAGCCTTAGCAATCCCGCTCTTCTTTATCAGTTTCGCATTCTCTGTCTTTGGGTTCATCTTGACCCTCTGTATGAATTTGTCAACATTGACCTGCCCGATGTTGGTATCTACAACATCTCTCCAAAGGGAGGTGACTCTGGATTGTATAGGGACTCCTTGGAACTTATAATTCATTAGGTCCCTATCCTCCTTGCCTTGAGGTGTCTTAGCTATTCCTTTTCCTTTCCCCTTGGAGGCACCAGAAGTTTCTGCACCGGATTCCATAAATCTTGCACAAGAGATGAGAATTAGTAACAATAAAAATGATGAAATAATCCCGGACAAGTACCTGCATCTCAAGATTATCTTTACAATCATTATTCTTTGTTCAACAATCACACAACACCCGACAATAATTCGCTAGAAGGCAATATAGAGAAACCGGGTTCCTAGGGCCGAAATTCCCTTGGTAGAATGTCGTTTGAAAGGGCAAATTGAGGATGGAATTCCCAAAGGCATTTCCCAGTGTTGGATTTGAGAACTTGAGGGTTGATGCGAAGGAAAACCTATTTTTAGAAAATGGGTCGAAATCCATTTTGGATTTGGAGGTCATTTGACCCTCCATTCGGGAGTTCAGGCATTATCTGTAGGAAAGTTGTTTGAAATGACGCAGGGGAGGTGGACATTCGGGCGCCGAAATCCGAGTATCGGATTGCGGTCACCAGGAAGCAGCTAGGGATCAGCTGTTAAGAATGGTGAAATGGAAGTGGAAATCCAGGGGAAGAAATCCGGGAGGCAATTCTTGAAAGTGGTCAGAGGGTTCGGGACAGTTGGGGGGTAAACAGAGCACCGGGACCCAGAGGTTGGGAAGCTATCCCGAATTCACAGTCGAAATGGCGTCGGTGAAATGGAATCCCGAGAGGGGAATTTCGAAGGTCAGAATCCAGAGGAAGCTCGTGGGTAAGAGGAGAATACCAATCTGGTCACGGTGGGCAGTGGACCGGGGTCCAGGAGTCGGGAAGACGTCCCGCGAAGGTCGTTCGAAACGGTGAAGTCGGGATAGAATTCCACGGACGGAATCCGAGAGAAGGAATCCCGGGGAAAGAATCCTGAGGATCCCATTTTGACGGATTTTCCAAGGTTTAGATGGAACTCGAGGGCTCGGGGCCTGGAGGTCAGAAAGACGCTCGGGCAAGGCCGTTTGGAACGACAATGATGCAACGAAATTCCGAGAAGGGAATTCCAGAGGTTGGAGTCCGAAGAAGGGAAATTGGATTAAAGGTGTTGACTGAATGATGGAAGACTTTGCGGGCAGGAAAAGAGGTTCGGAAAGCCACTCAGGGCAGGCCGTCGAAACGGCGAAGTCGGGACGGAATTCCGGGAACGAAATTTCGAGGGCCGAATCCTACGTGGATTGGATTCTGGTGAGTTTACACAGATTTTCAAGTTTAAACGGACTCTGAGGGTCCGGGGTCCGGGGGTCGGGAAGATGCTTGGGCTAGGCTGTTTGGAACGACAATGACGCAACGGAATCCCAAGAACGGAATTCCCGAGGTCGGGGTCCGAGGAGGGGGCCAGAGACAGAGATTTTGAAATTTAGGTGCGGATGGCAGTGGGAAAGGCCAAGCCCGGGGAATGTCGGCGCTGTTCCGAAGAACAGCCACGGTGCGAGAAAGCTCCGGATTGAATTTGAAACCACTTAGCAATTGTTTTTTTATTTTCTAAGAGATGGGTTTTGATGGGAAGGCCTTTAGCTACTAGATTTTAAAATGTTTTATACATTTTATATCATTTAAGGCTCATAAATGGTAAAATGAAGAATGAGGATGTGGATGGTTGGCCTACCTCAAGATCCCAAAGATATTTCTGATGGTCGCACAGAAAATGCCCGAAAACGGAGCTCGGGATCGAAGGCTGGAAATGCTACATGCGCGGGAGCTCCTCAAAATTCTATCAGTTGGTCCATTGAAAATGACGGCCAGAAAATTCATTTTTATAACAAAAATCACCATTAATACAGCATTCAATTCCTCCGTATGGCAGCAAGCGAGGTAGGTGAATTCAAAACACAGTCGGCGGTGGGAGGAGCGGAGTCTGGTGGCCGGGAAGCCGTCCCACCATGGTCGTTGAAACGACAGAGCTCGATAGGAAACCCGAAAGGGGAAACCTGGAAAGGGAAACTCAGAAAGGGAAACCTGGAAGAGGAAACCCGAAAAGGGCCACAGACTCCAGAAAGGGAATTCCGACAGGGAAAACCCAGATTGGACCCGAGACTTAGCAATTTTTTAATTTTTTGAAAGGGGTGACTTTGGTCGAGCTTAAAATATGGCATTGGGGGAACATGCCAACCTTTTAGGACACAAAAATGGGCACGCAAAATGAGGCAAAACAAAAAGGGCCGAACAAACTAAAGAGGGAAAAGAGGGTCCCCGTTCCGAATGGGGCATGTGTGCAAAAGGCACAACAGGTTTGTTATTAGGCCAGCTATAATAAGTTGTTTTAAAAAAATAATAATAATTGTATTAATCTTCAAAAGCTAACTACCTTGTATTAACTTGTGGAGCTTGTTTTGGCTGTGTAATATTTTAATCCTTAATTTTAAGCCATAGGCACACAATTTTTACACCAAATTAGTCTTTGATTTCCTTATTTTGGCACCCAAGTTCCTTCAAATAGGCCTTTTTTCTAATTTTTGCATAACTTTTTGCCACAATCTCCAAATTATACAAACAAGATATCAACAAAAATGTCTCTCTAAGTACTTCACAATGGCGCAAGTATTTTTGCTATTTTTTTTGTAGCTACAAATAATGACCATTTTAAGTTAGATCTCCCATTTTGACCTTTGAGCTCAAAATTTTTTGCTAGTTTCTCTGATTTTTGGTGATTCAAGTTGTGTATGGAAGATATTTAGGAGCTCTTTCATTGTGCCCATGCACTTTTTCTAGATTTAGCACCAGTTATTATCTATTTAGTATTTTTCACATTTGGCATTTTGACTAATTACTTGGACATCCTGATTCCTAGAGAGGTTCTATCAGTTTGGGAAGACTTTATTTGTAGTATATATCATATTTGGGAGTTTCTATTTGATATTGAAGGTTATTGTCTTTGTAATCTTGAAGATCAATAATAGTTCATTATGGGGTTCTTATTTCATCCTGCTTTGATTATGTTGAAAAGGGTAAACTATAAAAATGGAGAAATGGTGTTATCAAACATCTCTGATGGCTTCATTTGTTGCCACATTTGTATAATCTTATTCTTCCTCCTAGTAGTGATAGTAATAAATTTGCATGGAATTGCAAAAGGGATCATGTATTAGGAGTCATTGCAATGCATATTGATGCTGCCATTTTAAAAGGTATTGATCATTGTGATTGTCCTCATACTATGGACTAAAATTTGGGAGATAAATGGTGATCATGATACTCAACCATTCCCAATTGATCATGTTTCAAATTGTCTTGTGCCTCTTCATTTTTCAGATAGGATACTCTATGATGTAGATACTATACGAGAGTTTGAATATTTGAAATACATTGAATCTTCAGATGAGGATGATGAGGGTTCTTTAGATGCTCCTTCTCCATCAGAGATAGTTGATGTATCTTCACCTTCAGTGATTCATTTTGTAGAGTAATTAATTGAGGCTCCTTTCATTCTTATTCAATAGGACCATTCATCTCATGGTGGTGATTCATTGAGCACATCTTGTGATTCATTACAACAAGTATCTCATTGTATTCCTGATTGGGATTCTTATTTGACAAACATTGCATCCTTGTTTGTGGAGTCTCACATTTCAGATTTGGAGGACACCTTTGAGGGGTTATCTATCCTATTTGATGACAACCATTGCACAACAGTTGTAAAAGATTCATGGTCTTTAGATCTTGTTCAACATCAGTTTTAGCATAGTCCTAATTTGTCACCTTCTTCATTGATTGGGCATGTACATGATTTGATTATGGCATCTTCATCTTTAGTGGAAAAGGAGACACATGTGTAGCTTTCATAGATATCATAATCATCATATCTATTCATTCTTATTTCCTTCAATTCCTATTGAGAATGGGAATAATTCCTACATTTATACTTGGTTTTGTTTCTTCCAAAAGGGAAGCAAGTTGTTTGTTGACATTGGGTCATGTTTTGTCTTCAGACACTTACCATTTTTGCATGAAAATGCACATTATGGGGGCCTACATAGTGTCTCTCTTTCCATCCTATGGGGGACTATTGATTTTAATGTATCTATGTGATGGATGGTGTACTTGGGGGTATCATGGAGTCCTCCATCCTTCCTCACATGATTTATTTCTTTTGTTTATTTTCTCTATTTTGGAGAGGATTTTTGTCCCACTAGGTTTTCTCCTTTTCTCTGATTGTGACATATTTATTTTTAATTTCATTTGCATGGGTACATGGGTACCTAAAATGGACAACACAACTAGGACCCATGATTGCATCATTTCTTTATCATTTCCTCCCTAAGTTGCACTTATGGAGGGGTGTTGGTGTAATTAATATTTAATTACAATTGCATAAGTTTACTTAGGTCATGTTCCTAGGTTGCATTCACTAGGTATTTAATTATAATGGGTCCGTCCCCCTTCACATGTTTGCATAGGAAATAATATTCCTTCTAGAAGTCTTATCTAGACTTCACATTCTACTAGGTAGTTAGTTAATTGTCAAATGTCTTAATATTAAGACACATGTCAAAATCATGTTCATTACTACATCTCAACCTTGCCTATATAAGGAAGGTTCTTGTACTCATTTTTATCATACTTTATCATACTTCATACCTCATCATTTGAGAGATCTTAATATCAAGCAAGCTGATATTCTTGCATATCCTCTTTTGGAAAGTTTTCATTTTTTTCACAGGTATTCTTGGGTATCAAGCTAATCTTCAGCTCTTATACTTAATGAAAGTTCCATTTATTTTGACATCAACTACATGACTCCTAGGATCTACATACTTGGGGATAGTTTTGTTTCCCAACATAATGTCTGCAAGTTGTCATAAGACATGTACAATTTGAGGGTCTTTTTGCTTCTTGCCTAGATTTTTGAGGCATAACTCTCTCACTGTTCTAGTATGAATAAGAACTTACTTAATGGAATAGATAAGGGGTATTTTTATGTAAACATCCTTGATCTATCCCAACGGATCAATTTCATCTTGTGTTTGATGTCTTTGAATTACTAATCTCTTAGGGAATGGAGGCTCTGGACTTAGATTGGTTGGGTTAACCTGATTTGACTCAGGTTCCTTAGGTTGTTTGTCCAAGGTCTCTATTGGGAGTTCCTCATCAATTAATTTAGTGATATGAGGAGATGAATTCCCATCCAACATTTTCCTTGATCTGAGGTGGACATCATTCACCTCAACCCCATAAGTATGGTATTGACTAGCTTCATTAGTATAAGCCTACTGAACAACCTTGTTGTTTGGGTTAGGTGCAGGTTGTGACCACAACTGAGGTGCTCTAGGTAGTTGTGGTGCTAGATTTTTTGAGTTTGGAGTAATGGCTTATTGTTTTGGTTGCAAGGGCTATTGTGGCTATTGATATTCATGTTTTAATTTTTCCACTACTAACCTCTTTGCCACTAAGGTTGCCATTGGTTTTGTTGGGGGTGGCCATTGAGAATTATAGTTAGATCCTTGATAATGTTTTGGTGGCCACATGTTTTTTTGTTGTTTATATTAATTAGATTGATGCATTGACCATTGCTATTTTTGCAATTGGCCCAAGATTGAGGGTTCCAACTAAGAAAATTTTCATTGTTACAAATAAATGACATGTTATAATTCAAAGGATCTTGAGGCATACATTGTCTTAGCTACCATGGTTTCCTTCCAATGTATGAAAATATGATGCCCCTTTCTTATCTTTAGAGATACTTTCCACCTTCTTGCACTTGAAGTTAGTCTAATTTCTCTGTCTATAATGTTGGTAGTATTCTGTAAGGGCTGCTTTTGCCTCTTCTTGCTTCTTTTTCACATGGAGGTTGTATAATTGTGTAGCTAAGTGGTGTTGGGAAAATGTGTATCAACCTTGCAATTACACAAGCTATTTTTGATATGTTAGTGATGGGGGGTGGGGGGGCACCCCCCAACCTGCAAAGGGGTCCAAGGAGATCATCCCCTAGTAGGGGCTCAAGGGTAGTGCCCTTGAAAGGAAAATTTTATAATATTATTGTAAATCTAGACTATTCATCATTAGGTCTCAACTCTGATGGTCTATATTTTTTTGGATTGAATTTCCCTATAAGGAAACCTTATTTTATGAGAGCATTATATTATGGCTAGATATGATGATGCATTTTGAGAGTCTAATAGCAATCGTGTTGCCACTAGATCTCTGGTTGGTGATAATCTTGTGAGAAGCTCATTATGCAAGTATATTCTAATCTTTATGATTTCTAAATAATATTCTAGACAACTTTTGAAGTGTGGAGTTTCTCTCCTGAAAGGGTTTTCCCCATGCAAATCATTATGTTATGGCATGTATGATATTTATGTTTAAGTTTTTATAACTGTTAAAGAGCTATAAGTTTTGCATTATCCTCCTCTCAATATTAGTGTAGGAATTTGTTCCGCTACCTTAGCTTCCTTACTAGTGGGTGATGATATCCTCCTTCATATTTGAAATAAGATTTCTTAGTTCTACTCTATAGACTCCATTGAATGGTTTTCTGATGGAAGATGTCCTATCTCCTCTAACCTTCTTAGTGAAAGACCTTGAATAGTTCCTGTATGCTTTGTAGATTTAATCAAATGGTTCCTACAAGATTTATCCTACCCCAATGAGGTTAAGTGAATCTATGCAATCCTCATTAATCCCTCTCAAGAATATCAACTTTATTACTCATCAAAGAGTCTATTTTGGTGGGATTTATTAAGGCATAACTAAAACCTTCTTGTGCATTCTTCCAAGGATTCATCTTCCTTTTGTGACATCCTAAAGATGTCATCCCTCTTTCTATCTATGCCTTTGTAGTAATCCTGGTACTTTTCCAAGAATTTTTTCTTCATGGTATTCCAATTTGGAATATCTCTTCCCAAACCCATAAACCATCTCAAAGCAACATCCTTTAGTGTTGTTCGAAACAATTAAATCCTATGTGCATTTGTGGAATAATCATAAATTGTAAATACAAAAAGAAAAGAAAAAAGGAAGGTATATGGATCCTCCGTGACCAACCCATAAGAGACAGGTAGTGCTAAAGGAGGTATGTTCTTTAAAGTAGTTTATGTCTCCTAGTTGGAAATGGGGAACTCAAAGGCTACATTCTCTAGTGGGTCTTCCACTGTAGCATCAACCATGATGCTAATGTGTGTGTGGTAAGTCTCCTATGTTTATAGTGTGGGTATTGGTGTCAAGGATGATTATTGTTCAAGAATACCCTCACTCTATTCACTTTGTCCACCAATATCCTCTATAAATTTGTGTGATGTGGGGAGAAATCTTCTCAAAGTGTCTCATTACCTCTATATATAATGATTATGAATTTGGATCAATGGTTCTTATACATTGTTATTAAACCACTTTTGTATTGATGACTAAAACCTAATTTCCCCAATGCTAAAATCAAAACACTAAACTATGAAAGCTTGAAATTACACAGAAGAATCCTGAATGTAGCACCATCCTCGACAACGACACCAAAAATGTAAGGCATTTCTAATGTTCAAACAACTTGGTGTTTATGAGTGGACACACAATTCAGAGGATAGTTCCTAACAGAACAGTTCACTGAACCCTCACAAAGGCTTCATTTAATTATCAAATAGGACTTCATAAGATTTTGATGATGTTGGAACTTTATGTGCATTCATGGACTCTACATGGCCTATATCAGTGAGTATAGGGTGTTTACAGTTGTGTAGGAAACAAAAAAGGATAGAAAAAGGAAATAAAGCATTAACTTGTAAAATAAGGGAAATAACTTAATATGTTACTTATGCTATAGGTACCTTCGACTTAATACTATAATTGCTAACTACTAAGACTCAAATTTACAACTAACTGATACTATTGACTTATGACTCCTAACATCTTAACTTGTCTAGACATTGACTCAACCTATTGTTACAAAATGCAATTCATGCTACAAAATATCATTTATGGAATTCACATACATACAAGCGAGAATTCAAATAAATAGATACAACAATGAACATCTAATCTAGTACAAAAAGTAATATGGGTTGGCAGTACCTCAAGTGGCCCTTGCTCGAGTTGTTGCGCCCATAGGAAATATCAACTACACACTACTAATAAATAAATCATAATAGTAGATTGAAACTCCTTTATTGCATAAAAACTAAACTTCTCACAGTCTAACAAGAATCTTTAAAATATTTCCCATTCAAAAGTACATATCAATTACAACTAAATAACAAAAAACTAACAATAATGAAGTATTGTTTGGTAAAACTAAAACTATAACTTAGCAACTATATTTTCTCCTCAACCACTAATCCCAATATATAGGCTCAAGAGGAGTTTTATTCACACAATGACTAAAAACATAAATTAAAGGCATACATCCACTCTCCCTCAAGAATAGGGAGAGGACTAGTCTTTATAACTGAAAACCCTAATTGAAAAATATAGAAGAAGAGAAGTAAACTAAAACTCCGCCCTAAAAGTTTTCCAACAATGTGCTCCATGAAAAAAAGTCATGTCATGGATTTCCTTATCAAAGTAGACTCTTGCTTCCTCCTCTCATCTTATTCGGTAATTTTTTGACTCATGGTTGACTATTTTAATGGCCACCTTCATTACTTCCTAGAATTTTTGTGTTTTCAACATTTTTGATTCTCCCATGCAATTTCCTGCAATCCTTTTGTTGCAGGCTAGCAATCCAATTGCTATGGGCTATAATTCTTATGGATGCAAGAGGTTAGCTTCATCTAAAGTATACACATCATTAACAACCATGAATTAAGCAGAGAATCATACTGAATTTCATGAATATTCACACATCCACACATACAAGTACCATCATACCATACTATATTTCCACATACTTAAGTTTGGTTTAAGATGCATGAAAGATATAAATTATGTATACGTTTCAAGATTGTCTATGAACTTAGCGTATTTAAATGCTAAAATACATAAACTAAATGGAAGAAAACTAGTTATTATTTAGACCCATCAGATAGCCCGTGAGTGGGAGTAAAATTATAAATCTAATTAAAGGTATTTTATATATTTTAGAAAAGTGAAATTTACACCAAACCCCTATCAGAAATTTCTCAAAAGTTTAATGTTTGAAAAAATGTGTTGTTAGGTATTGTTAGTGGGAGATGATGAACATACCAATGATTTATGCATATATCAAATATTTTTCTCTTACTCATCCATGTATTTATCTTGCACTCATGTCTATTACACTTTCCCTTCCTTATAACCTTTCATAAATACTCTTAATCATCCTCTTCCCACTAATTCACCTTTCCCTTTATGATATTTGACCTTATTATATCTTATTTAGGGATTTTTATAATAGAATGTGCAAAGATTATGTGATGTCATACAACCTACTATATCCCTCTATTGAGTGTATAATGCCCATATGAGGTACCACAAGACCTCTAATGCTAATATGTGGTACCAAAAGGTCTCTAATGCTCATGTGTGGTACTACAAGGCCCTTAGTATAATGTGTGTTATTGCATAGTTTTCTTCTCATATGGTACCAAGAACCCTTTGTAGTGTAATTGGGGATTATATTTACTTACCACAAGCCCTTTGTGATATAAATGGGGATTGTGTTTACTCATGTCTCATGCCAACATGTAGATAGAGAGAAAGGGAATCTTTTGATTTTTGGAATTTTGGGTTTTTTAAATTAAAGAATTTTGTGAAGGTTCTTGAAACTTTAATGATTTATTTTTTATTCTTGAATTTTACAAAATGATTAAAAGTGTAATTTTAATAATTAAATTTATTTCATGTGTTTTATTTTATGGAATAAAAATTGATATGGAGTAGTGAAATATAATACGTTGAATTTGGGTGCAAGCGTGTTTTTGACCCAATTTACTTGTTTTAAGATCCATCATTAAAAAACCCCTTTAGATTATTTTAGGAATGAGGACAAGTTAGAGGTTTGGAGTGAAATATTGAGACCTATCATTTTGAGGGATTTGTGTGCAATGCTTAAGAAAACTAAAATTAACTTAAGGGATAATTGTATAAACATGGGGTTGACCCACTTGCAATTGATGCTCTTATTAATTTAAAATTAAAACTAATCAAATATAACAATGGAACCAACCCATGGTGTGTTTTATGCACTATGTTTAATAAATAACTAAAAATTAATCCATCAAGACCAATTTATATGTGGTGGATGTGTGATTTTATTAGAATCAATCCTTATGCAATTGATGTGTGACATTTTGTGAAAAACACTGCTTAATCTGAGTGCTTATTGAAAGGCATGTAAGGTATCCTATTACATTATTGTAGATTAAAATTTTATTTTGGATGTAAATATTCTCCTCCAAAAACCTTCTCTTTTTCCTTGTAATTAATTGGATGATATATCTCCAATTATGCATTGAGAAACCACTCTTGATTGATGTGTGTTTGTGATTTATAAATTTTGAATCTATCTCTTAGTTTAGATGGGTAGAATTCTAGGTCCCACATGGTTGGGTGGTGTTGTATCTTGAATATTGTGTGAGGATCTCATCTCCTTATTTGTAAAATTTACTAAGTTGTGAATTAAGGTTTTGGGTGAAATTTTGTATAAGAATGTAAATGTTGTAATTTTTGAAACATAGAAAAAAAGTGATCCTAAGTCCTAAGTGCTTAGAACAATAGTGTTCAAGGCCTTTTCCTAGGGTTTCATTGAGATGGAGATCAACAAGGTGTATAGATTGAATTTAAACCATGAAGGTGAGACAATAAAACCTATATCTCCATCAATTTGGGGATTTGGAATGGGTTGGAATTGTTTCTCTATAATTAACCTAATCAGACTATGTTCCCTAATATCAAAATTGCAAGAATTTGATAGTTGATAAACTGAAATAGTGAATTATAGGCAAATGTGGGAAGTGTAGAGGACTATGTACCTATCCTAAAAATTTGGTTATGATCACTATAGAGGGATAGAGTCATTGTAGAGAGTATGGGTCCTTGAATGCCTCTTATGCTCTATTTTTGAGGTCCTCTGATGACAAATTTGATATCTTTTTTTCCACTTGCAAAGTTGTCAAAACATTGTTGGATAATTTTGTAGGTGATTTTATATGAGTTGAAAAGGTGTAGGGATTAAAATGTTACAATGAATAATTTGTCTTCAATCTTCCTTTAATCCTCTTCAAACTTGAAACCTACACATTCAAAGGGAGGGAAAACATTGTGCCATTTAGGGGCCTGCCTCAGTCAAACCCCGTGTAAGTGTTTCCACTTCCACAATGACAATGTTAATGATAAAAATGGATAAGTGATAGGAATGAATGATGAAATCAAAAAATGCTGCAACTCACCACCCTTCAATAGTTTCCTTGAAGGATTGAAGTCATGCACATCACCTCAAGATCTTGGATCTTGCTTTCTTATTTTCTTGAATTTCTTACAAAAAGGGTTAATATAGCCTTCACAAACAATGATAACATAAACACACATCAACTCACATAACATTTGACACAATTCTTAGATCCTAAATTGGTGTAATAATGCTTTGAACTATTTATCTTGACTTGCTCTTGACAATAATTCTTGCCCATAATTTCCCCTTCTAGTTTTATATTTTGAAAAGACTAGGTATTTATCTAATTTCCCCAAAAATAGATCTTGATAGCCGACCTTTGCAAGTTGGGTTTCAGATGTTAAAACATCGATATTGGCATTTTAAAAATTGGGTCTTGACACAATAGGATGACTTAGAAACACTAGGGCATCCTAGTCTTGGCCCCATTTTCCAAGACATGAGGTGTCGAGGGAAAAACATTAAATGGATGCATTTGTTCAATTCTTGTAATTTCTTAAAAAGTGGTGCAAATGGGCTATAGAATGCATAATTTAGGAAAATTAGGGGGTCAATTAGGCTCATAATTTAGGGGGAGAAAAATATAGTGTGAAATTATCAAGGGTGACAATTTTGGATGCCACAATTATATATTATTTTCATATTTGTATTGGTTTATATTTCATCCATGTTTGGGACATCATTTTCATCTTGTGATGTTTATTTATATAGATTATTTAAATTTAATTCACACATTGATGTGTAATGAAAAATTCATATTATGAAAGTTCTAATTTGGTGATTTTTAGGCCTAATACGTAATCATGTTATCATATTATAATGATGCCATGCTTATTTATTTTATAATTATGTTTAGAATCATGATTTTATATTTTTGTTTGGTTATATTTATTTTTGAGAAATAAAGAAAATAGGAAATTTTATGGTTAAAATTTTGCATCTTGTTTAGCTATCTTTGTGTTCATTCTCTATTGGTGAGTTGGGTTCTTTATCAGAAAACCCTTGGAATATATATAATTTTTTTATTTGGTAAGTATACTCTAAAGAATATTTATCCAAGAAAAAGGTATACCACTATAGTACAGGAGGATGACTATAGTGTAAGAGTGTTAGTATCCACAATGAATCTCAAAGTTCTCTCTAGGTGTGTTGAATTCCTACAAATACACTATGATCTAGAAACATGTTATCATCCTAACCCTTCAGATAACAAAAAATTTCTCTAAAAAAAAAAGAAAATTTTATAAATAGAACTTTTTCCCATTCATTTGGTGTTCCTAGTGTCTTAGTTTATGTGCTCCTTTGGTTGTTTTAAGATATCAATCTCCTCATAGTCAAACCTTTGGGTGTGTGTGCATCATAGTATTTTTTTTACATTTTCAACCTTATGAACATATGTGCTTAGTGTTTGAGGTTGTGGGATGAATAATTGTACTATTGATATCATATCCTATCCTTTGTGAGTATGGGTGGTTTTTGGAGTAAGGCGATCCCTAACTCATATAGCCATCATTGTGACTTTTTCATAATTTTAGTGAAGTATTTCACTTGTACCACCATGTTTCATGTATTGATAATGAGTGTTATATATGTCCTTATAGTTTTCCATTATATCTTGTTGCATGTGAGTGTGCAATGTGACATGCAAAAAAAAAATGTCCTAAAGTAAAATTTGGGACTTTATTCTTTTCTTATCAAAGGATATCCTAACAAAATTAACAAAACTAAAACTAAAGATAAGATAAACATTTAAGTATATTTTTTATGATATATACAAAAATTCAAAATAGGTAACACTTGCATTACTAAATGATCAAAATAACATCTATAGACCATTTTCACTAAACTCCACTAAGAATTTGATTCTCCTTATTCACATAAAAATATAGTGGAAAATAGAAAATATCAATTAGAAATCAAGTTGAAGGGGGAAAAGTAAGAGTTTAGTGAAAAACTAGAGAAACAATATTTTATTACCAATAGAAAGTGTTAGATGTTATAAATACCATATCTATAAGAAATTCCAAAACCCTAGGCAACTCCTAAAACTATTAATATTGCAAGATGAAAAATTAGACACAAATTTACTACCTAGATAGTGATATATTCAATAATTTAATATCATATAAATAATGAGTTGAATTATTGAATCTCTTTCTCTCCATTTGATGACTTCCACTTCTTATATTTATCATGGAGTTGCAAGAAAAATATTATTAGGAAATGGTTGTTAACTTGTTTAATTTTAGGAAGAACCAAGATAAGTTATTTCTATGAAGTCCATAATATATAGCACTAGTTATAGATATATTCAACAATAAAAATAACTTCACATGGGGGAGTAGTTGGTTGGACACAAATGTGATTAAAACGTTACAAAGGGATTTATTGACTAGAAGTAAAGTATGATGAAGATTGCAAAGAGATGTTAGTTGAGGTTTATAGGAAAAAATTTAATAATGGTAGTTATGTGATAGAAGAGGGCTAAGCCACAAACCACTATAGGTGTAGTAGGAGTAGCTTAGCTTGCATGTAAATTGGTGATGTAGGGCCATGAGTACAAGTTATGATAGAAATTTAATGGAAATATGTGATTGAATATTATAGTGAAGAGTGTGTTGGTGTGTTTCAATGATGTTAATAATTTGAGGACAAGGTTGTGTGGTGGGAGGTGGGAGAGTGTAATGATTCACAAATAAAGGGTGAATTTTAGGAATTTGTGAAATAATTTATGTGATATCATAGATGGGTTTAACAAATGAGATAATACGTTGTGCACTCAAAAATAATAAGGGATGGTTGAACATTATTTAGAGGGACAATGGGTAGATAAAAGGATTAATTCAATGAAAGGACCATTGAGATAAAATTAGAGCATGGATATATAAAATGGTGAGAAATAGGAATGGTAGAAGTGGTGGAGGAAAAATGAATAGAAAGATAAATTAAAGGATAAATGAAGAGGTGGTAGAGTAGTCATAAAATAAGAGATGGTAGAGATTTTGGTGATGTGATCTAGTGTAGCATGATCAAGGAGATACAAATAAATTGAAGGAAAATATTCATGAGAAGGTGGAAAAGAGGGGATTATATGAAGAGATAATTAGGAATTGGTGTGAAATGAGGGAAAAGGGAAAGATATAAAATTAAATGGTGGTAGATATATTGAAGAAGACATGAAGAAAAATGTGTAGGAGTAAGCATCAATACATCATAATAGAGAGTGTCCCATTTATTATTCAAGAAGGGTGTGATTTATGAAGAAGATAAAATAGAATCATGTGGGATATTTGTTTTATCATTGATGTAAAATCAAGAATTATGCATTTTGGTGTAGGAGACATCATTGGATGGTAAATTGGTTGTCTAGTGGCATAGTGATCAATATGTGGTGAAGGAATAATTTTATGATAATCTAAATCATTATATGGTAGGAGTGAAGTGAGAGAAGAAGGAATTACAAGGTCATATGATGTATTGATCATGCTAAAGAAAAAGTATTTAGTGGTGCCATTAGGCTCAATGGTTTATTCAAGTAAATGGGCACTAGGATATATGCTAGAAATGAAGCTAAAAAAGAAGAATTGAAGAGAGAGGTGACAATTTTTTTGGAGAGAAGGTGAGGCATACATGAGATGTTTGAAAGAAGTAAAAGTAGTTAAGAATTTAAGGATTTAATATATGGATTATAGTGATAGATTGAAATCAAAAAATTTAAAAATATAATGTGTAAGTGGGTGCGAGTTTAGGAACCAAGAGATAATATTAGGGTTTTTTTATATGGTGATGTAGGGGATTCCAAGAAATATAATCATATGGGTTACAAATAGAGGATAAATAAGGTAGAGGAGAATGAGGATGATCATCTAGGTCAATGGGATTGGAAGGTGTGTCAAGTGTGGGAGGTGTAGGAGGGGTGATGGGACAAGATGAAATAGGAGCATTGAAATTAGGATAGTGGTTGAGAAATGAAGGAGAGTAAGGGTGATTGGTAAGGGGAAATAAAATTTTACCATAATAAGTAGGAAGAAAGGCATAGTTTAATAAAGGTAGGATATGAGTAAGGACGTGAGGATGGGTGGAAAATAGGTTGTGAAAAATTTGAGGATAAAGGAATTTAACATGCATAAAGTAGGAAGGAGAGGAGTCCATGGAAGCTAGGAAAATAAGAGATGGTGAAGGGTAGAGGAGGATAGAAGAATTAGGGAAAAGAGGGTAAAAATAAAGATAGATTCAAGATGGGACTACACAAAAAATGGAAAATTAGTAGGAATTGAAACAAAACAAGAGAGCACAAGAAATAGGACCAAACAAATAATGACTAAATATAAAAAACACATAAAGGGAAACAGTCTACACTGATATAAGTGATACAAAAAATAAAATATACCATGGAAATGAAAGAAAGGGAAAATCAAATGGTTATATATGTAAGAAATATTTAGGTTCATGAAATAAAATAAAATTAAAATGGATTTAGAGGTGTTGATTTATTACTTTAAAGTGTATGTGAAAAATAGTGCAAATTAAATCTATTTACACTAATCTAAAAAAGCATAATTTAAAAATAATAAACACACATAAGAGATACGACTAAAAAGGGGTGACAAGCGCTTAGAAACACAAATTAGGAAAGGAAAAAAAATTAAGTGGTAAAAAAAACTTGTGCACCCTATTGATTGAAGATCTACAAAGATGGAATGTTGGAAATGTTGTTAGGGATATGAAAGAGAAATTTTCATACTATCAAATATATCTTACACAAAATGGGTGTTAATGTCTCATATTTTCATAACTAAATTATAAGATTCTACATCCCACCTAGGATTTATATCTACATAGAGCCTACATAGATAAAGAGAAAACAACAATTTTTTTAATCAAAATACTGTAAATGCACTAAGAATAGGAACCCTAATCAAATATTAGAACATAATAGAATGTAACAAAAACACAATGTAAATTAGAATTGTTGTTAGAATGGTAGAGAGTAGAATGTAAGAAGGATTGAAGGTCTCATGAGTTGTCCTCTATCAAAGGAGTGATAATTTATAAGGGTAGGGTGCTAATTTCCCTAATCTCTTACAGATCCCTTATGGAATCTCCATCATGACTTAAAATCATTTTTTTCTTTATAGGAAAATATTATGTATCTTCTCGTTAACAATTGTAAAATATAAAAGACCATAAAATAAAATGTTAAACAATACTATAACTTAGTTAGACCCATTATGGGTTTTCCAAAATAAAATTCAAAACATAAAACTAAAGTAAATGAGAATACTTAGCCTTGAAAAGGAAATAAGTGGCTTAAATGCTAATCGATAAAAAAGGGAAGCTCACAAAACCTAATGGGAAAAAAGAAAAACCATAGGAGGTGAAAACTAAAGAAACAAGGATAAGAGATAGAAAAATGGATAGACATGAGTGGTTATAAATAAATGGAAGACACATGATTATGGAAGGAAGGGATTACATAGAAATTCAAAAGAAAATGAGGATCCTAATGGCTATGGTGATAGAATGGGTAGCATGACAGTATCATAAGGATGACATGAAACCATGAAAGGTATAGAACAATACTTCAATAAAAATACCTAAAGGATCCAATGGGTCCAAACTCCATCAAAACAATACTCATAAAAAATATACAATATGAAAAGGAAATCTGATTTGAAGTGACTACTGATGTGGCACCTAACAAGTACCCAATGCATGCAGAAAGGTTACGCCAATGGATATGGGTGACACTTGTCTTTATACTCATAATATGCCGCCAAACTTTGCAAATCCCATAGAAAAACCTTTGCTCCATGGTGTATGGAGTTGGCCAACCAGAAGAATGAGGGACAAGAAGAAGAAGTATGGGAGTCGGTGGTAAAGTAGCATGAGGTGCAAAGTACTCGATAGAGGTGGTAGGTACAAGAACTAACCAATATGTAACATATCTGACCTTCAATGAAACCCTTGATATAGAGACAACCTCAAAAGATCAGTAAGATCTTACAACCATAGCTCAATCCTCAAATTTGAGAAGGGTATTGGAAGCAAGGCTCTGATACTATGTAAGAGCTAAAGATTAGCTCGACACCCAAGAACACCTGTAAAAAAAATGAAAACCTTCCACAAGAGGATATTCAAGAATATGATATTGTTTGATATTAAGACCTCTCAAATGATGAGGTATGAAGTATGATAAAGTATGATACAAATGAGTACAAGAACCTTCCTTATATAGGCAAGGTTGAGATATAGTAATGAACATGATGTTGACATGTCTCTTAATCTTAAGACATGTGACAAATAACTAACTACCTAGTAGAATGGAAGTCTAGATAAGACTTCTAGAAGGAATATTATTTCCAATGCAAACATGTGAAGGGGGATGGCCCCATTTTGATTAAATACCTAGTGAATGCAACCTAGGAACATGACCTAATTAAACTTATGTAATTGTAATTAAATATTAATTACACCAACAATAAGAACATCTTATTTGAGTTAGGAGCATCTATTAGTGTAATGAATAAAAAGACCATGAAGTTATTATAATTAATAGAACTCAAACCCACACTTACTATTCTATAGTTGTAAGAAAGGTTCACAATCAAACTTGAAGGTATCATTGGAGACTTGGTGATAACATTGGATTCATGGAAGTACCCTACAAACTTTATGGTATTGTACCCTAAATATAATCTTGTAATCTATCTCCCCATATTAGGAAGACCTTGGTTGGAAACAACAGATGCCTTCATAGGTTGCAAGTCTAGGAATATGATCATTTCTAATAGAAATATGACTAAAACATTAATCCTTTATCCACCA
>CM021100.1:788300841-788412757 GCA_007115665.2 Sequoiadendron giganteum
AAATAGGAAATGTTAGAATACCACTCATCAATTGTACTGATGAACAACACCATTGGAAGTTCACTCAAATCTGACTCTTCAACCTCAAAAACTTCTTCCTCAAGATTATTTTCAAAGATGATTTAACAAATTCATTGCCCATGTATCAACTTGGTAGGTTTGATTTTCATGTCGTATTCTTCAATCTTGGCAATCCAATTGCATCTTTTCGTTCCAAACTCCTGTTGTGTTAATATGAACTTAACAGTTGAATCTAGGACTAGAAATTTGACATGGCTATTAAGAATATAGAACCTAAAATTTTTAACAACTTTGACCACAATGAAAGCATGTTTTTCCATCTTGGAGTATTTTAGCTCATAATTCTTTAGAGGGTAGGTCATGAATGCAATTGGAGATTCAAAACCCTCACTATTTTCTTGCACCAGAATCATCGAAAGTGTATGCTCGGAAGCATAACTATACATGATGAACTCTTTGGTGCAGTTAGGGAAGACTAATATTGGTACATGAGCAATGGCCTCCTTGATATCATCAAACACAATTTCCCTTCTTTCATCCAATGAAAAGTGGTATTACCTTTCATCATATTAACAATATGACGAGTCTTCTCTGCAAAGTCTAGAAGGAACCTTCACAAAAAGTTTACCTTGCCAAAGGAGTGGACAACCTTCTTGCTTGATGGTAGGGTAATTTATTTGATACTATTGACTCTTTCTAAGTCAATCTTGATTCCCTCTGTGGATGCTACATGACCAAGAAGTTTTCCTTCTATGACCCCAAAGATTGACTTTTTTTGGTTTAAGGAAATACCATGTTGTCATCATCTCTCCAAGATTTTCCTTAGATGGTAACAATGTTCATGACGCTTTTTAGAAAAAACCATAAGGTCATCAAGATAAACTATGATAGACTTACCCATCACATCATGAAAAGCCAAGTCCATTTCTCATTGGAATGTGGTGCTAGCATTGATCAAGCCAAAATGCATTTTGCGGTACGTAAAATTACCCCATGGCATTATGAAAGTTGTCTTGTGCTAATCACTTGATTTTACTTCAATCTGGTTGTAATTAGAGAAACCATCTAGCATGGAGAGCATTTTAGATCCGGTCACATTTTGTATAACTTGGTCCATCATTGGAAGAGGATAATTATCCTTGAGTGTCAACTGGTTAAGATTTATGAAGTCCACACAAATATGGATGTCACCATTTTTCTTATGAATAGGGACAATATTCACTATCCATCTTGAATGGTGGATAGGGAAAAAAAATCGAGCGTTAAACATTTTTTGAATTTTTGCAAGGATTGTTCTAGAAATCTTTAGGTTATACTGCCTTGGCTTTTTTCTATAAGTCAATGCTCCAACCTTAAGGAGAATTCCATGTTGCACCTCTTTTGGCTAGAAGGATTTTAGATCTTCATATGAGAATGCTAAGACATCCATATATTCTTGTAATAACCTAGCGAATTGCTTCCTTTCTTTGGCTGTGCAACATTTACCAATGTTCATCATCTTAGGATTTTCTTTAATTCCTAAGTTGATTTGTTCAACCTCATTAGATGAATCAGAGTCTGAGAATTGTTTCTTGACGTAGTGATCATGCTTGTCAAAAAATTTCTCTAGAGATATCAACCCTTTGGGAATTTTATTCCCATTAAGCTGCAAGAATTCTTCACCCGTAACTAGATCCATATTAAACATAGATTCTCGAAGTGAAGAATCACTTCCTTCAAAGTATAATTAATAAAAAAAAATTGCCTTCTCCAAAAAGGAAACAATTTGATGATCGTCAATGAAAATCTGCTAGTCCTCTGAATTATCAGGAACACTCAAGCGAAAGACCAAATTGATGGTATAGGTGGGACCTTGAAAGTCTTTATTCAGTATCAAGAGCATGGCTAAGACTGCTAAAGAATTATCCCTGTCACTATATTCCCTTGGAACTACAAATATATTAAAGGCCTCAAATTCTTCAAAGCAATCCCAAACAAGATTGTGATAATGCCTAATTCTATCATTTTTTGTCTGATAGAAGTTTCTTACCTAACACACTATTAACTCAGTATCACCTTGTGCATGAATATTTTTGATAGCCTTCTTGTGTGCAACTTGCATCCCTAATGAAAATGCTTCATATTCAACAGTGTTATTGGTGTTGTCAAACTATAATTTTAAAGAGAAAAGGGGAAAATTTCCCTTTGGCAGAAATAAAAACCATTCCAGCTCCAGAACTGGTGGAAGAAAAACTACCATCAAACTCTAGTAACCAAATTCCATTTGGATCACCAAGGCTGACAGTGTCAAAATGTATAGCCTCATCATCTGGCGATGACTCATTTGTTATTGACAAAGATTTAGAACTCTCCAACTCATTCACCAACCTCTTCTATTTGTAGATAATATGTTCCAACGCTTGAAGAAAAATAGAATTTGAGCTCTTGGATCATCAGATTGAGTAACTAAAAATTTAGACTCCCTCTTAGGAATCAACTTCTGCATCATGCCCTTGATAGGTATCTTGGCTTTGTACATGTCCATGTTTAGTTTGCCTCCAACATCCTTACAAAAATTACATCTGAGGAGAATCTCATAGGATGCTGGTACATTAGCTACTAGAAATGCCATGTTTATTTTCTTCTCAGGATATGCGGAAAATGCATATTGTGCATCTTTGATCTGTCCAATAAAAGGTACTTGTTTATTTTCCATGGAAAAGCAACAACTAAGTTTTTTGGTCAGATTCAAACCTAAGGCAATAGCTACCTTGGCTGGCATCACATTATCTTATGCATCAAAATCTATAACAAAATTGCTTAGTTTAAAACCATTAATAAGTAACGAAATGAAAAATGGATTAATGTTACCAAAGGCAGTTGGAGGTGTAGAAATTGTTGGCCCATAGTTGCCATTGCACCAAAATATTGACCTGTTAGTGCCCAATACAACTACCAGAGTTAACAGATCCATGGGAGGCAGTTAGTCCATGTCACAAATCCTGAGGGGAGCATTGACCATCTGCCAACAAACTCCCCCTCAGCATTACCCGAGAGGATTCAAACCTAACACCTTTGGCCTTGATACCACTTGTTGGCCCACAGTTGTTGTTGCACCAAAAGATCAACCTATTAATGCCCGATACAACTACCAGAATTAATAGATCCACAAGAGGTGGTTAGTCCATGTCATGAATCCCAAGGGGAGCGATGACTATATGCCAATAGAAAAAATAATATATTGTGGGGTTTGGGGCTTTGGAGCAATAGGAATATTAGGAGAGAAATCCTAATTTTGGGTAATTCCTTTATTCTTCACAAATTTGATGAGCTTATCAAATTGGTCGAGATTGGATTTGGGGTACTTAGCCTTCGACATTTGGACCTTGGTTTTCTTGGCATGGTCAATAATTATGAAAGCCTATAAATAATTTTGTAAAGTAGATGAAGTAAATTCACCGACTCGTTTAATAAAAGGCACACAAGTCTTTGGAACTGGGAGATTGGCTTTATGAACAATGGGAACTGATGGAGGGGGACAAGGAGCACTTACTTGTGGATTTTCTGTCTTCTTTGGTTGCCAAGGGAGAGGCGATCCTCTTTTGACAATAGTAACTGGCAGCTTCTCTTTTGTTGGTGGAGCAGTAGCTTGAGCTTGATTAAGCTGATTTTGTTGTTGCTACATAAAAATAGAATGGGTTTCCATCATTAGGTCTTCCTCATCGATTTCATCCACCATTTGTAAATAGCCAATGGTGGATTCACCAGCTAATTCCATTTCTTCATCTTGAAATAGATCAATAGTTTCCTCCACATGATAATTTGATTGTGCATATTCATCTTGTTCAGCCTCATAGTATCCTATGTCAGTATTGGTTGGTTGAGCTTCAAGTGAAAGTCTCCCTTGTGGTGCTAGAAGATAGTTTTGATTCCTGTTTCTAGCATAGTTGGGGAAAGTCCTTCTTGGGACATCCTTGTAGGTATTTTTGTTGTTGAAAACTTTCTTTTTCAAAGCTAAGATTTCATTTGCCAACCTTTGGACCATGGGATCTGAAAAATTGGAATTGCAATTAGATGTTGAAGATCCTGATGCTTGCATCCTCTTGTTGGTGTTCGTTTTGAGCCTTATTTCTTCAGCAAGGATCATATCATCTTCAAGATTGGTAGCCAGTTGTCGAGTTGCTTCAACATTGTCAAGATTTTCCCTATGTAAGAAGAAAATTATTTTGGGCAATTGCATGTTGATGAAAAAGCACTTCAGATTATGATCTATCGGTTTTGCATCATGTGGGATCAGTGTCACCGACTTGTTGAACTTAGCCACGAACTTGCACATGGGTTCATGGGCCTCTTTCTGAATGGTTGTGAGTTGTGCCAACAAAGTGTGTGCATCTTCAGCAAGTTTGAATCTTTCTTCAAACTTCATGTGAAGAGTAGCCTAGTTGGTGATTGAATAATTTGGAAGAGTATAAAACCATTCAACAACAACCCCTTGGAGAGATTCAATAAACAATCTTACAAAAACATCTTCATGCTCTATGTCGAGAACACCACAAACGATGTAGAAGGAAAAAATGTGTTCATCAAGATGTTGTTCACTGTCGCCTAGGAACTTCAAAAGATTCTTTCTTGAAACATGTGGAAGTTCATGAAGAGGTGTGGCCAAATGGAGGGGACCAAAAGAATTTTCCCACAGTCCTACAAGTCGTGCAGCCATGTTAGGTTGAACAATAGGTACCTGCATCAGAACTCTATGGAAGATAGAGGATTCACTTGAAAGAGGAGATCTCATTCTTTGTAAAGGGTAGATTTTGGTTCACTGCAACAAAGATCTTACTCATGGGGGAGTAGGTGGAGTGTTGTGTTGCAATTTTATTTAAAAAAGCGGATCTACTACTCCTTGAGCCCTCTGAATTCGGGTATACCTTCAATCAGCTAGAATGTAGATCTAAATAAGATAGAGATTAAAAATAATAATATAAAAAGAGTGCAATAAGATACTGAAAAAATTATTACTTCAATCAAAGCGTGAGGCTTTAATTGTGTGTGTCGCTCCCCAATGGAGTCGCCAAAAAACTATTAGGTGAAGATTATGTAATCCTCTTTTCAATATATTACACAACCTAGATTTCAACCGCAACTATGTGAGATATAATCTCTCCTCTCAGAAAGGGGAGACACCCTTCTTACTACTAACAAAATCTAAGTAAAACTAACTAGATATTCACAAAATATACACTACAACTACAAGATGGGGGGTGTGTGTCACATTCATACTTCTCTCTTTTTTCAAAGAATATGTCTTACAATGCTTCACAATTGATAGTTCTGATTCAACATAAATTTAAACTAAAAACAAAGCGGTAATGTCGATATCTTTATCTTGTCAAAGAAAAGCGTAGAGATACCAAGTATGATAATAATAAACAATAAAATGAGAAAGAAAAGCTCACAAAGGCACAAAGTCCTTACGTAGATTTTTGCTGATAGATCCTTGAGATATGCAACGTTTTTCATATTAGAAGTGCAAAGTATTCTTAGATACAACAATTCCATGCACAACATGAACAATTACAAGCACAAATTCTTGTAGATCATTCAACAATAGTATTAAAACATAAACACAAATCTGAACAAAGAGTGTAACACGAAGTCTACATAGATTTATTCAAATCCCTTGGATCTCACACACTAATCACCACCAATTTGGTCAAACCATAAGATAATCGATTCCAACACAAAGTATGGTACAGAACTTTCTTCTTTATTGATCAGATTTAGATTCACAAAGTTGAACACAAAGTTTCATACATTTTTTTCAAAATGAGCAGCACTTCATTGCTAGAGATAAAAGATAAAAATTCCAATAGAAATACCTCCTATTTATAAAAGAGAGGGAAGAGTAAATCTAGGAAATTAGTTGAGAAAAAATAGGAAAGTAGGTGAGATAATTTAGGAAAACCTAACTTTGACATAGTAAAAAATGTTGTCCATATTTTTGGGAAAACATCTCTGATTTTAAATGTAATTAAATTTGCTTAAAAGACATCTAAGATGTCACAAACTATTTAAAAAATGCATAAAGGAAAGCATAAAAATATTCAACACTGGAGAAAAGAAGCCTTCATGGTTCCTTTCTTTGGGCACATAAGTCTTCATATTTCTTCCTGGTCTCCAATAAAAATGCCTCATCTAGGCCAACAATATAATCCACAATGGTGTGGACTTTTGTAATTGATCTTTTGGTAGATGAGTGAAGCTTTTTGCATCTATCAAGATGCATCTTTATATTATCTAGAGAAAGTTGCAAATCAAAAATTGTGTGCATGGAGGTCTTTGAAAAGTTGACATCCTCTACTTGCTCCATGATGAATTCCTTGTAGATTCTGGAAAGTTCACTGGCCAAGAGGAAGATATGATCTTCATCAAGGAGCTTACCCAACAACTCCTTAATTTCTTCTTCTAGGATAGCATGATGTCCTTCAACATCTTCATGTAATTAGTGAAGATCTTCAATAAGAGATTGGATCACCTGTATTCGGTGCTTGAAAGATTCTCTTACTTCCACGTATTTCTCCTTGTTAGGAATTACCCCAACTTTCACCAACTTACTCAACATTACCTCTTTCATTTGTGACCGAAATGAGAGGTGTTTGTCCATTTTTTGTTGCTCTTGGGAAAGTACGTTTTCTTCTTTATCAAGCTCTAATTTTAGCATGGCTATTTGAGTAGCCTTCTCATTTTCAACAATTGTAATTTGGGAACCATGTTGTATCATTTCATCAATGAAATCATATAATGCTTTACCTTTGGAAGAAAACTTTTTTGCTTTCAGTATTGCTAGTTCCTCAATGCTTATCATGGTCATAGATTGTGTACTCCCTGAAGAGCCTGTTAATTTTCTCAAAATAGATTCATAGTGCTTGGAATTCTCTTTGTACACATCTCAGGCCTGCTCCATCTTGTCAAGCCTTCCTGCCAATGCATCTATGACTACCTGAGCATCTACCTTGGCACTTTCATTTGTTACCTTTCCAAGTTGGATTCTTGTTAGAGTGTAGTCCTCCATTGCAACATCACCTTCTTCCCATGGGGGTAGGCCAATCTCTACAAAATTTTGACCAGATTTGTCAATATGAAGCCTTGAATGTACTTTGGACTCTTTCTTCCCCTTGGCTTTTGGAGGGGCTATCTCTTCAAGATCGAGCTCTTTAGGAGAGATTAGTTGTTTATTTCTCTTTGATATTTGAGATACAAGCCAAGAGAGAAGAGAGGAAGTATATTCTTCTTCACTATCCATCAATTCTTGTGTTGTAGTCACTCCTGTAGAAATAAATGGTATGGTAACAATTGGGGTAGTGTCTTTCATGACTGCTCCTTTAGATTGTACACCAAGTTGACCTTATGGAGATTCATTCATGAACCTATTTAATTCAAATTCATAATTGTTGTCATGATATGGAGATGAAAAACTAGGAATAGATGATGGAGAGTTTGATAAAATATCAACAACTTGAATATTCAAAACAATGAGTGAAGTAGCAAACAATGTTGATGCTACATGTATGGTTGATGTAGGAAGAGGTGAATTAGGAAGATGGGGTGGAGGAGTGTTAGGATTAGGAGGTGTGTAAGGAATATCTAATGTAATGGGTGATGATGTTTGAGGAAGGTCTTCAACAATATTCTTGTGTGGAGAAAGGTTTTGTTCTTCATCATACCTAAATTCCTCTTTATCACCTTCTTGTTCACCCTCATCCTCTTCAATATCTTGATCTTCTAGAGAATCCTCTTCTTTCATAGAATCTTCTTCATCATAATCCTCTTCTTCTGAATCCTCTTTAGAAACTGATTCACCACTTTCATTTTTTTCACCTTCAGACTTGTGCATACTTTGCACACACGCCCCGTCGAAGGAAGGGACCCCCTTTCCTTTGCTCCAGACGGGTTGTTTTTCTTTCAATGTACTATTTTTCTCTCGCCTCATTTTGTGCACCCCTATTCCCAAGCCTAGGTTGGTCATATGCCTTAAACAACTAAAGTTCCCTTTGACCAAGTTTTCCTATCTAAATTTGCTAAGTCTTTTGCTTTTGCAGGGCCCCCCCTTTCACTTTTGTCTTGCTCCTACTGACCCGGTCCCTGCTCACTTGCTTCGATTTTTCCTTCATTTTTGACTTTGGTGACAAGTTTCCTATAGATTTGGGATGTTTTCATGATGCCTACATGAACTGCCAAGGTTTCATTAAGTTTCGGGAAGCTGTAGAAATTTCCTTGCGGGCCGCCATCCCTTCATCACTGTGGGAACTTCCCTTGCAGGCTGCCATCCCTCCATTTCCATCCACAAAACTTTCTTTTTGGGCTTCCATGTGTGGGTTTCTGTGTGCTCATTTCTTTTTTTAAAAGGGCGGCGAACCCTCTGGCTTCCCCTTCCAAATTTCCATATTTTTGAAATGGGTGCAAACTTCAAGTTTCCATCATCTACGTACCATCAAATGAATGACTTCACATTCCTAAAGGGGTATGCATCAATTTTTCCATGTGTTTATATATTGTGGAACATTCCTTGCGGGCCTCATGTGCTGGTCGCCATGCACTCATTGCTATTTTTGAAAGGGCGTTGGACCCTCCTGCTTCCCCCTTCCAAATTTATGCATTTTTCAAAATGAGTCAAATCTTAAGGAAACATGTCTTGGCACTCTTTCTACCCCCTTTGCCCTGTGGTAAAATTGAAAAAGCTCAAATTTACTAAGTTTTGTGAAGTTGTAGAACTTCCCTTGCAGGCCATCGTCCCTCTGTCTTCCCTAGCAGACCGTCATCCCTCCATCACCATCCTTGGGAACTTCCCTTGTAGGCCTTCATCCCTCCGTCACCATCCATGGGAACTTCCCTTGTGAGCCCTTGTCCCTCCGTCACCAACTGTGGGAACTTCTCTTGTGGGCCATCATCCCTCTATCACCATCCATGGGAACTTCCCTTGTAGGTCATTGTCCCTCCATCTCCATCCATGGGAACTTCCCTTACAGGTCACTCTCCCTTCGTCATCATCCATGGGAACTTCCCTTGCAGGCCGTTATCCCTTCGTCATCATCTATAGTAACTTCCCTTGCGGTCCGTCATCCCTCTATCACCATATGTGGGAGCTTCCCTTGTGGGTTGTCATCCCTCCATCACCATCCGTAGGAACTTCCCTTGTGGTCCAACATCTGTGGGAACTTCCCTTGTGGGCCACCGTCCCTTCGTTGTGGGTCGTCGTCCCTCTGTCGTCATCTATGGTAACTTCTGTTGTGGGCCACCGTCCCTTTGTCGCCATCTATGGTAACTTCCCTTGTTGGCCACCATCCATGGGAACTTCCCGTGCAGGCTCCCATGTGTGGCTCTCTATGTTTGGATTGCCTCTTTTAGGGTGGTCGACCCTTGACTTCCCCTTGCCTTGTGGGCTCTGCATTTTGTTTTTCCATCCACCTTCTATCTGTCGGAAGGCTATCTATTGTACGCCATCTATTTTTTGTTCTCTTTTCTTTTGCCTTCCATCTGTCAGAAGGCTATCCGCCTTCTGCCATCCATCTACTGTTCACTTTCCATCCGCTATTTGTCTCTCATTCGCCTTCCATCCACCATGGGGGAAGCCCCTACCCCTAAACCTACATTTATGTTTATGGTCCAAATGAGCTCCAAATGTGGAACAATGATGAATACTATGATATTTTAATGATGCATGGATAGATCTAACAATGAGCTTGTGGGATTTGATTAACATTTTCCTTGATTTACGTATGAAAGTACTTATTGCACATCATGTATGCAAGATTTATGGAACTTGATGCGGGTCCATCGGGGAGGTCCATTGAGAAAGTTGAACAAGTAAAGAGTACATTGCTCCACTCACTATTCATTTTATGCTTGCCTCTCCTCCTAGCACCCATCAATAGAGTTGGAATTAGAAGAAGGTCTATGCCAAGGAAGTCATTGACAAAGAACTGCAAAAGGGTGCAAGAGGAGCTGTTTTATTCTCCACCAAGATGATCATGATTTGTCGGGAGCTGTTCACCCGAGATCAGGGGCAACTTATCTCCTTCTCAATGAAGCAAATCTACAACAAGATTCAATGAGGAATGTTGCAAATACATTAGACAGAGGGCAACCTTTGGTATTTTTTAGTCGCAACCCGAAAAATATCTAGAAGACAAAAGTGCTATAGTACTAAGCTCACTACAAGACAAAATAGGGAAAAGACAAAACTGTATTTTATATTGCCATATATTAGGGGTAGGTGAAACCCTAATGTAAAATGAATGTGGGCCACACAATGAAAGTAAATCTTGGCCATTCATTCCACTTTTGGAAAACTATAAATAGAGGCTTGCCCCTCATTTGTAAATGGTTGGAGAATTGGTGTGAAGGGCATTTTGCAACAATAGAGAGAAGCATTGCATGAATTTGGATGTTTCTTTTGAGTTTGTTCATTATCCATGCATGGTTCAACTTCCAAGTTAGTTTAGTTGTTAGTTTCTTGAATGGTTGTGATAATGGTGTTTGTTGTTATGATATTTGATGAATTTATAGCCCATAATTTTGGCACTTATTGATGACAATTTGTTGTACAAATTTAGCCTAGGCTTCTTTATTTCATTGCTGCAACTTAGTTCAATTGTATGTTCATGATGTGCATGCACAATCTGAAAATCTACAGTCCTTAGAAGATTGCACTAGTTTTGTGTAGTTGTAGGCTTCTCTTGGTCAAGAAAAACCCAGTTTAGGAAGTTTGTCTACTGTAGCAGCCTCCATTGGTACTGTTCATTCATAGCTTAGATTTAGAAAAAATCTCTTAACCCTTCTCATTTTTCTATTTCTTTTAGTCCCTTGTTAGAGTAGGTTTCCAAGCCCCATCACACTGTCAAACTTGGTTAAAGAGATGAGTTTTAGCTTGCTATTTTGAGTGGATAGCCACTGTTCATTCACTTATAACACCTTGAAACTCCATTTGTAGACCCAACTTTTCATGATTTGTAAACCATAAAGGCTGACCCTATGTTACCAGAAAAAAAAATCAACCACTAAGATATTTCAAGCATTGTCATGAACTGACACCTGAGAGACCTTTGGGTGATTTTTTGTAACTTGCTTGTATCAAATTACCTTTTAAGAGAGGTAGTGCACTTGTGCGATGCCTGTGTTGAGAAGGTGCAAAAACACCCATCAACAGAACTAGCACTAGAAGGAGGGCATGGAATGTTGAGGCTACAAAGATGAGAGTTGGAAGTTGAAAGGAACATTCAAGTGAAATCTAAGATAGGGAGATCTCCTTACATTCTGGAAAGTTAAAATCCAAAATTTGAAGACCAACAAGAGTTGAGTTGAGATGGAACAACATTTGCAAATCAACATCACTCAAATTTAGGAAGATTTAAATAGGATATTGAGGAGGCCATTGCAAAAATTTGCATTGGCAGACAAGTGTAGGATCCATAACACATGTAGACAAAATGAATTGGACTGCCTAACTTTCTTGGGCAGAGTTGAGAGGGCCTTACAGGGAGGAATCCTCTTTTGGGAAATATACCAACCCTTGGCTCTTCCAAACCTAGAAGAGGAATTTGATAACATGGAAACCAAGGCCTTCAAGGAGTTGATTCAAGAATAGCCAAGCCTTGAGGATGGACCAAAATTAGAAGAAGTGTTGATGTCTGGATGGTGCAGATTCCATAATGCACCCCACTCAGAATTCAATTGTCCATCATGTGAAGATGTCATCACCCAAGATAGGAGCTGTTTGGGCAAGTTAGAATAGACAAATCTTAATGAAAAAGAGCCATCCAATGAGGTAGGCAAGCTATCAACATCTAGGAGACAATATATCGAAGTTGAATCAAGAAGCTCCATAGAGGTAGGTGTTGGGACAACACACACTGAGACTGAAAATCAAGAGGAAGGAGTTGACTTCCTTGGGACAGCGATAATCTTTGATGAAAGCTCGGATAGAAGGGAATCAAGGGGACTTTTCTCCATCAATAAAGGGAATCCCTCAACTCTTGAAGAAGATCCATTTGCAATTGAGAATGAATTAATGAATTTTGCAGCAACATACAGTGGGACAACCAATGAAACTATTGAAAAATAGGAAGAAGAAGAGGTTGAATGCCTTGGGGTAGTGGAAAATGAGGATGAAAGAATAAGTGAATTAAGATTAGAGGACCTCTCCTTCATGAATGAAAGTGATCAAGCATCTAAAAATGAAGATTTGGAGTGGGAACAACTATAGGTCATGATTGACTACCATCAAACTCCCTTCCTAACTATTGACAATGAGGACACGGTATTGGAAAGATACAACAAACTTGTGTCAAGACTCACAAGGGATTGGTTTGAGCTAAGACATCAAGTAGATGTGGAGGTTTTGCTGCTCCCGAATTGGTGCAGACTCCATGACTTGCCACATTTTGAATTCACATGCAATCTGTGCCAAGAGGTCATCGAACAAGTCAAAGAACAAGTGAGGCAACTAAGTGCATTGGTTCTTGTAGCAACTTCAAGGATTGAAATAGAGGAACAAGAGCTCGAACCAAGTGATAATAAAGTTGAAGACAACTATCAAGAGGATGTTGGGACAACAATACAAGAAGAACAAAATAGTCTCGAGCTTTTAGACGATGAAGCAGAGCACATGGGAACACTATCCAATGAACATCAAGAGTCCTTCCCTCCTACAAAGCATCTATACACAATGGATGATAGCCCTTATGGGGAATCCTTGGGGGGGAACCACATAGTAAATCTTGGCCCCCTTGAAGAGGTCTCGTCAATTGATGACTTATTTATGTTGGGAGCTATACTTCAAAGGTATGCCAATGTTGAGGAGTATATTTTAGAAGATGGTGGTGATGAAGACATACTACCTGAACCTCCAGATGGTGAAATAGTAGAGCCTCTTGATTGGGAAAGGGACTCATTTTCCATCTACAGTGACGATGAGCAAGAGGAAACAAGTGAACAACTTGGTGAGTTGCATAATCTACAAAGAGAAGAAGACCAGACTAGGGGTGTTTTGGTGACTGACTACAAAGAAGATGTGCCTTCCTAATCAATGGGTGCAATTGAGGATCTTTCTTCCTTGGCCACTAATGATTCTCCCATAGACTCAGAGAGTTGCAGTACGATGGATTCATCCATGTCATCTTCTTATGCAATTAATATCATAAAATTAAGATCAACACCCGGGAAAGGAGATGTGACAACACACTGCCTTTTTAGGAAAACAATCAAGTGGAGTCGTGGACTATGGAGGATCGACGAGATAAAGTGTATCTCCTTGAAGAATAGCTGATGGAGGCTACGGATCCTACTAGAAGCTTGGATGAGGTGTTTTCTACCTCATTCTCCTCACCTTTCGCAATCTTGAGACCAGGAATACTAGACCATCGATTGCACCCACCTGAGGCTATCAATGTAGCAACCAATGAGGCCATGCACCATCTCAACCATCCAATACGACTGCCTTCACATGACGACACCCAGGATTTATCTATACCTGCTCTAATGGATGTTCATGTTTATCATTTTGATTATGGGAATGAGGGGAGACAAATGTGTTTATGGATCAACCATGGGTTTAATGAACCTCCTCAATTGCTGATTTTTCTCGAGTATATGATTGAATTTGAATGTTGCAATGATGAACTTACTTTTTATGAGCATAAGAATGAGTGTGCATGGTTAAGAACTATAATGATCACCTACCTACTTGTGCATGCACTACAAAATCCAATGAGCGTAAATGTCATTTTTCCTTGCCTAAATGTCGTGCTTTGTAAATATCTTTGTACATAGTCCATTTTGAGTAGTGTAGGCTT
This sequence comes from Sequoiadendron giganteum, assembly GCA_007115665.2. Lineage (NCBI taxonomy): Eukaryota > Viridiplantae > Streptophyta > Pinopsida > Cupressales > Cupressaceae > Sequoiadendron > Sequoiadendron giganteum. Next base: position 788,314,689 of record CM021100.1, read on the forward strand.
CATGTGCATATCTCACTTTCATGTATATGCTCTGATTTCCTACTTTCATTAGGTTAGCTGGTTTTCCATAGGTTAGTTTTCTTTAGATTAGTTTCCTTTCTGTTCACTTTTGTGTTGCTGCTTTGCTCAGGGTCCCTTTGTTTTTACCTGGGTATGTTTGCATGCACAACCATCATTTTATTGCCTGGGGTTGTTCTATGTATTACTTCAACAAACTTTAATCAAGTTTTTAGAGTGGATGGTGAGGGTCTTTTGTTAGTGTCAAGTGACCTGGCTGCTTGGTCTGAAGAGGATGAGTCATTGGTTTAATTTGATTCTGATGTATTCTAAAATCTTATATACCTCACATACTTTAAGAATCCTGAGGTCGTTATGGTTCCTTTTGCGAATTCTAGTTAACTGAAAAATCTAAAATTTTGCTTCAATGCCACTGTGATTCTCAAACCTGAGTGCAATCTTTTTTGCTTGTGGGTTGAAACAAAAGAGGAGAAAAGGAAAAAATAAAAAGAAAGTAAAGAAATGAAATAATACTAAAAATCAAAAATAAATATATTCAACTTTTAGGGGGTTACAAATAACTCTATTAGGGCTATGGATGCCCAACCGGTAGTAGAGCAATGTTCAGGAGAATCACAATGACTACCTCATCGGGCCTACGGATGCTTGACTGGCAGCGAGGCACTGTCCCAAATTATTTTGGAGTTAGAATTAATTACATAGCTTAACTTGATGGAGCTTAGGTTCTTTTAGTGACTTAAGGATGGGAATGAATGTATTTGCACACACTTGGATTTTTAGCATACTGAGGGTTGGGTTGACTAGTAGTTTTGATCCTTTGGTCAAGCATCTAGTTTGTTTTCCCTAGCATGGGGATCAAAAAAAAATATTATGGGATTGTGATTCTAGTTTGTCATTGAAATGCTCTAGAGCATTTCCCCAACGAGTCACCATTTATTGTTCATATTTTGCACACACGCCCCACCGAAGGCAAGGACCCCCTTTCTCTTGCTCCTGATGGGTCATTTTTGCTCTCAATGTGCTATTTTTATCTCGCCTCATTTTGTGCACCCCTATTCCCAAGCCTAGGTTGGTCATATGCCTTAAAAAGACTAAAGTTCCCTTTGACCAAGTTTTCCTATTTGAATTTGCTAGGTCTTTTTCTTTTGTGCCCCCCCCCCTTTCGCATTTTCCTTTCTATTTCTCACTTGGTCCTTGCTCACTTACTTCACTTGCTTCACTTTTTCCTTCATTTTTTACTTTGGGAACAAGTTTCCTATGGATTTGGGATGTTTTCATGAGGCCTAAGTGAACTGCCAAGGTTTCGTTAAGTTTCAGGAAGCTGCATAAATTTCTTTGTGGGCTGCCGTCCCTTCGTCATTGTGGGAACTTCCCTTGTGGGTCATCATCCCTCCCTTGATGTCTACAGAAATTCCTTTGTGGGCCACCTTGTGTGGGTCTCCGTGTGATCATTTCTATTTTCAAAAGGGCAGCAGACACTCCGGCTTCCCCCTTCCAAATTTCCACATTTCTGAAATGGGTCTAAAATTCAAGTTTTCATCATCTAGGGACCATCAAATGAATGAATTCACATTCCTAAAGGGGTATGCATCAAGTTTTCCATGTGTTTATACATTGTGGAACATTCCTTGTGGGCCGTCATGTGTGGGTCGCCATGTGCTCATTACTATTTTTGAAAGGGTGATAGACCTTCCGGCTTCCCCTCCCAAATTTTTGCATTTTTCAAAATGAGTAAAATCTTAAGGAAATATGTCTTGGAACCCTTTCTACCCATTTTCCCATGTGCTAAAATTGAAAAATCTCAAATTTACTAAGTTTTGTGAAGTTTGCAGGTTGTCGTCCCTCCGTCGCCATCCGTGGGAACTTCCCTAGTGGGCTGTCGTCCCTCCATCACTGTCCATGGGAACTTCCCTTGTGGGCCACCATCCCTCCATCGCCATCCATGGGAACTTCCCTTGTGGGCCATTGTCCCTCTGTCGCCATCCATGGGAACTTCCCTTGTAGGTTTTCATACCTCCATCGTTGTCTGTGGGAACTTCCCTTGCGGGCCACGGTTCCTCCATTGCCGTCTGTGGGAAATTACCTTATAGGTCATCGTCCCTCCATCGCCGTTCATGGGAACTTCTCTTGTAGGTTGTCATCCCTCCATCATCATCTATGGGAACTTCCCTTGCGGTTCGTTGTACCTTCATCGCTGTCCATGGGAGATTCCCTTGTGGGCCATCGTCACTCCATCATCATCCCTGGGAACTTCCCTTGCAGGCCTTTGTCACTTCGTCGCTATCCATCAGAACTTCCCTTGAGGGCCACTGTCCCTCTATCACTGTCTGTAGGAACTTGCCTAGTGGGCTACTGTCCCTCCATCGCCATCTGTGGGGAATTCTCTTGTGGGCCACTATCCCCCCATCGTTGTCCGTGGGAACTTCCCTTGTGGGTTGCTTTCCCTCTGTCGCCATTTGTGGGAACTTCCCTTGTGGGCCACTATCCCTCCGTTGCCATCCGTGGGAACTTCCCTTGTGGGCTACTGTGTGCGGGTTTCCATGTGTGGATTGCCTCTTTTAGGGTGGTTGACCCTTGACTTCCCTCTGCTTGGTGGGCTTCACATTTGGTTTTTCCATCCACCTTTCATCTATCTAAAGGCCGTCTGACTTTTGTCTGCCTTTTGTTCGTTGGAAGGTTGTCTGTCATCTGCCATTCATCTATTGTCCGCCTTCCATTTGTTGTTCATCTGTCATCCGCATTCCATCCGCCATGGGGGAAGCCTGTACCCCTGAACCCACATTTATGTTTATGGTCCAAATGAGCTCCAAATGTGGAACAATGATGAATACTATGATATTTTAATGATGCATGTATGGATCTAACAATGAGCTTGTGGGATTTGGTTAACATTTGCCTTGATTTACGTATGAAAGAACTTACTGCACTTTGTGTATATAGGATTTATGCAACCTGATGCAGGTCTGTTGCGGAGGTCCATTGAGAAAGTTGAACAAGGAAAAAGTACATTGCTCCAATAACCATTCATTTTATGCTCACCTCTCATCCTATCACCCATAGCCAGAGCTAACATTAGAAGAAGGCCTATGCTAAGGAAGTCATTGACAAAGAACTACAAAAGGGAGTGAGAGGAGCTATTTTATTCTCCACCAAGATGATCATGATTTGTCGAGAGCTATTCTCCCAAGATCAGGGGAAAATTATCTCCTTCTCAATGACACAAATCTACAACAAGATTCAATGAGGAACGCTACAAATACATTAGACAGAGGGCAACCTTTGGCAGTTTTCAGCCGCAACCCAAAAAATAGCTAGAAGACAAAAGTGCTACAGTGCCAATGTCACTACAAGACAAAATAGGGAAAAGACAAAACTATATTTTATATTGCCATATATTGGGGGTAGGTGAAAACCTAATGTAAAATGAATCTAGGCCACACAATGAAAGTAAATCCTAACCATTCATTTCACTTTTTGAAAACTATGAATAGGGGCTTCCCCCTCATTTGTAAATGGTTGGAGAGCTGTTGTGAAGGAAATTTTGCAGTAATAGAGAGAAGCATTGCATGAATTTGGATGTTTCTTTTGAGTTTGTTCATTATGCATGCATGGTTCAACTTCCAAGTTAGTTTAGTTGTTAGTTTCTTGAATGGCTATGATAATGGTGTTTGTTGTTATGGTATTTGATGAATTTCCAGCCCATACTTTTGGCACTTGTTGATGACAAGCTATTGTGAAAAGTTAGCTTGGAATTCTTTATTTCATTGCTGCAACTTAGTTCAATTGTATGTTCATGATGTGCATGTACAATCTGAAAATATAGAGTCCTTAGAAGATTGCACTGGTTTTGTGTAGTTGTAGGCTTCTCTTGGTCAAGAAAAACCCAGTCTAGGAAGTTTATCTACTATAGCAGCCTCCATTGTTACTGTTCATTCATAACTTATATTTAGAACAACTCTCTTAACCCTTCTCCTTTTTCTATTTATTTTAGTCCCTTGTTAGAGTAGGATTCCAAGCACCATCACAATGTCAAACTTGGTGAAAGAGATAGGTTTCAGCTAGTTGTTTTGAGTGGATAGCCACTGTTCATTCACTTCCAACACCTTGAAACTCCATTTTCATAACCAACTTCCCATGCTTTGTAAACCATAAAGTCCGACCCTGTGTTACCTGTAAAACACATCAAACACTAAGATATTACAAGCATTGTCATGACCTGACACCTAAGAGACCTTGGGGTGATTTTTTGCAGCTTGCTTGAAGAAAATTATGTTTCAAGAGAGGTAGTGCACTTTTGTGTTGCCTATGTTGAGAAGGTATAAAAAAACCTATCAACAAGACTCTTGTTCTTCAGAAACAGGTCCTTTCCCCTTTGAGTGAGTAGATTTAGATTTCATGGCTTCTTCTTCTTCAACTTCCTATGTATCCCTTTCACCAATAGTGAAATTGATTTTAGGATCTTTGTGGGAAGAAGAGGGAGTAGATACATGCTTGTGTCTTGTGCAAGGTTCCTGTTTCTAGCTAGCTTCTACTCCAGGTACCTCTCCTTTTGATTCTATCCTGAAAGCTTTCATCTGGAAACCATACTTGAGTAACCATTCCATTGTGTTGGATAATATGGGGGCGAGCCTTTCCCTGATGGACACGCTTTCCTTTTTAGACCATTGAATAGGTGTCAAAGGTCTCTTAGAGATTTCATTTTCATCATAGGCAACATTCATGATGTCGCCAAGATCTTTGAAATCCTCTGGTAGGTCAACAACAGTAATATCCCTGATCTTCTCTATGATTAGTATGCAATAATCCATTTTGTGGATGTCCTCTTCATCTTTGCATTCTGCCCATGTATCTTCAAAGAGATAGACATGTCAGTGACCTACCTTGAGTTTCCTTTCAAATCATGGTAGTCAAATTCATGTGTATGCTTTTAAGTCCTAATAGTCATTACCTACATTTTTGCATTGACCGGTTTCTCCTCTTGTACACTTTTAATAGTGTACCTTCCAATAGTCAATGGAAACTTGAACCCTAGCTTATGGATTCTCATTCATTTCTCATCAACTGAAATAAGTTATTTGCATAGTTCCATTAGAATCCATTTATCTAAGGGATACTTGGGTAACATGTAGGGACACTCAGTATAGAAACCTACTCTTATGTAAGTAAAGGATGGGAATTGCAAAATGATACAACCAAATTTGCTAACAACTTTGTAAGTCTCATTCGATACTCTTTTCTTTTCTAGAGTTGGATCAAAAGTAAATAGCAGGGGTGCAAAGAAGACATTTGTAACTCTTCTGAAATGATAAAAGCTTTCTCTCATATTCAATTAATAATAATCATACACAATTACAAAGTGTATATTTCCCTTTGTAGACTTTCAAAGTGGTTGGTACATTGAGCAAATTCTCATGAATTTCATCACTGGTTTGAGTCCCCCAATCTATATGAGCTTTCTTTCTCCTAATTATGCAGATGTATTCATACTTCCAATCTTGAAAATGGCATGATTAATGCAATCCCTTCACCCTTCTCAAAAGAGTAATCATATCCTTGATGTCCTCTTTGAAGTCACTTTGAGGAAGCCCTTTAGGCCATCTAGAAATTGAGTGCCTAGGAGTTTTCAACTATTGAGAATTAATCAATGTTTTAGCTTTATTAGAATCTTTCTCAAAAATATCTTGTGCTTGTTGAATTGAGATCGGTGCATATTGTTCCATATGTGGGAATTTGAAAGCAATGCCAAAGAATTTAGGATCCAATCTCATCATGACTTGACTCGAGGAATCTCTCACACTTCTGTCATCTCAGATGTAGTGAGATGCAACTTGAAGCACAAACTCTTTGTTATGAGCAGTAGATGGAAATGTTGGCACCAGATGCAAGTTTCTATGAACAATGGATCTCAAGTTATCTTCTAATGGTGTTTTCTGAATTCTCTTTACAAAATCTTGTAGGTCTCGATGACCAATTTTAGTGTCTTTAATTTCATCCATCTTTAAGATCATCAAAGTTGGTGGAAAGACACCATGATATTTGTATTTCATCTTTCCTTCTTTCTTGGAAGATGACAGGGGTTATTTGGATATTATTTAGAGACTTCAAGACTAAATATTTATCACCTTCAAGGATCACCTGATGAGAACTTGATAGGAACTACAAGAAAAGTGGATCAACGGGTGTTAGGAGAAAATTACAATTTTGGAAAGAGTGAAGCGAGAAGGGTGTTTTTGGGAAACTTCATTTTGGCTATGAGGCACAAAAAATGGAGTTCAGAGCGAGAAATGAGGCATTTCTAGGTGTTAGAAAGAAAAAATAGTTTCTTGTGTAGGAGCGCTGAAAATCAACACTCTTGCACCTTGCATTTTAAGGTAGGTGTCAGAGCACTGAAAATCAGTGCTTTGACACCATGGGTAAAATTATGTTGGTGTCAGAGTGTTGAAAATCAATGCTCTTACACCAGAGTGTCGAAAACCAAGTTTGGTGTCGGAGCGCTAAAAAACAACGCTCTGATACCAAAGTGTTTAAAGATGGTTTAGTGCTGGGGTGGTGATTTTCACCACTTGAGCACTTGGAAAAATAGGTAAGTTGTTCTGTGTGATGGTGGAAAATTTCACTTCCATTTCATTTGAACGACTTGGTAGATTTGGTGTTCGAGTGGTGAAAATCACCGCTCGAGTACCTATAAATGATGGTCTTTCAAATATTATGAAGCTTCTCATGCATGGATTCAAAATTTTATAGCTCATGGGTGATACACTTGAAGGTTAAAATAAGCACAGAGTGAAGAAGGAAATTTAATGTGGAGATAAATAACCTAGGAGATTCCAACACAAACAAAACTATAACAAAAATACCAAGAGTAGAATCGAATATGGAAAGAAGGCAAAAGATTTCGAAAGAGAATGTTGAGATTTGAAAACCCTAAATGATATGAAAAGGAATTAAAGATAATAAAAAATTAAAGGATGAGTAACGAAGGACATGAAGAGAGAAACAACATATCTGGCAGAAATGGTGATGAAACCCTAATTCAATGCTTAAAGAGATCCTCGAAATCAGGTTGAAAGAAGTTTGGAGAAAGAACCGCTCAAGGAGGAGGAAAAATGAAATAGAACAAAGTCAAAATGACCTAAAATGTGCTTATAAATGATTAAAAGAAACTTAAGTTCAATGTATTAACTATGCCATTAACACTTAAGTTAAAACACAAAAAGGTACAAAAGCGGTGAAAATCACCACTTACATACCAATAAAATAAAATGAAGAGACAAGTGCAGAAGTGGTGAATTTCACCACTTTTGCACCTAAGAAAGGGAACCTAGTTGTAGGAGTGCTTAAAATAGATGCTCATACACATGAATTTAAATTTTGAGGTGAAGGGTGGTGTAGGGATGTTGAACATCAGTGCTCCTGTACGATCATAAAAATGGCTAACTCCCAGCAGAAGGGAATTAACAAAAATAATCATTTTGAAGATTTTTGAAAGACGATGATCGAGAGATGTTAAAATGAAAAATTCAATCATAAGGACTACGCATCGAGGGTGATTGAAGAATCACCTCCATTTGTGTTCTTGAAACACATGGACCTATGAAACAAACAAGTTTCATAGGGGGTTATCTGTGAATCGGGCGCTGCTAGATTCTTTGATAACATGCTGGAAATAATTTGGAATGATTTAATGATCCTATATGCCCTAATATGAAAAATTCAAGATCTCAAAAACTAGAAAACTGAAATAGTTAGGTTCTAGTAGATTTAGAAGGTGTAGATGACTATCTACCTACCTATAAAAATTTCTCAAGCTATGCATACAGGGACTTAGTCGCCCATGGGTGAATGATTCTTTGATAGGGTGTCATTAAGTGCTTTTGGGGTCCTCTAGTGCTAGATCTACGCTTTGATTTTCCATCTATGAAAGTGTCATAATTTCATCCAATAAATCTATGATTTTCAATGCATTGACAAGCTTTATGAAAATAATGGCAATAATAAAAAATGAATCTTCAAGCTTTCTTCAATCCTCTTCAACCTAAGATACATGCAAATTCACAAAGAGAGGAAATTTGTGCTATTTTAAGGGCTTACCTTAATCAAAACTCATGTAAGTGTTTCCACTTCCACAATGGCAATGTGGATGATAGGAAAGATAATTGAAAATAAGGAATGATGAAACCACAAAATTCTGCAACTCACCACCCTTCAATGGCTTCCTTGAAGGACTAAAGTCTTGCAAATCACCTCAAGGACCTGGATATTTATTTTCTTGAATGATTGAATGATTTGGAGACCTACAAAATGGGTTAGCCTTCACAAAACCATGATGACATGAACACATGAACTCGCATACGCTTTGACATGATGGTTGGATCTTGAAATTTTGCAATAAAGCTCTAAATTTCTTCTCTTGAATTTCTTTTGAATGTTCTCAATGTTCACCTCTAGCTTTTTAATGTTCAAATGATGCAATAACAAGGTATTTATAGGAATTTATTTAATTTCCTAAAAAAATGGATTCCAAAAACTAACACTTGCAATTTAAATTTTGAATGCTAAAATTTCACCAACATGTCTAAAAATAGGTCCTAGCTAAGAAGGGGGGCCCATTTGCCTAGGGAGAATGGGTCCTAGCCCAAATTTCCAAGAAACTCATTTTTAGGGGCAACATGTGAATTGGATGAATTTATTCAATGTTTACATAATTTATTGAAAAATGATACAAATGGGCTCTAGAATGCATAATTTTAGGCAATTAAAGGGCCAATTAGGCTCAATAACTTAGGAGGGCCAAAACATAGTGTGAAATCATGAAGGGTGAGAAGTTTATACACTACATTTAGCTTGCACTTTAGTGATATTATGAGGTTACACTCAGAGTCACATTAAAGTAGAGAAATATATGTCAAGAGGGGTTTGGATGTACAAAATGTTGAGATAGGATGAATAAGCAACAAGGGGGGTTGATTAATCCCCCAAGGTCCAAGATTCGATGGAAAACCAACATGAGAACAAAGGAACACACCCACATGTATGATATGCAACAAGACAACATATACAAACATACATGTCAGAAAACATGGAGCATACACAATGAAAGAACATATGGTACCATAGAACATAAATATGACAATGAAATGAAAGCATGATTAAGAAACAAAAATACCAATAGGTTAGTACTAAAAAGGATTTGAGTCAGTAAGGCAAAGAGATGCCAGTCTTAAATTGTCTCAAATACCAAACATCATCCATTGAATAAAGAAAATGTTTCATGCGGACTGAATTCATACACATCACTCATGAAACACATGGCTCAATTGGTAAGAAAGTTTTATTATGCTAGGTGGCCATGTAAAAAGGTGTTCATGACTCACATAATAGAAAATTCTAATATTTTTTAGGTGAACCACAAATTGGGAGACACACGGGCTAGTTAAGTTTGATATTCACTAGGTGAGCCCTCAAGACAAGGAAAAATGAGAGACACACACTAGGTCTACAAGGTATTCCCATAAAAAGGTGGAAAAATGGGAAACACACCACAGGTATACAAGGTGTTCCCATAAAAACCATACAAGATTTATACTCCCTGATAACCTTGATGAGGTGCCACAAAGTGCTATGTGAATGCTACACTAAGTTCAACTCCCAGGAATAGAGTGAAGAAAAATTCCAAGGTTTAACATCATAGGGGATGGATATGATAAGGTTTAACATCACGAGGAATGAATATGATAAGGTTTAGCATCACGGGGGATGAATATGATAAGGTTTAACATCATGAGGTACAAATATGATAAGGTTTAACATAATGGGGGATGAATATGATAAAATTTTAAAGCCTCAAGGGATGCTATAATAACATTACCACAAAAGAAAATAATCAAAGGGGATTTTCTTAATACATGAGGCTCACACCTTAGGAAAACCACACATGGCATCACCACCAAGAGAGGACTAGTCAAGGAATAAAATATCATGCCTTAAGGCATACCAACCGTAGAATCACCACTAAGGGGAACATTATATTCTAAGAAAGGTCACACTCTTATGGGACATCAATCCAATATCACAAAAAAGGAGTCACATCACATGGATTAAGAAGGCCAAACTTTGGTTGACAAGGTCACATTTTCTAGGAGATATATTTTATCACTAAGAAGGGACCATTTCTTATGTAAACAATAATCAGGGGATTGTATGTCCCCCCCTTAAAAATGTTAGTGTACTTGTTACACTAACATTTTAAGGAGATAAAGAGGGATCCCTTTCTAGAAGGAATGCACCTAAGACAAAGCTACCAAACCCATTGTCCCCCAAGTTTAGGGAAAAATATGATCCTAGATGGATGATGATATGCTACTCCTTGGGTGATCCCACAATGTTGGTTTATAATTTTTGGGAGATGATATTTTTTGTTGAAATCATATATTTTAGAAAATATAATGATTTAAGCCTTAAACCTTAAAAAGTTCCATTTTAAGGATTCCAATTGAAGAGAGTTTTATCAAACCACCTTAGATCAAATCCCCTTGGATATAACCCCGCTAGTTTTAAACTATTCATGCCAAAAATTGGCAAAGTAACAACTTTGATGGGAAAATCAGTTAAAGGGGGACCTATTGTGCTAAACTGAGTGACCTCCGAGTTTTTAAAGAAGCCGACTTCTTCTATAATTGGGGGTTGAAAAGGGTTGTAGGAAACGAATGTAAAATAAAATATAATCTAAGGAAATGCACCAAGAATTAGATATGGGCATGATAAACCTATCTGTTAGATATGATTTAAGGGTATGTGCAGGATCATGATGGGCCAAAAAAGTGGCGATATGTAAGTGATATGATGGCCCATGTGGCTGACAACTTTATTTTTACCCAAAATTGATGAAATGAAAAGGGTTTTTAAAGGAGATTGTCAGATTTCTACCAATATAAATTATGATTTACTTTGAATTTAATAAATAATTATTATTCATTTTCTATTTGAATTACGACTAAAGTCTTGATTGATAGGCTCGTTGAAAAAAATCTATAGCTTTCAAACGGTATCACATTTTTTGAATCTGAAACATGTGTCACATTCTATGCTTCACATACTATAGGATTTAAAAAATAAAAATTGAATTTCATGAAGTTTTGACCAAGTTAAGGTGGTCAGACATACGAGTTTTTATATTTTTAAAAAAATTTAATAAAAAAATCATAATTAATTATTTACCTGGAAAAGAATTACAAAAATATATGCATCACATCAGGACATGAGTCCTCTACTTATATCTAAAATATTAAAAAAAAATACTATTATTTTTATGTGGTTAGGGTAGTCAGACAAACACCTACTTCTTATTTTTACCCTGAAATTTAATTACTACTGCATTGAAATTTCAAATTTTCACCAAATAGAATTTAAAAATAAATAAATAAACCTAGTAGTTTAGAAACTACATTAAATTTTCTATAGATTCTATTCTTACATATTTTTGAAATAATATAGATAACTTATCCAAATTTTTACGTCAAGTTGCCTAACTCTGATTTTTTGAATTTTCATTGCCACTTAAGGGCTTGTTTTTTCCATGATGATCTTGCACATACCCTTAAGGGTCGTTCAACAATCTGCTATGTCCCAGAATAACAAAAATAAAAATGGAAACTTGAATAACTCAATTAATAACATAAAATAATTTCCATACATTTACTGAAAAGAAGAGTCAAAGACATGGTCTTAATCAACAATCCTATACTGAAATTATAGAAGTTTGCAAACAAATTACTCAATACAATAATGACACAATATAAAGCTTTGTCAAATAGTCAAGAAACAAAAAGGCCGAAGAATGGCATAGTTCACGAATATTATATGATTATCTAAAACAATTCAAGAGGTCTCTGATGTTTTTCCATAAATTTTCTTGCAAGTTCCAAACCCTTTCTTCAAAAGAAGAAGCAGTATTTATAGGTAGAAATCCCATCGCCTGGTGGGCCGATAACAGAAAAGATTCAAATCATGAATAATGATGCTCGAAGAAATGATTTCCTTTGGCCATTGTAACATAAAATATTCAAGCATGAACATGATCATTTATGAACCAGATTGATCCCCTACAAATGATGGCAGTGGTCCCATCGTAGAAGTAGCAACTCTCCAGTAGACATGTGTCACCACCCACAAAGATAGTTAGAATACATGTCAAGCTCGGTGGGGCTCGTTGCTTGCTCCCTACTTCTTCTTGATGAAGTCCTTAGAAGAGCCACATGGTGATAGGTCAGGGTCTCATGTTCATTACTCCCTCCTTGTGATGAAAAATTTAGCCGTGAAGACACGCAGAGGCATCCTTCACAAATGATGTTGTCAGTGGGGTCCGCCAAAAGTGAATGTAGATTGATGATACATGGCACTCAGATGCAAATTGATAAGAAATCAAAGGGAAGCAAGCAAAAAGGGTGTGAATCATCGACATGTGGAGGCATAACAAAGTCGTTTAGAAGAGCAAAGGAGGAAATCCCTTCGAAGATTGTCTGGCAGACACATGGCAGCAGTTGAATGAAGCCTTTGCAAAAGGATCCTGATGAGGTTCAATAGATGGAGTGCGGGTAAATACTTAGCAAAAATAAAAATCACCCAAAGGGAGCTTGGGGAAATTTATGTTCACAACTTTTTGCGACTACTAGGGGCATTCTACATGTAGAATGATGAACCCAAAATTATGGTTTGTAGACTATAGCCTTATCCATTGGGCGACGTGATGAGAGCTTGGAGAGAGCAGTCTGTAGAGGTAACCAGTCAGCTTCAAATGGCATCGGTATGCCGCATAGATTTTCTTGTGATTCATGTATATCGATCATTTCTTTGTATGGTAGTGTCATGGATATACCGACCTAGGAATCAAGTTGGAAAAGAAGCCGTGTTATCAGATGGGTGACATCCTCTCTAGTAAGGGGCTAACTAAAGCATTGAAAAGTAGATGCATCTTGCTGCTTCTCTTCAATCTTTGCCACAATCTTCTCTGTCATGGCCATCAATTCATCTTGAAGAAACGAGGATGGTAAGCCCATCTGACTTAGGTGGGAGAACCTTGCCCGCATGCTATTCATGGTTCAGTCCAATGTGGCAATGCACTCACTAGCATGGAGGATGGTTGGATGGTAGTGTATGAACCTTTTTTTTGTTTTGGTAGTGGCCTTATGGTCTCCAATCCTTACATTTGCTAAGAATTCATTGGGGACCATGTACAGCTTATCCAACAACCTTTTGGCCTCACAGACCCTCTCTATGATGAATTTCAGGAAATTCTCAATCGTTCCATGAACCTCCCTACATAAAATTGTCACCTCTGCCATGAATTGGAGTGTCGGCTGGAGAGTCGGGAAAAAGGCCTTAACCTTTTCCTAGTATGAAGTATATAGACGTTGGGCTACTTGAAGGAGGTCCGACTGGGCGGTAGGGGTTGAGGAAGATTCTTTATAGTGTTGATCTTTGCATCCTTTAAATCAACCTCTTGTGTGAGCTCAGAAATATTTTTGTTTGCAGTCAAAAGTTTTCCTTATAAGACTTGAGACTCCGTGAGCTAGTTTTCTTCAGCCTATTCCTTGTTTGTTGCTTCCTTCTCAAGGGAAGACTTAATTTCTTGGACCTCATTCTACAATTGAGGCCATTGGGCCTCAAAGTCTAGATCTTTTTGTTGCATCTATTGCTCTGATTGAGCATGTCAGTGGTCAAGCTCCTCTTTTTTTTGTTGCATTTCTTGCTCCACCTATGCCAACTAGTTATGATATTCTTGATTCTTTTGTTGTAGCTCGAGAACCAAGCTGGGATCATAAGATTGGAACTTTCCAAGTTCCTCTCATAATTTATCTCACTTCACCTCTACTTTCTCTAATAGGTGCTCAAATTCAGTATCCCTCAATTTTTACTTTTCCAATAGGACATCGACCCTCTCTTTGACAATTCTCAGCTCTTCTTCTCTCTTCTTCAGTTGGCAACCAGAATTGAGGAAGTCAGTGGTAACCACCCACCGTGTCTCTTCCATGAGCTCAAATTTGTCCTATATTTAGGCTATGCTCAGATCAAGTCCCATGGCATACATTTTGTAATCATCGGGTTGCATCTCTCCTTTCGGTTTGATGAAAATTGGGTACATGGTCGCAAAATGCAGTGATCATTGGGACTCATTGAAAATAGTTTGTATCTTTGGCTCCGTTGGCCTTTTAGCTTCCTTGGCTTGTTGTTTCTGAGATGAGATAGACCGTGCCTACTTTTTTTTATCACCCTCTGACAAAATCTTTGTTGGAGATCAAATGAGTCCACCTGTGAAAGGTGCACCCGAAGGAAGGGAAAAAAGGAATAAGAGGGTAGTGGTTTCGGGTGACTTCTTTCTCGGGAGATTGACTGTTTGTGGGGAGAAAGGAGGGATATGCCAAAGCCCTATTTGTAAACTAGCATGAGGACTTAAGGGAATCGGTTTCTGAAGTGAAGCTATGGCAGATTCCATAAGCTGGGTAGACTCAATTGTAGTAGGAGGGAGACCAATAGCGGTCACGGAGGAGAAATGTGAAGTACTAGAAAACACGGACTGGATTAGGTGAAAGGTGGAAAGGTCCACAAAGGGGTAAAGGCAAATGGTGCTACTTGGGAGAACTGTGTGAAACCTCCCACGACCATTGTAGCAGAAGCAGAGAAGGATGGACCGATTCTTGAAGTGGAGGGCACCGCAGACATAAAAGGAGTTAGTAAATATTGTGAAGCAAGAAAAGAGGGAACAAAAGATACCTGCAGTGTAGATGAGTGTGATCCTTGGCTTGTTGTAGGCTCTTGGCCTACCTCAGGCTCCTTCCACACTCTCTAGAAGGTGCTTCAGTGCACTATCGTTTGACGGGTGGTGATTCCTCGACGTCTATAGCCTTTGACTATTTTTGTGAGGTTGTTCAAGATCTTTTCATGGTCTAGGTGTGAGTTAGCGAAGCCCTTGCACATAATATATTCATCCACACATTTGAAGAAACCTTGATAGGCTGCTTCATCACCTTCTTAGCTTGTTGTTTCGGGGTCGTCTGAACTTCCATTTCCTTCTCCCTTCCTTCCTCAGTATGTGTTTTGATCTCCTTTGGGTCAGCATCTTCCTCATCACTCACATCCGAAATAGGATTCTCATCATTCCATAATTTATCAAACCTATCATCCATCTCTATGCTATCATAAGGGGCATTAGTGTGTTGGATTTCTTATCAGTAAATCTAGAAAATCCTTGATCTTTTCTTCGCTCCAGTTGAAATTTCTTTCCAAATTATTGAGAAGAGTAGCCACAATCTATTTTTTTTTATCATATTTCCCTAACTGGAAGTAGAACTTGAGCCATAGAGGATGACTACCCTTGATTGGAATATGATCTAGGTCCACCATCAGGTCATTCTCATCCTCTAGTGGATTTTTCCACTTCTCCTAGTAAGGTTGGGGGCTATGCGTTACCTTGACATATTCATTCGGTAACTCATTGTTGGGGTTGTAGTTCCATTTGTCACAAATCCATACCAACCCCAGATGAGTCAAATTTGCTTCTAGCAGTTCATGAGTTTGCTTCTTGGCCATAATCATAGATTTAAAGCTTAGCAGGCAGGTGAAAAATCCTCTTTAATTGGCTTTTCCTCTACAAAAAGTGAAGTCAATAATTGATACCTAGTGAAACATTTTCAGGGCTAGCAGCCGATCTATGAGACATGTCAGAAGCCAAAATGGTTCCTTGGTGAAGCCGCACATTCAAATGAATGTAAAATCCTCTCCTAGAAACAAGTCACATTTCATAATGAAAATTTTCATATATTTTGTCTAGTTTGAGTTAAGCCATAAAATACCACCATCCTCCCTCAAATCTTTCAAAATCAGAGTAAAGAAATAATCTGAAAATGCATAATAATCATAGATTGCAGAGATGAGAGGAGTCCATATAGAAGCTAGCCTTCTCCTCTGGTTTTCATCAAATATGGCCCACCCCATATATTTTTTAAAGAAGTCAATGTTATGATGCACAAACATATGAGTGAGGAAAGAAGTAAACCTAAACCTCTATTGTGTTTTTTATTCCGCTATCTGGCTCAACATCTCCTCGACAAGGAATTCTATGAAGTCGTACCAGAAAAGAGAATGTTTCCTACACAACTGGAACCCCAAGCCTAGTTGAAACTCCTGAACATACCTATTAGTGTCCAGGCCATAGACAAATTCCATCATTGAAAAGGTGTCCTTCATGTCTATGGGGAAAGCTTTATGCACCATGAGAATCGGTATTTTTCTTTGATCATCCTTAGGCCTTTGAGTCTCTTTATTATAAAAATCCAAAGCCATATCTCTGGTTTTCCATATTTTCTCTCCCCTTGTTGGAGTGACTGACTCCATCTTGTACACTTTGGAGAATCGTTTTGGGATGCATAGCATGTCCCAGATTGCCTCCTTGCAAATATTAACTCTTAGTTCCCGACCCTCGATGGTGTTGGTAGTTGGGTTGAAATGCTTGATGGATTCATCGACTAGTTCCAACCAGTAGTGCATGAATGAGACCATATACTATGGAAGCCCACTAAACCAACATTTATGCGCCAAAGAGTCTAGGTCACTAGTCTTCTTCATCCTTTCATAGTCCACCTACCTAAGAGTCTTAGGGTTCTTTTTGAGGATGGGATCGTGAATGTTATCCCATATTTCATTTATTCGGCTCTAATCTCTATGGGTTTTCTGCTTTCCCACAACCTTTGTATTTACCCATATTGGCTTCTGTGGTATCCCGAGCAAAGCGTAAGAGACGTTTTCAAAGACGTAGGCGATGGGTGCTGTATGTATGGAATCATAGAAAAACTTTGCGTTTCTTTGCCTTGCATTTATGTTTGAGAAATTTGGGTTGCTTCCATTCTTTGCAAGTCTTTCCTCAGAAAGCACACTGAAGAAATATGAGTGGAACCTAAAACACTATGCAAGGCTCTGAATGCAAATCTAGATGAATTCTTGCCTTTTTTTTTGGGTTCAATCCACATCGGGGCAGTAAATCTCCTATAGCTATTCCTACACTTAACTAGTTTTCTACTATTCTGCACCATGCTTGGGTTTTCTCAACAATTCTTCCTTCAAGAAGTATCTCGCATACTTAGGAAGGTTTCTACACCATTTAGCTTTTGCATATAACACTTAGATTTTTCTTTTATTTTTTTTGTTTTAAGGCGGTAGATAACGACTGCCTTTTCTGCATTAAATTCAGCATGTACCACAAGCTTTCATTCCCATGCAAAATGAATTACTTTCCCTTTTGAAAAGACAAGAATGCATAATTACATTAGTGATCACATCCTTCGGCATGATTTTCTTGGGAATTTGAGTCATCGATTGAAAACTTGCTAATGTTTCGCATGCTTTGGCAATTAATTTTTAAAAGGGAATAATTAAGCCAAAGATGTAATGAGTTCTTTGAAAATATTTGCGTTATGCCTTGGAGTTTGAAAATGCCTACAACACAACACCTCAACACCCATCCGTATGAGCGATCACTTGGGACAGCCACCAACTTACGCTAATTAATTAATACTCCTTAATCTTGCACGCATCAATTTGTACCTATAGATGCAATTGGGCAAGAATTTTGAGTTGGCCCTCAGTGGTGTTTTCGAGTTAACACTTGATTACATCACACTTATGGCACACAACTACCTCAGATATTTCTGTAAATAGGCTCTATGAAAGTAGAAAAATCACACTTAGTGATTAGCAAGAATTGGTATTAGGCAGTTGGCTAGGATTAGCATTAGGCAGCTCAGTGGTGTTTAAATTTGAGTAGAGATAGACTCAGGCAGTTGTGCAAAGGTTAATATAATGAATAATCCCATTAGGCTAGTTTTTAACAAGTCTCAAACAATGTTCTTAGGTGAGATTTCCAATAGGCGATTGAAAAGGATGACTAGGAATAAACATTCTCCAACTATCATAGCCATGAAATGGGTTCTAGGGAGGGATTGTATTGAATAAAAAGATAAGTATATGGTAAACACATAAATTTGTTCCTATTTTGTTGCTTCTTTGCTCGACATCTAGGTCCCCAAGGGTATGATCTTGCGTCTGACACTTCAAATTTCCTAAAGAAGTACCTTAGTGGCCTTGGAGAGGTGGTGACTAATGTTGTATATGGCCTGGGCCTTTCGGTGGCAAGCGACCTATAGAAGCACATTGAAGAGGATGTCGTGGTACCATGGGTGCCATTTCTGAGTGGGTTCTGACTCATCTCACAAGTTGAGCATTGTCAGAGGGCCACCCGTGCATGCCACTTCCTGTTGCATTGCTATAATGTCATGCTATTCTACGACATGGACTGGTACATAGATTTTAGGAACCTTGTGTTCCCTCTACTACTCGTACTTGGTGATGTTGATGCTGATGTGCTCCAGTTCTAGTTGCTTCTGATAACAACCTTCTTGATGACAACATTCTTGCTACTGACAACAATTCTGCTCCACCAACAAACTAAAGCTTCAAATGCCTTTTTGCCTCTTTTTGTATATATGTCTAAAAAGGCTTTTTGGTACATATATCTAAAGAAGCTGCATAATATATATAGATTTAATTTTGAACGTATGGCCTTAGAGCCATTTTGAAAATTTATTGATGAAAGCATATATGTATAACGAATATACTTGCTTACTAAACTCCCTGTCTCTTTTTCATATGGTTCTGCAAAATGGGTTCACTTTAATTATTCGCACATTAGTTCATTTTTCTGCATCATGGGTAGTATTGAATTTCTCTGCTCTTTACAATGATGGGTTTCATCTATTTTCCTACTTCCCTACACCATGGAGTTTATTGAAAGACCAGCAGACAAAAAAATGAAGGAAAATAATTACAATATTCACATATTTACATTGGTGGAAAAGAATGAAGCTTAATTAAACAATTTTAGGTGAATTCTATTAACCGAAATACCCAATGCTTCCTATTCCATATTTTCTAATTCAAATGTATTGTGTTGTTTGCACTGAACTATTTTGAAAGGGCCCTCCCATAGACTATCAAATTTTCCATGTTGGCTAGGCTTCAAGGCCCTTTCATTGAATTTCAATACTAGGTCCTTGCACTTTAGACCTTGGTCTTAGGCTTTATTATCGAACCATCTTTTAACCACCTGCTGGTGGTTTTTCATGGATATTAGGGCCTTTTCTATTGCACTTCTAACAACTCAGCCAACCAAACCTCCATAGCCCCTTTTTTCTCTATCTCTAAAGATTTAAGTAGCTACAATACTCGAATTTCCATAGAGATGGGAAATAGTTCCTCCTTCATGTACACTAGTTCATACAGTGAAGTCTTTAGAACTTGTTTAGGGGTTATGCGGTCTGCCTAGAGTGCTACCCAAATATTTTGATGCTATTCCTGCTAATGTTCTGAACTGATCCTTTTGATGAGTTAGACTAGATTTTTGTTAGTCGACTTGGCCAGACCGTTCCCTTGTGGGTAATAATTTGATGATGTCTTTAAGAATATGATGTGCATGAGTGTGAATTGACACACCTTAGAGCTTAGGAAATCCTTGGCATTGTCTGAAATGATGGTCTTCTGTGGGACAAATCTCATCAACAGTCCTTCAAGGAAGTCCACAATATTTTCCTTCGTCACATTTTTTAGGGGTATGTCGTCAATCTATCTAGTGAAGTAGTCTGTGGCCATGAGAATCCACTTGTCTCATGTGTTGGAGGCAGGATTGATCACTTTGATGAAATATAGCCCCCATTGCACAAAAGGATCATCTGATACTATCGAGTTGATTGGCATGACCAAATTTTTCCTTTTTCCTACAAAGAATTGGCATTCCTTGCATCTTTTGACCAAGGCATATGATTCATTGAATAGTGTGGACCAAAAATACCTCGCGCTCATAATTTTAATGGCGGTGGTCTTCACAGATAAGTGCCCACCTACTGGGCTGCTATGAAATTATTTTAGGATATTTTGTAACTGTTCTTGATTAACACACCACAAGAGTACACCATTGAAATTCCTTTTGAAGAGAACTCCCTTAATTAGCGTGTACATGTTGTTCTACAATCTATAAAATCTTCTCTTCTGAGAGGGAAGGTTCATTAGATATTTCCCAGTCCGCTTAAATCTCTCTGTCTACCAGCCAGCAACCTTCAGACTCAGGTTCGTTGAGAAATATTACTTCGGGTTGTTCTTTCTCCATTGGTACTTCACTATCCAATGCCAGATATTCACACAACCCTCTTCCTCACACTATTTTAGTAGGTCTGACATTGATGCCATACTCTAGGATCTTTGTGATCCAATTGGCCCTTTTGTCTTTAATTTCTCCTTCCATGATGTATTCACGCACACTAGAATGCACTACAAATACAACCACCTTGCTATAAGAGATAAGGTGTCAAAATTTCTTCAGACATTTGATGATAGAAAATGCTTGTCTTTCAACAAAGTTATACCTTGTCTCATAGTCCTTTAAAGTGTGGGAGTGAAAGGCTATTGAATGTTCCCCTTTTCCTTCATCATCCTTCTGGGTTAGGACAATAGCTATGTTGGATCGGCTACTAAACACATACATGATAAAATCCTTTGAAAGGTCAGGATTTATTAGCACCGAGGATGAAATAATGGCCCTTTTTATCTTTTCGAAGGCTTCTCTAGCCTCCTTCATCCATTTGAAGGGCTGATATTTTTTAAGCATAAGGGTGGTTGACCTTATCAAGCCTACAAAGTTTGAAATGAACTTGCTCACAAAATCCACCTTCCCAAAAAAATATTGGACTTCTTTCTTATTGACCGGCAGGGGCAGCTCCTTAAATGTTTTCACTCGATATGGATCAATTGCGATTACTTCTTTGGACACTACATGTCCTAATAATTTTCCTTGCGACACTCCAAAGAAACATTTTTTTGGATTCAGGGATACTCAAACTCCTAGAATATTTTAAAAACCATCTCTAGATGATCAAAATGATAATATTTTGATTTAGAGAATACTATCAAATAATCCAAGTAGATTAGGATAATCTTGTTGATTAGTTCTCTAAAATCAATATCCATTGCTCATTAAAATGTAGCTCCAACATTTGAAAGGTCGAAAGGAATCTTTGAATATGCAAACGTTCCCCACTTGGTAGTGAACGTTGTCTTTTTTTGGTCCTCCTCTTTGAGTCGGATTTGATTGTAACCCAAAAATCCATCTAATAGAGAAAACATCTCTGAACCAGCCATAGTTGACAAGATTGATTCCATGGAAGGCAGTGGGTAGTGATCCTTTAGTGATGCATTTTTTAGGTCCCAAAAATAAACACAGAGATGAATGTCTCCATTCTTCTTTCTGATCGGAACAAGGTTAGACACCCACGTACTATGCTTGATTAGAAACACAATATTAGACTGGATCAACTTTCTTAGCTCCTGTACTATCAGGGCTTCAATCTTTAGATTTATTAGCCTTTGCTTTTGGCAGAAAGGTTTAGCACCTTTCATTACCTCAATAGTGTGCTGGATGATTTTGGTTTCATATCCCCTGAGGTCATTATATCACTAGGCCACTATTCCATATTTTTCACAAAAGTGCATGAGTCTATCCTTGTCATATTGTGGGACATCCTTCCTGACTTTGAGCTTCTTCCCATCTCTAACCTGAAGATCCTCATAGTCAATTTTCTCTGCCACAAGCCTTCTCTTGTCATTTCTCACATTGTCAAAATTGAATAGGTTTTCAAGAGTGACAAGTCCCTTCAGAAGCTTGTTAGACCTTAGCTAAATGATTTTCCCTTCATATGCTTCCTCAATTTTTGGTTGAAGCTGATCTGCAAATTCTATCGATTGTTGTATGAACGAGGAAATGTGTTTGTTGCTTTCGATCACTTGCCAACTCTGATTGTTATCTAGAATGGAGGGTTGGACAATCACTCACATAGAGTGTATGTTCTTGATCAATTCATAGAGGATCAAATTGAGATCCTATTTTCTCCATGTGATCTACATTGAATTCCACTCACTAGGCACTGCTTGGATGTTACAAGCCTCAAAACCTTCAATGAGGTCCCAAAATATGTGTCTATAAGACCACATGTAGACAATTTTTTCACAAAGATGTTTCAGACTTGATTAACTATCAGTTCGGAGTCTTCAAACACCATTATTTGCTTGACACCCATCCGCTCTACGATGCTTAGACCTTGCACAAGGCCCTCATATTCAACTTCATTGTTCAAGCAAATGAATTGGAAGTGGAAAGACCTAATAATTTCCTCATTGGTTGAAGATTTCAAACATATCTTGACACCAACACCAACCTTGCACCTTGCACCATCAAAGTGCAATTTCCACAAGTCTGAGGCTTGATCAACCATGGGGTCCTTTATAACCTTCAAAATCTCTTGATCTTCATCATAGATGACATAGGTGCCTAACCTAGCAGCATGATAATTGCCAAAATGATTGACGTCTATGTATTCGCTCAAGAGGACCTCTTCTCAATTGGTCTCATCTCTAGTGACATTCTCATCCTCTAGTAGCTTAGTACCATATTTTTCTTCTTTAGCGAAAGAGGTATGAGCGGCCTCAAAGTTGATCATGGCTTCATCAGCAACATGTTCTGAATTCAAAGATTTAAACAATATTTTCATTTTAGCTTCATTATTGGTACTGAGGATCAAGTGCAACCAATCCAAAGAAAGGTATCTACCCATCTTTGAAGTGAATTCCTTGGATAGGAAGAGGTCGAACATGGGGGGGACATCTATGCTCACAGTATCTTATGGAACTATGATGCTTGGGCAGGTGAACAAGGTCAAGGGGAGGTCTTTAATGATACCTACAGTTTCAAATTTTTTCCCATTGAGCTGCATAACCCTCCTTCTCAAAGGTTCATAGCTGAGTCCTAAGGCTTCAACTATTTTCTTGGGAATTACTGTGGTTCTAACGCCAAAGTCAATCATGACATTATGTAATAATTTCTTCCCCACAATAAGAGTTAAGAAAAAGGTCTTGGGTTTCGGCTTCTCTTTAACCTTAGTAGAGGTCTCTTCTGCACTATTTGTGAAAACTTTAGCCAGAGGTGATGGGACAATGACCTTTTCTTTGAGAGACTACTCTGTAGATTCAATAATTGCATCTAGGGCCTTTTACAGCAATGACTTATGCTTCAGAATAGCTATGATATCCCAAAACGATACGTTAGCAGAAGATTTTTTCAATTGTTTCACCACGTTGAATGGTGGTAGATTTCAAGGCTTTTGTTCTTTAGCCCTGGTTATGACAATCTCCTTGTGCAGCTGTGATTGCAAAGCAATTGTGGAAGGATCGGGGGATTGTTTAGGGATGATTTTAGGCTACGAAGTAACCAGTTCACTTGTGAATCTCCTGCTTGAACGCGATTTGTAATCATACTATACTTATAGGGTCTCTAATGTGGATGCCTCATATGTGAGCATTTCTTCCTCTCCTTCTATCCATGAGATGAGCATGTGATCAAGAGTTATGTCATTTTCTTGTTCCAAGGACATTCCTTGCATTTGAGTAGTGAGCACCATGTTTTCCATTTGTGGAGTAGCATATGTATAGCCTCCTGAACTTGATGCCACACCTTGGTTGAGGAATTGATATCTTTGGCAAGGTTGTTCTGCCCCACAATTAGCTCTCTACTTGTGCTTGGTTGAGCAGCTCCCAACGGAGTAGGTACTGACACTATTTGATTAGTCGTCTAAGCCTATGGATTTGTGTGTGTGCCTCCTTGATACTGGTTCTATTGGTATGAAGGCCTTTCAGTTTGATAATTTTGGTAGGATAGCCTTGGAGGTGTAGACTGGTTACACTTGATAGTAGTTACTTCATTCACTAGGTTCTGCAATAATTCTTTTATGTCGCTCTTCTCATCCTTTAACGAGCCAGATGTAGAAGAAACATTCTATGGTGCACTCATATATGTATACATAGATTGGGGAGGAGCGGGTGCACTAGTAGATGCAATTTCTTGAGCGAGAATTGATATGTCTTGAAATATAGGTATGATGGACCGAGGTGAAAACTTCCCGACATCGATCAGATTGTTCTCCGGCTTGACTGCTATGATGTGTGCATTCAGTAGAGTGGTTCCACTAAGAGACTAGATCATCATAGAGATGTTGACATTGATGGATTTTAGGTAGAACATGAATTCCAACTCGGTCAATGGCTGGATAGCAGCCTGAATTCTCTACCAAGTTGTGTGAAATTGGGCATTGAAGTCAGTCATGGTTTCATGAGGAGCCCACTTTATAGTTGCCAACTGATGGTATAGTGAGGACCGATCTCCATCATTTGAAAATCTCTCATAGAAAGGATCTCTGAGTTGATCCTAATAGAGCTTTTAATTTTTCTACAAATCTTGGTTGGTTTTGTGGAAAATTTTATCTGGCTATTACCTTTGTGCTTAGGGGTCAAATGTTAGGGAACAAGGGTTTTATTGCCCTTGTCTAAAATATTCACATCTTATGGACCCTCTCGTTATTTTTCCAAGTTGACCTATTGCTCTGGGTAGCTAGTTATTTGAGTCATCGATGAAGCCTTTTATGTCGTGCATGAACCGGCCCCCTTTACCTAGCTTGTCGGTCTTTTTTCGCATTAGGACTTAATATGAATCTTCGCCTAATGTTGGGTGATAAATTTTATAATTTTAGAATTAAGTCTAAATTTTATGGCTTAAGGGTTTCCCCTTGTGTACCTAGCCAGTCCCCTTTTATAAATAATATTGTGGCATGTGTAGGCTTATGGACCGTCAGATCGAGGGTTTTGATCTTGACCATTCCCCGCTCACCTCGCAAGAAATTTTGATGAGATCACTAAGGTATGGAAAGGTTTGCGATATGTTGCCACTTGTCACATATGGTGATGGGGCCCAATTCGAATTCGCCATCAACATTAATAAAGGCTTTCTAATCAACGATTTTCATGTGATAATGACGATTAATTGTGGTCATTCCTTGCCAACCGTGCATGATTAAAATAATGGTTTTAAAGGTACTTTGAAGTGTGTAGATGAGTGACATATAGATTCATTTGGTGGCAAAAGGTGGCTAGTTGGGGCCCGCAAGTGGTGTGCGTGTTTTTTGAAAGGGAGGTGTGTCATTGGTCGACGGGCTTGCCATGTGATGACATGAAATTTTCAAAGATGTTTGACTCGATCTGAGTCGTTTAACACGCCAACTCGTCAGTGCATCAATGAACCTAATTCAAAACATTGAATCAACCATGTGATGGCTAATTGAACTCTAAAAATAACATGTATTAATGGCGCAGACTCTTCGATGGATATCAACCTGATTTCCATGCGTACGAGGGGTTATATCCAGGCAATCATAATGAGTAGTATGTTGATTTCCATGAACCTAGAAACTAGCAATGGTGGAATTATTTTTTGCAGATAATCATTCGCTCACTTTGTGCTATAGTTGGAGCATCAATGACCATTTCATTAGTTTTCTTTATAAATACCTATTGGTTATTCATTTGTTTCATAGCAATCCAGAGTCTGAATTATTTTTTTCTTCTGTATTAAGTGCTTGTTTCTTCATCAAGGGCTCTAGATTCAAGTGAGAGATGAACAAGTAAATTGGTTCTGGCTCACCATTCCACAGGTCTACAAGAATGGGTACGAGAAGGTCTCAGGAGGAGATGAGACAGCATGAACATAGCACCACTCCAAGCATTTATGGATCCAAAGAAGAAGATACAAGGTCCCTCCTAGGTCTTACTAGGAGCAGTCCTCGGCTTAAGGGTCAATTTGCAGATACGGAGGTGATATGTTGTGAACGAGAAAAGTGGTCTATGGAGCGTGGTGAAGGATCAAAGGATGGGGCGAGTTTCAATCGAGACTCTCTAGGGAAAAATAATTTGCCCATTGATGTCTCAAGTTTCTCTGGTAGTGATGGCTCTAAGACTGACTTAGACTATTGCAGTTACCTCGCTGCTTTGATTGAGTTGGTTGGTGTTGATGAAGAGGTCCTAACGGTAACCCCAATTGCCATGGTGGTACTATGTGCTGGCTCTGTTCCTAGTGTTAAGAGGGAGGTTGATAAGGGTAAACTGGTGTTTTCATCTCTCATTAAGGTAAAAACATGAAGAGACCATTTGTATCACAGTCGTGGTGTTGGTTCTGGTTCTGAGAATTGATGTGGTTTCTTGGGTTTTCCTTTTTGTTCTAGTGTCGATGTTGCTTCCTTTTGGGTCTAACATGGATGAAATTGATAAGGCCTTGGTGGAATTTTGCTGCGGTTATGGTGGTATTGACTGGTTACAAAGGATGTAACTATTTTGATTCCCCTGTTCACTAAATGATTGCATTCAATTGTGTGGGAGTTGCGAAATGCAGATGAAATTCCATTTTTAAAATGATTTTTTTTCTGAAATGTAATGGCAATGAGCCCGAAGCTTTTCGCTCTCTTGTTCTATAAAGGAGATCTCAAGGCTCATTGCACAGATTGTATTTTTGAATCTTGAAGGTCTAGGTGGTATACACTAAATGCATATAATGCGGAATTCAGGATGACTTGGCTGGTAAATTGTTTTAGGTAGTTTATGTACATGGGATAGTAATAATAGGTCTTATAAAGTTACTGATATCGAAATAAATTTACAAATTTAAGGCAATTTCTCTCTTATGTATGTTGTTACAGATTATGAATGAAATTATCAAGGGTTGTTTCATTTGTCTTCAATGGTATATTTGAATGTATGATTATTTTTATTTCCTTAACTTAATAAGTTAATCAAATGCTTGAAAAGGGATTGTAGGTCTGTGATAATGTGCTAAGGATCTGACAAGGAGTGGTTTTTTGAATACTTTGAAGTCTTATGATGTAAGGCATTGTGAGAGTTGTTCACTAATATCGGGGTTAAATTTTAGGTATGAATATTTTATATGTGACTCCTGCCCAATCTGATGAGGCACTGGCTAATTTATTTAGGATTCTTTTAAATAACTAAAATTAGAAACCCCTTGCATATGGATTCAAGGTCAGAACATTATATAATTCAAATCCTATCTATTTTGAGATGCAAATCTCGCATAATACCTGTATTCCTACCAAATATGCGGTCATTTGTGTAAAGGTCAGCCAAACCTTTGATAAATCTTGTATGTATGCAAGTTAATAGGAATTTATTTGTGTGTGAAGTGTTCTTGAGGAAGGAAATATCATATGAACACAAATAGGAACACCCACCTTGGTCTCATAGAGCCTAAAGAGTAAGGGTAAAGCCTTGAGAAGCTTTACCTACAAGTTGACCACTAACTTTGATAATTCTTAAACATAGAGATTTCCTACCTCTTAGAGAGTGTCAAAGCTTAGTTGGAAAAATGACCAATAGAATGATGAATCCACTGGGGAGAACTTCTGAGAAATTTAAATAGAAAGGAATCCTAGGCACATATGGTAGTATCACAGAGTCAAGTATTTGGTGAATCTAAAGATTTGGTTCAAATGTTGAAAAGTTTTGGACCTAGAAATGGTTTTTTTTCAGCACAATCTCAAAAGAACTTGAGTGTGACTCCGTTCTTGGAGAAGACCTAGAATAAGATTTACTCTAGAAAATACTTCATGTTTCTTTGAAGTTTAGGCCTCTGTAAAGGAGGTGGAGGCCCAGTCTAAAAAATGAGTGGAATTGTGAAGAACACTTCGAGATTTATAGAATTTGGAGTCAGGAGGAAAGGTTAATGATTGCTACAAAGTTTCCAGGTATTCTCATAAATCTAAAGAAAGCATTATTTTGTTTGAAAGAGGTTTATGAGAAATTTTCAAGGCTTGAGATGATAAATGGTTTCCTAATGGATGAAATTGCATTAAGACAAGGAGTAATAGTAGTTATTTTCATACTTCTAGTGTGTAATGATTATAATGATCTGAGAAGTATGCTTCTGATTGAGTTATGCCTCTGAGAAAGCTTTAAGGCATAATGATTCAATCTATATTCTATATTCATGGTTGAATTAGTAAACGATGCAATTGAAAACCATGTATGAAGTTAATAATGATTAGATATAGATATAAGAGGGTTATCCTGTGAAATAGTGAGTTAAAGTATGTAGGGAAAACAATACTCACCAAGCCCTCGAAGGGATTTTACAATTGAAAGGTATATGTCATTGGCCTTTAGTGGTATTAAGGGTTTCCTAAACCTGATTCATAAACATGTTAGGAAATATTTTCCAAAATTCACAGGCCAAAGTTCTGAATTAGCCTCTAAACATTTGCAAATATGCATAGATGTAATGGGGGATTATGAGGTAAATCATGAGGATGTTGTCATGAAACTTTTTGTTCAATATTTGAAGGATGATGCTAGGGATTGGTTCTCATATTTACCGACATGTTCTATATCTTCATGGAATCAGTTTATGATAGCATTTGTTGAACAATTTAGTGAAAGGATAAATCCAAGTGTGGTAAGAAAATACTTTATGGAAATCTATAGAAGTCAAGATGAGTTGGTCCCTATTTTCAATCTTCGATTCGCAAAGGAAGTAAGGGAAATTCTAGAGAGTATGAGACCAAATAATGTTGAATGTTTGGTCATATACTTAGGTGCATTTGATAAAAATATGAGCTATCTATTGAGGGATAAAGAGCATGCAACATTACATTAGGCATATCAAACTTCCATGGATATTGAGAACAATTTGAAGTACTCAATGATGAAAGGGTATTTGGCTGCAAGTGTTGGTTATGCTAGCACACCATATACAAATAGAATTCAAGGATCAGGTAATGAAAATGATTGTCAAGATAACAATGCTTATGCTGTTATGATTTATCAACCATCAAAGTATGAAGATCATAATGACCTCCAAGTTGAGCATCAACAAAATTTGAGCAATGTTGATCAAAAGTATTGTGTGCAAGAAGTGTATGAAATGAAGAGACACCAGGGGGAATCACCATGTAAACTATTTTTGAGATTTTTGGATGCATTGATAGAAATCCCCAAAGATTTCAGACCAGAGGATTCTGTGTGCATTGATCTGTTTTTTGAGGTTTATGAATTTGGGCTGAGTACCTTGCCAAAAGAATTGAAACCCCATAGTTTTGACCAAATACCCCATTGGAAAAAGATTGTAGAATCAGTCAAATGTGGTTATGCACAAGATGTGAATTGTCAAAAAGGCGACATCAGTTTTCCTCTTGAAAAGAATCAAATGAAAATGCAAAAAAGTGAAACAAATATGTCAAAAGATGAGCATTGTAGTCAACTCACAAACAACACATATACTGAGAAAAACAACAATGATGAAGAAAAGGATACATGGGATAATAATGAAGTAACTATGCAAGAATTATTTTCTTGTGATATCTCAGATGATGATGAAATGCAAAATACTATTCCATGTGGCGTTACTAACATTTTATTACAAACCAATGAATATGATCCTAAAAATGTAACTTCAAGTTTTCACTTTGAAATCTTGAACATGGTTTGTGTAGTGATATTACTTCTTGTGATAAAAAACATAATGAGGTTGTTATTTTTGAATGCTTCTCTATAGATTGTGATTTATTTTCTAAAAATGATATGGAAGCATATTCCTCACTTGAAGAATGTAATGATAAAGATGCTCATGATGCCGCTTGTCCATAATTGAAGGAAAAAATTGCATGTGGTGAATACCGGGAATGTAGTTCAAGTTTTCCATCAATGGAGCATGATGATTATGTCAGTAATGAGGAATTTGAAGATAAGAATATGTATATTTAGCATGTTGATCTAGATCACAATGCTAATCATGTTGATGAACGTGTTGATGTCCTTGCTACTCATGATTGTCTATGTAAGGCAGAGGTGGAATTGTTTGTGATACATGAAGAGGATGATGTTGTATGTGATGATGAAATAGGGGGTTCATTCTGGAATGATCAAGGAGTGCATTGTGAAAGATATAGAGATATTGAGTCAAAATTATTACCCAGTGGTAGCATTGAAGGGTTGGTTAATTCATATGGCAATAAGGCTTCAGATTGTGTTGATACTGCATAAATTCTTGATCCTTATGTGAGGCAGCCAAGAAATGAAAATAATGATGAATCTCATGTTGGTGAGTATGAATCTGAGTATAATTTATTCTTATGTAATGTTCCTTGTGTGAACCTTGACATGTTTCCATCCTTTGAGAAATACATTTATGTGAAAGAAAATGAAAATTCTAGTTTTATTATTGATGAGAAGTTTTCAGATGGCAATGAATCTTTCACTTTTGGGTTAGCACACATCAATTGATATTGCACATAAGGTTACCAATGCACATGAGTGTCTTCATGCTGCCCCTATTGATGTAGAATTGTTTGAACTTTCCCTTGAGGTATTTTCTATTGAGCTAACTAATGATGTGAAGAATGAGTTAGAACCTGGGATGAGTACATTTACTCATTTCTTGAATGTTAATGATGCACATGATACCCACCTCTATGATACCAAGATGTGTTTTGGGGGTACTTGAACTAAAATGTCAAAAAATATACCCATGTTGTAGTGATAAATGTAAGGATGCTCCAGAATATACATCTTTTTTCTTTTACATATTCAAAGATGATTTGTGTAACACCCACCAAATTGTTTATGAGAGAATTCAGTTTGAGGTGAAAATTGATTTGGATGTCAAAGTTTATGATGTCAAAGGTAAAATGTCACAATGGTTATGAATTTCAGTCAGTGTCTAATTGCAGATTGCAGATTGACAAAATTGGTGGTGACATTGGAAAGCACAGTGATATAGCGGGACATCTCAATGACCGAGTTATTTTGTGGATAGTTCATGACAGTGTTTGCAGACTTGACCTACTACAAACAACAAAGAAATTTGTTTTTGACAAGGGTAAATATTGGTATTTCTTTGTTGGGGGCTTGGGGCCACCAAATGAAGTTTGAAAATGAATGTAGTTTTCAGGGCACCCATCTAACTCAATGTTTGGTCTACTCTTCAGAGATCTGAATTCTCACCATACCCACCAAAGGTATGTGTCCCCGAGCTGGAGCCACTGATAGAGCTTTTAATTTTTCTACAAATATTCGCTAGTTCTATGAAATTTTTTGTCTGGCTATTACCTTTGTGCTTAGGGGTCAAATCTTAGGGTTTGAGGGTTTTATTTCCCTTGTCTAAAATCTTCACATCTTTTGGACCCTCTCGTTATTTTTTCATGTTGACCTATTGCTCTGGGTAGCCATTTACTTAAGTTGTTGATGAAGTATTTTATGTCATGCATGGACCGACCCCCTTTACCTAGCTTGTTGGTCTTTTTCTGCATTGGGACTTAATATGAATCTTCGCCTAATGTCAGGTGATAAATTTTATAATTTTAGACTTAGGTCTAAATTTTATGCCTTAAGGGTCACCCCCCATTTGCCTAGTTGGTCCCCTTTTATAAATAGTATTATGGAATGTGTAGGATTATGAACCATCAGATCGAGGGTTTTGATTCAGACCTCTGAACCCTAATTTCATACCTACACAAATAAGGCAAACAAACATAATATTAGATCATATGCAAGCAAGAAACAAGGATTCCCCATGAAATTAGATCGAAACATTACATAGGAAGAAAATGAAGAACAATGCAAATGAAAGTAAATAAATCCTATTTTAATGAATAAACTATCAATCCCATGGGGGAGTTGGTGCCAATTGATGTGTCAAAATTGGCCATTTCCCAACTCCTTTGTAAGCTTTGTTGATGATTTGATGAGTGATCCACCTTGATGAAGATTCAATCAAGCTTCATGATAAAAAATCTGCATAACCTAACTAATAATGTGAAGAAATGGATGAAACTAGATATGCTTGAAGAAGAAGTTGAGTATAGTAAGTTTACTCAAATTGTGGATGATCGAATGAGAGGAAGAGTCTCTCATTTATAGATTTCCAAAATGGAAGAGAGAGTGAAAATAGGCAGTGTGGGATCATTCAACATCCAATGGCCAAGTGCCACTTGTCAAGATGTGAATGGTTGAGGAATGAGCACATTTTGGTCAATGTGCATGGTAAATGCCATTGGATTCAAATTTGAATTTTGAATGTGACATGTTGGGGGGAGAGAAGAATGGAGTTAATGTCACTTGGCTCAATGCACAAGGACATGTAAGAGGCATTGAATGTCTTGTTGGAAGGACCAAGTCCATTTGAATTTTGAATTCAAATTGAGGGAATATTCCCTTTTGATGCCATGTTGAGAGAAAATAGGCAATTAAATAAATCAAAGTAATTGATTTATTGTGCAAGTTGCATTCTTTAGAGGATTTTAGTGATAGGGATTAACTTAATCAAAGATTTGATTAATTTAATGAGGAATTAGGATATGTGACAATTTAGACTTAAATTTATGAATTGATTTAAATCAAATTGAGAGGAAATGATTAATTAAATAAATGATTTTGATTTATTTAACTAAGGAGGAATATGTTAGATTAAATTAAATAATGTTTTAATTTATTCAATTTAATAAGAGGACTTTAGAGATTTAATTTAAATAAAATGAATTATTTAAATGAACAAAGAAAGATGATTAATTAAATTAAATTGATTAATTTAATCACTAGAGGAGAAAGACCTAATTAAATAAATAATGATTTATTTAATTAAGGGATGAAAGGTGTTGATAAGCTGAGAGTATGATTCAAGACGAAACGATGTTAGTAGGATCAGAATCAGGTGCATGTATATTTTATGTGTCTACAAGACCATTCCCCGCTAGCCTCATAAGAATTTTTGATGACGCCACTAAGGTATGGCAAGGTCTACGATATGTTGCCACTTGTCATGTATGGTGATGGGGCCTATTCCGAATTCGCCATCGACATTAATAAAGGCTTTTTAATCAACGACTATCATGTGATAATGAGGATTAATTGTGGTTGTTCCTCGCCAATCGTGCATGATTAAAATAATGGTTTTAAAGGTACTGCAACGTGTGTGGATGGGTGACACGTGGATTTGTTTGGTGACAAAAGGTGGCTGGTTGGGGTCTGCTAGTGGTGTGTATTTTTTTTTGACGGGGAGGTGTGTCATTGGTTGATGGGATTATTGTGTGATGACATGGAATTTTCAAAGATATTTGACTCAATCCGAGTCATTCAACATGCCAACTCACGGGTGCATCAACGAACCTAATTCAAAAAATTAAATCAGCCATGTGATGGCTATTTGAGCTCTACAAATAACATGTATTAATGGCATAGGCTCTTTGATGGATATCAACCTGATTTCCATGCGTGCAAGGGGTTATATCCAGGCAATCATAATGAATAGTATGTCGATTTCCATGAACCTAGATACTAGCAATGGTGAAATTGACTTCAACAGAAAATTATTCACTCGCTCTGTGCCACAGTTGGAGCATCGATGATCATTTCATCAATTTTATTTATAAATGCTTGTTGGTTATTCATTTGTTTCATAGCAATTTAGAGTCTCAATTCTTTTGTGCTTTTGTATTAAGTGGTTGTTTCTTCGGCAAGGGCTCTAGATTCGAGTGAGAGATGAGAAAACAAATTGGTTATGGCTCACCATTACATAGGTCTCAGGAGGAGATGAGACAACATGAACAAAGCACTACTCTGGGCATTTGTGGATCCAAAGAAGAAGATACAAGGTCCCTCCCGGGTCTTACTAGGAGTAGTCCTCAGCTTAAGTGTCAATTTGCAAATGCGGAGGTGATGGGTTGTGAACGGGAAAAGTGGTCTATGGAGCATGGTGAAGGATCAAAGGATGGGCTGAGTTTTAGTCGAGACTCTTTGGGGTAGAATAATTCACCCATTGATGTCTCAAGCTGCTCTGGTAGCAATGGATCTAAGATTGGCTCAGACTATCGTAGTTACCTCGCTACTTTGACTGAGTTGGTTGGTGTTGATGAAGAGGTCCTCGCGATAACCCCAATTTTCATGGTGGCACCATGTGATGGCTCTATTCTTGGTGTTAATATGGAGGTTGATAAGGGTAAGGTTGTATTTTCACCTCTCACTGAGCCAAAAACATGAAGCAACCATTTGTATCATGGTCATGGTGCTAGTTCTCGTTCTGGGAATTGATGTGGTTTGCTGGGTTCTCCTTTTTGTTCTGGTGCTAATGTTGTTTCCTTTAGGGTATGACGTGGATGAAAGCGACAAGGCCTTGGTGGCGTTTTGCTATGGTTATGGTGGTATTGATTGGTTATGAAGGTTGTGACTATTTTGATTCCCTTGTTCACTGAATGATTGCATTCAATTATGTGGGAGTTGAAAAATGCAGATGAAATTCCATTTTTGAAATGAAATTTTGTTGAAATGTAATGGCAATGAGCCTAAAGCTTGTCGCTCTCCTATTCTATAAAGGAGATCTCAAGGCTCATTGCAAAGGTCATATTTTTGAATCCTAAAGGTCTAGGTGGTATACACTGAATGCATATAGTGCAAAATTCAGGATGACTTGGCTGCTAAATTATTTTGGGTAGGGTATGTACATGAGACAGTCGTAATAGGTCTTATGAAATTACTGATATCAAAAGAAATGTACAAATTTTAGGAAATTTATCTCCTGTGTATGTTGTGATAAATTATGAATGAAATTATCAAGGGTTGTTTCATTTGTCTTCAATGGTATATTTGAATGTATGATTATTTTTCTTGCCTTAACTTAATGAGTTAATCAAATTCTTGAAAAGGGATTGTAGGTCTATGATAATGTGCTAAGGATCTAGCAAGGAGTGTTGTTTTGAATACTATGAAGTCTTATGATGTAAGGCATTGTGAGAGTCGTTCATTGATATCAGGGTTAAATTTTATGTATGACTGAATATTTTAAATGTGACTCTTGCCCAATTTGATGAGGCACTGGCTAATTCATTTAGGATTCTTTTAAATAACTAAAATCAGAAACCCCTTGCATGTTGATTCAAGGTTAGCACATTATATAATTCAAATCCTATCTATTTTGAGATGAAAATTTCACATAATACTTGTATTCCTACCAAATATGCGGTCATTTGTGTAAAGGTCAGCCAAACCTTTGATAAATCTTGTATGTCTGCAAGTTAATAGGAATTTATCTATGTGTTAAGTGTTCTTGAGGCAAGAAATATCATATGAACATAAATAGGAACACCCTCCTTGGTCTCACAGAGCCTAAAGAGTAGGGGTAAATCCCTGAGAATCTTTACCTGTTAGTTGGCCACTAACTTTGATAATTCTTAAACATAGAGATTGGCTACCTCTTAGAGAGTGTCAAATCTTAGTTGGAAAAATGACCAATAGATCCCAAGTAGCGATAGTGTTAGTCGAAAGAGTGGGGTACCAGTCTAATGCTTTACCCCTGAAAGAGGTTGTGAGAAACCTTAGCACTATATTTTGATCTATAACTCTGTGCACCAAACACACATCTGCCACATCTTGCAGATGTTTGGATGGTGTTCTTGAACCATCTTCGGTAAATTTAGGTAGAACTTTTATAGTAGAGACCGAGATAGGGGCCTAGATTATGGGTGCTACTAGTGCTACAAGGGAACTTATGGCATCCCACACCACATAATTTATGTTTGCAACTTGCAACATGGCTGGTAGAGGGATCAAAATGTTTACTA
Source organism: Sequoiadendron giganteum (assembly GCA_007115665.2). Taxonomy (NCBI): domain Eukaryota; kingdom Viridiplantae; phylum Streptophyta; class Pinopsida; order Cupressales; family Cupressaceae; genus Sequoiadendron; species Sequoiadendron giganteum. The sequence goes on from CM021100.1 coordinate 788,350,298, forward strand.
GATGAGTTTGGGTATGTAATTCTATTAGTGGAGGCACTAGCAAGCTAGGGCTATTCACTATTTGAGACCTAGTAACATGCCAATGGCTCATACACCCACTTTAGATTTAGGTACATTTAAGTGGTCCCACTGGGTGTGCCAAAAAAAATAAACTGTTGATGCCAAAAATTGTGAAGGTAACAACCTTTATGGGAAAATCAGTTAAAAAGGGAACCTATTGCACTAAACTGAGTGACCTCCGGGTTTTTAAAGAATCCAACTTCTTGTGTAATTGGGGGTTGAAAAGGGTAGAAGGAAACAAATGTAAAATAAAATATAATCTAAGGTTATGGGCCAAGAAGTAGATATGGGAATGATAAACCTATCTGTTAGATATGATTTAAGGACCATTCAACAATCTGCTATGTCCCCGAATAACAAAAATCGAAATGGAAACCTAAATAACTCAATCAATGACATAAAATGACTTCCATACATTTATTGAAAAGAAGAGTTGAAGACATGGTCTTAATCAACAATCTTATATTGAAATTATAGAAGTCTATGAACAAATTACTCAATACAATAATGACACAGTATAAAGCTTTGTCAAATGATCAAGAAACAAAAAGGCCAAACAATGGCACAGTCCATGAATCTTATATGATTATCTAAAATAATACAAGAGGCCTAATGTTTTTCCACAAATTTTCCTGCAAGTTTTGAACCCTTTCTTCAAAAGAAGAAGCAGTATTTATAGGTACAAATCCCACCACCTGGCGGGCTGATAATAGAAAAGATTTGAATCATGAATAATGATGCCCAGAGCAATGATTTCTTTTGGTCGCTATAATATATAATATTCAAGCAAGAACTGGATCATTTACGAACTAGATGCATCCCCTGTGAATGATGGCAGTGATCCTAGTGTAGAAGCAACAACTCTCCAGTAGACATGTGTCACCACCCACAAAGGCAGTTAGAATACGTGGCAAGCTCGGTGGGGTTCATTGCTTGCTCCCTACTTCTTGATGAAGTCCTCAGAAGAGCCACATGGAAATAGTTTGGGGCTTGATGTTCATTCCTCCCTCCTTGCGATGAAAACTTGCATGGTGAAGACACGTGAAGGCATCCTTCATCTACATGTGGAAGCATGGCAAAGCCGTTTAGAAGAGAAAAGGAGGAAATCCCTTCAAAGAGCACCTAGCGGACACGTGGCAATAGTCAGATGAAGCCTTTGTAAAAGGATCTCAATGAGGTTCAATAGATGGAGTGCGAGCCGGTACTTAGGAAAAATAAAAATCACCCGAAGGGAGCTTGGGGAAATTTATGTTCACATAAACCATACCTATAACAGAGTCTCCTTTACACCTATCAAAATGCTGATAAAAAACCAATTTTGATTTACCTTTTGTAGGATCAAATTAATTCATTTAAAATTTATTTTTTGTAAGTATGTAGTCCTTATTATAAGCTTCCCAAAAAGTATAATTTTAAATAAATTTAATTTTATTATTATATTTATTTTTTATTTCTTGTGAATGTAGGTTTTTCACCAAAAAACAAGCTCTCTATTCTGCACATGTGGAAAAATAACATATTATCAATTTTTTTTTTTGAAAAATATTAGTGCACTATATATTCAAATCCTTGATCCAATTTTTTTTTTTGAATTTCGATACATACAAAAAAAGTTATATTGTATACAATCCACCTATGGCTAAATTGTAATTGGTTTGACTTCGAAACTTGATTAAGGAAAAAATATTCAATAAAACACTATGAAACCAAATGAAAGCACTAGATATCATAGTTACAAATCTAAATTCGAAAAAAATAGAATTTGTTCCTTCATGGAAAAAAAAATTATGTTGTATACGGTGAGCATCACTCCTTAAAAATGGTGTTTACTGAAAAAAATAGTTTTCGAAGGAGATGGAAAAAGAAGTGCAATTTGATTCCAATTTTTTTGAAAAATATATATTTAGAATCTACAAACAAAATGTCACAAATCACTAGTTTGCATCATCTCCAAATTTCTCATGGTTTATCTGCTATAGGTGCCCAAAAGTGAAGATTTAGTTAGAAAAAATCAGTTCAATGTCCAGTTTGGCCAAAAATTGTAAACCAGTATTGTGAGATCACCCCCTTGTGAAATGATATATGATTGCATAAATCCAATTTTATATGCCCATGCATGGCAGTGAATATTGTGTGATACTACAACTACCATATGACAGTGATAAAAAACTAATGCTATTGATTAAGTGAAATGATTTTTGATGTTTTTGAAGGACAATAGTCAAGACCTCTTGTTGTTTCTTGTGTTTTAGTCTATATAGGGACACATATACCTTGTTCTTTCACTCCACATCCTTTTCCATTATAGCCAAATTATTTCAAGAGATAGTGCCCTCTTCTATAAAGTTTTTCCATTTCTTTCGAGGAAGGTGGTTTTCATAGTCACTTTCATCATATGTGGATGTGTAATTTGTGTTTTCTTCCTTGCTAGAAGCGATGAACTCTTGTATCTTGGATGTTTCAATGTAAAATTATGTTGATATCACCACAAATTCTTTTTGTTTTTCCAATTTATATGTAATCTCAAGTATTCTCCCATAAATGTAGGTGTGAAATTTAATGATCCCCAATAATCATCCAACAACTTTGTCACAGATGAAAGGCTCTCATGTTAATCCTCAACTTGTAAAGGTTTAAATTTTGTAGTTAGTGTTAATGTTCTAAGAGGATTTTTCATTCCTATTTTAGTTTGTAAACAATGTTCAAATTTAGGGCTAGCTGTTATCGTGTAAACCTTATTGTTGTATACATACTTCAGTGAAAAATGAAGTGTTGAAGGCATTGTATTCATTTCATTAATCCATGGTCTACCCAAGAGAATATTATGTAAAATATATCGAGATATGACATGGATAGGAGTTTGTAAAGTAAAATATCCAACTTTGATAGGTAATGTTATCACACCAAGCAGATGTTTTCCCTCATTGAAAAAACCACGAATAAACAAATCTATTAGTTGAATTTTAGTCTTATCCACCCCAATTTTATCAAAAAATTTCACACTACAAACATTATGTATCGAACCATTATCAACAAGGGTACGCCTAATCCCAACCTTGTTAATAATAGCTAATATCATCAAAGCATCATTTTGTTTTTGTGTTTTCAAAAGGGGTTAATTACTTTGATGAAAGACAATGTCTAGATTGGGTTGATTCATATTTTCAATCAAAGCTACCGTATTATTTGGTTGCACAATAGGAGGGATGATTTTTTTTTGCAAAGCCTTTTTAAGCATGCCATGATAAGTAAGTGATTGTTGAATAAAATCCCACAAGGATATCTTACTAGGAGTGTTACAAAGTTGCTCCACAAGATCAAATTATTTACCACTATGTTGCAAGATGTTAGGGGTGAGTGGGAGATATGGTTGAGGCAATGGGATTAATGTTGGCATTTTTTTTGTTTACTTATTTTTCCTTCTATTATATGTGTGAGAAACTATGTGGTAACTTGGTTGTTTTGACACATTATTACTAGTGAGTTGTCTTAAAAAATTTAAGATAGCACCTAGAGGTTTAGGAGGTCCTATAATGAGAGGTGACTTTAGAGGTCCAATAATTAGAGTGATTTTTAGAGGAGTTTTAGAAGGTCAAAAAGAAGTTTCAAGAGGCCCAATGATCAAAGGAGACCTAATGGACAATTGTGTGTGCATAACCTCAATGGATTTGATCTCTTGTTGATGATTTTATATCAAGGGGGAATCTAATGTCACCTAAGCATCTTCATCTATGCAATCCATAAATGTATCATTGGTTTCATCATCTTTTCCAACAATATCTTCCAAAGTAGGAGAGGTAGGGGAGAGGAACAAACAAGGTTCTCATGATTCTAAATGATTGGATCTTCTAACACCAAGATACTTTCTTTGCTCATAGGAGAGATATCAAGATAAGGAAAAACACAATTGTCATGATTTCCAATGATTGTACTCTTTCATCTCACATATAGAAGGTATAGTGGGAGAGGGATCAATGATGAAAATAAAAGAGGGGAAATGAACTCATTTTATATGCTTGTAACAAAATTTCCTTAAATATTTAACAAGATTTGATAATAGAATATGAAGTATGATGACACAAGATTTTTGCAATGAGAAAATGATGTAAACAATTGACCTACAGATCTAAAATGCAATAAATTTTCCTAAATTTGTAACAAATCAAGAAAAAATAACAAGCTTTTGTAACATGCAATAATTTTTTCTAGAATTTCAAATCAGGCAGTTGCAAATAGAAATAGACTGATAATGCAGAATTTTCTTGAGATACCCCTAGCAAGACAAGGATGCCCAAGGGTGTCTGAGTCCTAATCAAGGGTTCTAGAAATTTAAATTTTGACTATAGAATACATTGCTTAAGAATGTTTATTCTAATTGTAAATAGTTGAAATAGTAAATAGTAAACAGTTTTCCATAATATGCTTAATGTATCCCAATTTGATGTAAAATGCAAGTGTGCAAGAGTGTTGAAGATTTCTGAACAAATTTTAATGTAAATTTAAGATATGAAATGTAATAATCGACTGATTACAAGATGCAAAGATCTAGAAATGATGATTTTGAATGTAAATTTGACTCTAAACAATGCATTTTCTTTCACCAAATGAGCTAAATGCAAAATGCCTTAGAATATGAAATTATGAAATTCAAACAAAGATCTACAAGTACAAGAAAACTAAGAAGACAAAGACAAATAAATATGAAAAGCACTATTGAGACACTTGCAGAAGGATAGGGTCGCCCAATGGCATCTAATTCCTTGTCCATGGTTTTTGGAAACTAAAAAACTAAATGTCTAAGTTGTTTAAGGTTGTTGTTCCTGTTTACAAATAGGTTTAACAATGATTGTTTTTCTAGAATTTCTTCAATTTAGTACAATGTAATTCAAATTCCAATGTGCAGCAATAAAGGATAATTTTGAATGTAATTTTTCAGGTTAATATGCAATAATTGATTGAGTCTAAGATGCCAAATTCTGAAAATGATGATTTGATGCAAATTTGAAACAAAATAATGCAATTTTTCACTTGTTTTTGACCTAAATGAAAGATGTAATTTAAATGCAATGAACAATTTAACCACTTAATAAATGCAATTTGAATGTATATCTAATCTAAATGATTGAAACAAACCTTAATGAAAGCTATGATGCAATATGTGATGCAATTTTATTATCTTTTTTATGATTTTATGATGCAAGAATGAAACCCTAAATGAGAAATACAAACAATGTAGTGAAAAACCTAGATCTATGGTTTGAAGGACTTCCAATTTCAGAAAGGTTTGATGTCAAATTTCAAGTTCACCAAAATTTTAATATAGAAAAAAGGTGATCCTAGGTCCTAAATGCAAAGAACCTAGGATGTAAGGGGGCCTTTTCCAGGTTACTTTAATATGTAGGTCAACAAGGTGTATAGATTGACTTACAACCATGAAGGTGAGAAAATAAACCTAGTTCTACATTTGATTGAAGATGGGAATGGATTTGAAATAATTTGGAATGATTGACCTAATCATCCTATATTCCTTAATATGAAAAATGCAAGATATCAATAACTAGAAAACTAAAATAGCCAGGTTTCGATAAATTTGGAAGGTGTAGATGACTATGTACTTACCCACAAAAATTAGTTTGGTTGTACATACAAGGACTTAGTCACCCATGGTTGAATGGTTCTTTAATAGCGTGTCCTAAAGTAATTTTAGAGTCCTTTGGTGCTGGATCTGACATTTTATTTTTCATTTGCAAAAGTGTTAGAATGTCATCTGATAAATTTATGAGTTTCCATGGCTTGAAAAGGTTTATGATGACAATAGAAACAATGCAAAATGAATCTTCAATCCTTATTCAATCCTCTTCAACTTGAGGTCTTCACATTCACAAATAGAGGAAATGTTGGGCCATTTTAGGGCTTAGTCAAACCCCATGTAAGTGTTTCCACTTATACAATGACAATGTTGATGATAAAAATGATAATTCAAAATAATGAATTATGAAACCACAAAATGTTGCAACTCACCACCCTTCAATGGCTTCCTTGAAGGAATGAAGTCTTGCACATCACATCAAGGACTTGGATCTTAATTTGCTTAAATTCTTTAATTCTTTGGAGACCTACAAAATGGGTTAGCCTTCACAGAACCATGATAACATGAACACATGAAATCACATACACTTTGACATGATTCTTGTATCTTGAATTACTATAGTAAAGCTCTGAAATGGTTCTCTTGAATTGCTATTAAATGTTCTCAATGTTCACATCTATCTTGTTAATGTTCAAATGATGTAATAACTAGGTATTTATAGCTATTTATTTAATTTCCCAAGAATTAGTTTCCAAAAGATGACACTTGCAATTTCAATTTTGAATGTTAAAATGTTGCCAAAAACATGTCCAAAAATGGGTCCTAGCTAAGAAGGAGTACCCATTCGTGGGAGAATGGGTCTTGCCCCAAATTTCCAAGACACTTATTATCGGGGACAAAATGTGAATTGGATACATTTATTCAATGACTGTAGTTTATTGAAGAATGACACAAATGGAATCTGAAATGCATAATTTTAGGCAATTAGAGGGACAATTAGGCTCAATAATTTAGGGGGGCCAAAACATAGTGTGAAATTGTTAAAGGTAACAATTTTCTACACTACATGATGAAAATACTTGCAAAATCTAGGAGTATCACTACCCCCAATAGATGCTAATATTATGCAAAGAGGGGGTGATATTAGCCAAAAAAAAAAGGGGAACTAATGGAAGTTAATTTTGAGGCCCCAAAATTTTGAGAAAAGTGGATAAGGTTGAACTAAGGCCAAAATTAAGTGGTTTTATATAAAAATGATCACCAAAAATTTGATAAGGAAAAAAGGGTAAAATAAAAATGTAAATAAAATGAGGGAGAGAACAAAAAAAATGCTAGGTGGTTGGGATAAGGATCACATGGGAAAGGTTGAACAAAAGGTCTATATAAGGGTCCAAAAAATGTGGATAGGGAAATATGTAAGCACATAGGAATTAATAAAAATAGAAACATTATAAAACTAGGTGTGAGCACTTGAGATAAAATGAATTCACATTACTAGGAAAAGTGTGAATAAGAAAAAATATAAGGCTAACAACACATACAAATAGGAACACCTAAAATGAGTGAAAATAATAATAAAATAAGCTATACGATATGTAATTTTTGAGATTATAGTGAGAGATACTATGTCATTAGAGATAAATCACATAGCCATTGAACATGATTAGATGAGACTTGATAGAGATTTTGTATGTGCCTATCAAGTGAAGAATAAGGGATGGTGGATATTATACCTGAATTTTATCATGTAGAGATATATTGGCTAGATTAGGAAATAACCTAGGTAGATACATAGTGGGCTATGCTTGAATTTTTAAATGATTCCTTCATTAATTATTTGACGTGACAACTAGATATGATATATACGACTATTTGAGATCACCAAACATGGATTATTAAGATACATAGTGAGGCTTTATTCAAGGTATGGGCCTATCTCTATGGGGTAGGTATCGATATCAATTTCAAACAAGGGTTGATGAGTGGGTTGAATGAAGTAGGAGAGGATATCTAAAGAGCTACACAACTAGATATATAGTATATCAATTTATATGTTCATGATTGTCTATTTTGTGAAATTTTGGTAATATGGACATTTGGACATTTATATCACACAAGTCTTATAGTGTTCTATGTGTTTGACATATATTTTTATATGATGATGTATCTAAAAACTATAACTTGTTTTAATATGTATAAATATTTTATCTTTTATGTTTTATTTTCTATGGTTTATATGTTTTCATGAATATGTGTAGAATGAATCTTGAATAATGACACAAATTTAAGTAATATTATTTAATAAAATCTAATAATAAATAGAACCTTAAAAATATGATGCAATCAAAGACTAAATCTATAATTCCATAATCAAGATCAAAAGTGATAAATATATGATACTCTTCATTAGGATTAGACGTAGGTAAAATATGATTCTCTCTTACTTTTTATTAGATTATTCTATCCAATGGGTAACCTCATAATGTTAACACCCTACACCATGTGGTCATTCAGTTTCTCTAGGTTCAAAATATCACTTATAAATTTGTTCATTTTATCTAGTTTAGAATCTCTACTATGTTTTTCATTAGATAAAGTATCTAGGACCATAAACTTATTTAAAGGATGGATTAGGAGGAGATGATGGTGATTTGGAAGAGGTGGCTCTTTGAGAATCACTTTCACATGTACATATCCACTTTACATCTTTATATGCTGCTTGTATTTTTTTATAGATAGAAGGATCAATGTATAAAGATTGAATTATATAAGCCTTAAGATCCACATGGTGCTCAATAAAATTAAAAATCCTAAAATATAATAAAATCCAAGATTAAACCACTAGATATAATTCCATTATAATCTATTTTCATCACTTTGTATAACATATTATTAAATTTATCAATTTGAGTGCACTTATTAAGCATTTTAGGATCTATAAGTTTGCACTAGAGATTCCCTTCATGCCAAAATTTTACACATTAATGCATAGTGGATGGAATTTCTTTCACAACATACAACCATGAATACCCTAGAAGGATATTACAATTCTTTTTTTAGGAATCACACAAAAAAATTGATCTAATATTTATGGTCTAGCTTGGATTGGAAGAATAATAGTGCTCAAAAAAGAGCTAATTTTGCTATCAAAGCCTCTAGTTGTAAAATTTTATGGTTATATGTGTTACATGTTTGTCTATAATTATTTTAAAAAATCCTTAGTGTCTATGGTAAGGCCATATAATTATAACCTAGACATAATTTGATAGTGTATTTGTTGCCTTCAATCATGATATTTAAAGGTAAACCATCCTTATGTAACTTATCAAGTGGAATATCCTTCTCATCAAATAAATGATATGTCATGAGTATCCTTTCGAACCAAAGACTTAACCAAATATTTGATTAATTGAGGGTTAGTATCGAATACAACTTGAATATTCTCTAAATCCTTTTGTATGATATATATTTATAAAAAAGTATTTATACACTAAGTCCTATAGAGATATTATAGCTTGAGTACATTACATTTGTTGAATGATTCCATAGTCCTTTGTCTTAGAAATGGATTAAGGCTCTTATATTTAAATTAAGTACATTATTATAGGTAGGAGAGGATGTGGAAAATTAAAATCTTGAGCTCTTCTAAACATTTGATGAGTATTATCCACAATCTTGTAATCATGTGAATTGTAGTGTCTCTTATACTATTTCCTTGATAGATTGACAATTGATATGTTATATGATGAGACATTATGATATATTATATGATGTTAGATGTATTTTTATGATGATGCCATTGATGAAACTACTGATACTTGAGGTTTTATGCACACGTTATGATTATCATATTGTTTTATTCAGGTGACTATGGAGATATGATTTGATTATGAGGACTAACCCTATCATCAACATTATGTGATTATTTTATCATGACTGTTATATGATTATCATGTGATTGATCTTATCTTGATTACTATGTAGTTGATTGTTATATGAGTGGATTCGATTACTAGGTGTTGTTCTTACTGATTTTTTTGAGTGAAAGGGATAGTGTTAAATCACTCACTTGTGAGAACCCTATAACGTTGTGAATCCCTTTCACAGTATATCTATTTATATGTATATGTTTATGCACAGCTATTTTGTGTGCTATAGGTTGCAGGTACCAAGCATCAACTCCACCTGAATTGGAAAGTCTGAGTGTGCCTTGAACCAATGGATCAGTTGATCGGAGGTAACACTTGGTCCCCTACCCTAGTCATCGTCCTCAAATAGGATGAGTACCCTGTTTGGAACCCTGTCAATATTGTCAGTATCATCAGTATTTCTAGTTTGGTCAGTCAATGTTGCTTGAGGTTGTATTTCGACCCTAGATAGTAGTTAGGTAATTGTTTAGAATTTGGTTTTATTTAATTTAATTTGTCTAATAAAATGCCTTTGGTTATCTTATGCATTAAAATAAATTTTTAAATAAAAGATATTCCTTTGATAAATAAATATAAATATATATAATCATAGTTCATAATAAAATAAAGTATATTGTAATGTTATAATTAATAAAGAATAATAATAAGGTAAATAAATAAAATTTTATAGGGTCAGAATTACTTAATTAATTATAGTATGTAAGTAAATCTCGGTAAATGGTTTTACCCATTTGTGTGAAATTGGGTATCTATTATATTACCTTGAAAATATTTCACATTTACCCAAATTAAGATTTTAGATGAAATACTTTTAATTGTCCTAACTATTGATTTAATTAATTAAAGTTAACTATAATCTATTCTATAGTTGGTTGTAATCATTTTGGTTTTTCCCATGCAACTGACATCTTTCTTCTTTGGTAAACGTTTTGGTTTTGGGAGGTTTTCATTCTTTTTTTTTTGGGAAAGAGGGTGGAGAGAATGGTTTGTAAAATTTTCTTCTATTGTTGATTATGCTAGGAATGGTTTTTTTGGGGAATTTTGGATTGAGGAATTAGAGAAGTTGGAATTTTGAGTGAAAGGTTGAGCTCGACATCAAATTTTCATTCCTGCCAAGCATTGGATCTAGGTTGGATTTTGATCTTTCATTTACATTTGTTTTTTTGAGTTTATGATCAATGTGATTGATTTCTCTCTCTTTGCTTTCTGAAAGTAAATGTTTGATTGTTTTATTCTGATTTTATTGCCACCATGCTATTTGATAGTTTTTCTTCACCTCCTTAGTTTGTGTCTTATGTGTAGCCTATCTTTAAACCATGTCTGAATATTGTGGTCATTCAAGGATTTGTGCATGAAGATTTACATCTGTTAATATGTAAAGGTTTACTTAATTTACTCCTCCACTAATTGCAAAATTATAGTGGAAATTGACTTGTTCCTTTGTGTCATTGATTGATTGATGCATAAGCCATTTATCTATTCAGAATTTTCTTAAAGTTATATTTCCTAATATTCTTTATCTAATTTCATCGAAGGTTCATGTTGTATGTTAAGATACGTGTCCTCATAATCAAGCCTGTAAAAAATATTTGTTGTTTCGGTAGCTGCTCAAACAAAATAGTGTTGTGACTTTGTCCCATGGTAACCCATATGAGAGGCCACCTTCTTCTATCGATTCAAAATATTCCATATCCTTAAAGCACACTAAAGAACCTCTTTTTGTTTACATTTCTTGAAAGTTTCTTAAGCCTTTTTAAGAAATACAATTTGTGCACATCTTGCTATCATTTCGTTCCATGAGATGAGATCAGTTTGAGGCCCTTTTTTCAAATAGTTTGTGTGCCCTCCTCAATGTAGCATAATTTTTGCCTTCACAACATGCCTTCAGGTTTAGCGTATGCATTTTGGGAATTAGATAATTTTATGATTTCATTTTTTTAATAATATATATATAAAGGTTAATAGAGATATGCAATTTAATTTTGATAATTTTTATTATGATTACATTTTGATAATAATGTATATATATACATATATTATACTGTATAATGGTTAATAGTAAAAAGAATGTTTTAGAAGAAATAAAAATGTTATTCAATAAAATATTTTTAATTGGATAGCTATTGGTAAATTGAGCATTTAATTGTTATAGACAAATGAGTTGTGTATTTAATTAAGTGAGTTGATTTATAATGTAAATAGATAATTGAGAGTTAAAGGGAATTTTAATACTACGTGAGGGTAAAATATTAGGGATAGGTTATTTAATTTAAAGATTCACATTAAATGATAAATGATTTAGATTACTCTCTATGAAATAATTAGTAGATGAATGTTGATTATTTTTTATAATTATTTAATAGTTGATTAGTAAAATTGCTATGTAATTTAATTAATTAGAATATTGTTATTATAGTTATTTCCAAATATAATTAATTGGGGTAAATAATCTATTATTTGAATTAAGCGGTTAAGTTAAAATGAGTGATAAGGAAGTTGAAATAATGCTATGATTAATTGTTTGTATTAAACATTGTGTCTTGATTATTGGGTTAGGTGATTATGGAATTTTTATAGATGGATGTCATCTATGCAAAGTTGTTAAGGTTTTGTGCCATTGGGAAATGTGCTTATTACGTTGGTTTTCCAAATGCCTAGGAGGGGGTATATTTGTATGAATGGTCCTTAGGGTTGTCTAACCTTGGAAGTGGTTGGGCTATGTTGTTAGTCATGTGCATTGTACGAACACAAACCCTAAGGGTGTTTCCTCCTATCTATGTATGGATTCATGAGATTATGATATGTGTACAAGTTGGCCAATGCATTATTCTGTGTAGGGTTTTCTAGTTGCCAATAGGGGGAGTGGCTCTAAATGGGGATCGAAACCCAAAGTGGTGTCTAGGAAAACCCATTGGAGGGTTTCTTAATCCAGTGACAACCTTAATAATGTATTAGGGAGATGGGTAGAATTCACAATAAATAAGATAATGGATGTCTCACCCATTTCTTGTAGTGCTCATTTAGGCTAAGGATGGGTTGTGAATGCTTGGTTGGCAAGATCAACTTCCTTGTCCTCATGAAAGGAATGTTGGTTTTGCATGTGTCACCTTATGGGGTTGGGACCTAGTGAGAGGTTTACTAGGACAACCATAGATGGGGGTCGGGGTTTAGTGAGAGACTGCCAGGACAACCCATGCTAGGACCATGTGATGAAACTTCCCCCTATTGTAGTCTAACACTCCCTAGTTGTATTTCCTCTTTTTGTTATGTGTGTGCCTCTTGATGTGATGTAGGTGCTGAGAATATTGGTGTTGTTAGTAGTGTTTGTATAGTGTCATGTATAACCCTTTCTTATGTTATCCCTTTTTCTTTCCTGACTATCTATCAGATGTGGGACCTTGTGTTATATCCTAGCATGGGGGGTGGACCTCAAGGCTCCACATGGTCAGGAGGTTGGCACTTTTTCTCCATTGGGTATTATTGCTGCATGTTTGTGTATGTAGATATTGATCATTGCGTTGTGGAATCTAGTTCTTGTTCCAGTTTGAGAGGACATTCTATAATGTATTTGAATATTAGATTGTATTTCCATCTATATCTCTTAATGTAATATTCCTACATGTACTAGAGGAAGCAATGTTGAAATTATTGTAATGATGTAGCAATTATTGATGATATCTTATTGTAAAGAAATGCATCATTCATATATTAGTTAGTTAGAAAATGATTTTTAATATTTGATTGTCAATTCTCACATTATGGAAGTGAGTAATATAGGATCATTTAAATTGGTCGGGTATGTGCAGGATCATGATGGGCCAAAAAGTGGTGATATGTAAGCCATATGATGGCCCATGTGGCTAACAACTTTTTTTTTACCCAAAATTGATGAAATGAAAAGGGTTTTTAGAGGAGATTCTCAGCTTTCCACCAATATAAATTATGCTTTAATTTGAATTTAATAAATAATTATTATTCATTTTCTATTAGAATTACAAATAAAGTCCTAATTGATAGGCTGATTGAAAAACATCTATAAATTTCAAACGGTATCACATTTTTTGAATCCGAAACATGCGTCACATTCTATGCTTCACATAATATAGGATTAAAAAAAAAAAAAAATGAATTTCATGAATTTTTTACCAAGTTAAGGTGGTTAGATAGATGAGCTTTTATATTTATAAAAAGTTGTAATAAAAAAATCATAATTAATTATTTATTTGGAAAAAAATTATAAAAAAATATGCATCACATCGGGCCATGAGTCCTCTACTTATATCTAAAAACTTATAAAAAAATATTGTCATTTTATTGTGGTTAGGGTGGTCAGACAGACACCTACTTCTTATTTTTACCCTAAAATTTAAATACTACTGCATTGAAATTTCAAATTTTCACCAAATAGATTTTTTTTTGTTAAATAAAGGTCTAGTATTTTAGAAACTACATTCAATTTTCTACAGATTCTATTTTTACATTTTTTTGAAATAATATAGATAACTTATTCAAATTTTTACGTCAAGTTGTCTAACTCTCATTTTTTGTCTTTTTATTGCCACTTAAGGGCTTGTTTTTTCCATGATGATCCTGCACATACCCAGTCCTTTAAAATGAACCTTACATGTTAGATCGATCATGTTATCTCTTATCATCGATGAAATTTTTCTAGTAATGTTGATTGTTAGTTTTGTGAGTAGCGTAGTCGAGGAACCTCAGAGGACCTAGGACTAGATTATTCTGTTATGTTATGCATTCTATAGTTATATTTTCAAAAAAAAATTATTCCATTAATTTGAACTAGTTAGTGTTGTCCTTTGGGGCTCTTTGATGGGGGCATTACATGAATATAGTATGACATATAAAAAACATGTTCACAAATGGGTTTAGATCAAAGGATAAATCATGAGGAATTATATCTAGATCCATGTTATCTCCATGTGAATAACGTCTAGAAAATATGCAATAAAAGTATTGGCCAAATTGGTAAATTAAGTGGCAAGCAAGAAAAATGAATCAAACATTTTTTAAATATATATCACTAGGATATAATCTAAACTCATTCAATAATAAGATAAAATTATCTATGTATTGATAATTAGCAGCCAAGAAGGATTTTACCTTTGAATATGCACCATTGGATCCATTATAATCATCTTACAAAATTCATTCACTAAGACTCGTAATATCATTATGTATTGTGACATAAGGTAATGAAGTGTCAATCTAAATTACATGAAATGTGAATGTATCATCATCAAAGAACGTGCTATTATGTGAAGCACACGTGTTTATAGATTCCACATGAGATATAAGAGAATTTTCATCATAAAATCCATTATTATGTATGAAGTGAGGTATCTCACTCAAGTAATTTTCATCTATACTATCATGCAATATAAATGTATCATCCAAGACACAATAGTATCATGCATAAGTAATTCACATGATAGACCTTTGCTATTTTTTAATCAAGAAATAATAGAACATTACAACATAGGACCAACATAGATAATACACTCAAACCCAAAGCATACAATTGCACAATATATTAGGTATGGAGGTATCACAAGATATGTATGATAAGAATATTATGAAATATGACACAAAACTATAAATTTTCCAAAGAACAAGTCCAAAAAGGTTTCATTAAGATAGGTAAATATAGGGTGGTGGGGTTGGTAAAAGGATATATATTAATCTATACCCAAACCTTAAGCTATAGATGGAAGCAACAAAGATAAAAATCCTAGATAAATATAGAAAAAATAGAGTTATATTGTAGCACCCCTCCGATTTGATTATGTTTTTAGACAGTGCTTTTATTTTGATAGACCATGATACTATGTTGTTATTTGATCACTGACATTGGAGTGATGATGGTTTTTATATTGAGATGTGATGGTACACTATATTGATGATTATTGATTATGACATGCTTTCTGGTTAGCATAGTTGTTTATTTGAGTTGATATTGATATATGTTCATCTCTAGTTATTTGATGTTTTAGCTTTTTCAGTCTTGATGTGACACTATATTGGTGAAGGGAACGAGATTGCATCACTCGCTTGCGAGCACCCTACGATTTCATGATTTTCTTTTCACAGTGTGATTGTTCATGATCTATATATATGTACGACATATTTTTTGATTGCAGGATTGTAGGTATAGGACATCGACTCCACCTAGATTCACAGGTTTGAGCGTGTCCATTGTTGAACGAAACAGTTGATTGGGAGATAGTAACTGGGTTTCCTTGTCAAACCATAACCCTAGTCACAGTGTGTCATCAGTCTATGTTTTGGCCATGTTGAGTTGTCATGTGGTCCCAGTTTGTCTTGTTGTTTAATTATTTTGCAAGGTATGTCCTCTAGGAAATTATTGTTTATAATATTTTAAGTGATTATTTAATTAATCTTGATTAATGCGGTTAGAATCTTTATATTTGATTTAATTAATTAAATTAAATTTATTTTGTAAATTAATTTAATCTTTGAGACTAAATTTATTTTATAAAGTGATTAAATTAATTAGATTAAATTTAACTAGAAATTAATATGTGATTTTTGAATTATTAAATGCACAAATATCTTGTAAAGATCTTAGAGAAAATATATGTGATTTGGTTGGAAAGATATTTTATTTGTGACATGTGTTAGAAAATTTAAACACTATTGTTGGGAATTAATTCTCGGAGAGAATATTTACATTAACTGAAAAAGGAAGGAGGCTACTTCATGGAAATGAAAATATATTTTTAGGAGGTGGTTGAAAATTGGCAGAGGTGGTTGAAAATGAGAGGAGGTTTTTGAAAATTGGGGGAAGAAGCTCTCGGGAAATTTTGGCTCTAGTTTTTATTTTTCAACTTTCTGGAAAGAGGAATATTTGGAAGAAGCTTTGATAATATTGGAATCTGAAGGCGAGGCTCTACTTCAATCTTTGTTTCTTCAAACATCTAGAAATAGGTTCTTTAATTGTTTTTATTTATTTGCAAATTAGAAAGATTGCATGTACAAGAAGAATATTTTATTTGTTTAGAAGCTTTAATATATTTTAAAAATTTGAAAAATTGTCGTGTTTGGAAAATTGCCGTGAAAATTTTAGAACCTCTGTAAGAATTGTTTTTAAACAATAGAAGATTTGGAAAATCTCTATAGGAATGAAATTAAAATTTTCCTATCAAAATTTGTGGAAATTCTTGTTTGTATGGGAAAAGATCTTCTTGTAGAAGATTATTGTTTTGTTTTGTTTTCCCAATTATATTTATTTGGCTTGGGAAATGGAAAACCTCTGGTTAAAATTGTGAAAATTTGCCCTTTTGGAGCAATCGTTTTGATATATGTATATATATTTATTTATATATATACATATACATACATAAATAAATATATATATATATATATTATTATAAATGCATATATATTTTATTTATGAAGTTCCTTGTAAAAAACTTATTCTGAAAGCCTTGAGGAATTATCCATACAACGATCACATTAAATTGCAAGTTTTTAATAAATAAAATTCATAGTTTTTAAATTGGAATATGGTTCAGCCCTTTGTTTTCCTTGGGTAGTGCAGAGTGTTGGTTCCAATGAACTTTGTCCGCCATTTAACTTTTATTTGGTATTTCCGATTTGGTAATCGATTTTTATATATGGTTTCAAATATATTAAATATAATATATATATAATATGCATAAGCACATATATATATATATATATATATATATATATATATATATATATATATATATATATATATGTGTGTGTATTTATGTATATTTATATATATATATTTCACATTGTATTTTTTTTGGATATTGTAATTAGTTTTTTTAGAATATTTAAATAATATATTTTTATAGGTATAATTATATATAAATATATATATGATTATATATATGTAGACATGGAAAATGTACAATTTCAGTTTGACACACTTATTAACAACATTCCTTCCTGAATCATACTCCCAACTTTTCATCATATTATGCCTCTTAATCTAATGAGTCATAATTCATTTAATTAAGTCTTTCTCCTCCAGTGATTAAATTGATCAATATAATCTAATTAACCTAACATTTATGTTTAATGAAATAGTCCATTTTATTTGATTAAATTCTCTAAAGTCCTCTTATTAAATTAAATAAATTAAACCCTTATTTGATTTAATCTAACATATTCCTCCTTGTTTAAATAAATCAAAACCATTTGTTAACTCTTCTCAATTTGATTTAAATCAATTCATAAATTTAAGTCCAAATTGTCACATCCTCTAAGTCTCCATTAAATTAATCAAATTCTTGATTAAGTTAATCCTTCTCGTTAAAATCCTCTAGAGAATGCAAGTTGCACAATAAATCAAATACTTTGATTTATTTAATTCTCCATTTTTTCTCACATAGCATCAAAAGGGAATGTTCCTTTGTTTGAATTCAAAAAGTCCAAGTAGACTTGTACATCCAACAAGGCATTCACTCCTCTTACATGTCCTTGTGCATTGAGCCAAGTGGCATTTATTTCATTATTTTTTCCCTCTCACATGTCATTTCTCAAATTTGAAATTCCACCTAATGGCATTTATCATGCACATTGACCAAAATGTGCTCATTCCTCAACCATTCACATCTTGACAAGTGGCACTTGGCCATTGAATGTTGAATTATCCCACATTGCTCTATTTCATTCTCTATTCCAATTTGGAAATCTATAAATTGGAGACTCCTCTCCTCATTCAACAACACACAACTTTGAGTAAACTTACTATGCTCAAATTCACGTTCACTTCACAGATTTCAAGCAAGGTTATTCTCTTCATTTGAGAATTAATCTTACTCATAACATCATTCAGCTTGTTCTAGGATTGGGAAAGGGCTGCTTACTACACAACATGGTGGCACCAATCCACTATGAGATAGAGTTTAATTATATTTCTTATATGCTTCTGTTTAACCTGTTTTCTACTCATTAGTTGCATATTTAGATATGATTAAACATTTCATAAGGATGTCTAAGTTTGTTGGTTTTAACTAACTTTCATGCTAACAACGTGAAATTGTTTAAGCCATATCTTGTAGGTTTTTAGCATCCACAATATATATTTAAATGATATTTTAAATAAATGCATGTAATTGCACAAATTAGAGGATTTTTAAATGAAATAATTTAAAAGAGGAAATTGATTTTTAAATTGATGTAACTAGGAAATGGATTTAAACAATTAGATTTCATTTCTTTATTGCCTATAAATAAAATTGCATTGAGTTGGAATTATTTGAGCAATTTGTATTATTGTTTTCTTAAGATGGAAATTGGATTTAGGAAATCCTAATGGTAGTTTTATTCTTTCCTGAATTGCCTATTTAATTATGATTTCTTTTGTTCACATAAGTTGGGGAAATCAGTTAGTGTGAATGTGTAAGTCTTCCAAATTTTTTAATTTTATGAGGGGGTTGTTATGATTTATGGTTCAACTCTTTGTTTTCCTTGGGTAGTGCACTTGGTTGTTTTTCAGTTTAAACACCTGATTACTACGAACATGATGTGTTGCCTCTTGTATTATGGTTGGGATTTAGTATCCATATTGTGCATTGTGTTTACCCTTGGTTTGTGGATTAGATTCTTTTGTTGTCAGTAGGGGAGTGGCTCTCAATAGCGGTCGGTGCACAAAGTGGTGCTAGGATAACTCATGTGAGAGTTAGATAATTAAGTGGAAATTAAATAAAAGTATTAGGGGAAAGGGTAGCTTTAAAACACATAACTTGTTAATTGTGCCTCGCTTATGGGCTCAAGGGCTTGTTTAGACTTGGGATGAGATGGGAAGGCCTGGAATGGCAAGATCATTATCTTGTCCCTTTGAAAGATATTTGATTTTGCATCAATTTGCATGTGGGGCTGGGGGTCGTGAGAGGATACCAGGATAACCCAAGATGGGGGTTGGGGGCTAGGAAGATCTACCAAGATAACCCATGTGGCTTTGTGATGACACTCCTCCTATGATAGCAGTCTGTATTACTCAATGGATGTACTAGATTCTTTACTCTGGAAGCAATGTAACCTTTATGTATGTATTGTTCTTGTATAGTTTAGTCTTGTGCTTTTCTGTGTCTAGAGGTTGTTGGTTTTTCCTCGGAATCCCTTTTATTATCTCCTAGCACGGGGGGTGGGCCTTCGGGTACCACTTGGTTGGGTGGAATGTGCACCTTACACCATTGGATTTCCACTTCATGTTCGTGATGGAGGGAACTTCTAGATTGAAGAGCTCGTGTGTTCCAGTTGCTTTATACCATCTCTTATGTTCTATTGGATCGGTTGGATGTTATGTATATGTACTACTCCTCATTTGTATTCGTGGAGGATCCTTGTATCATTGTAATTGTAACATTATTGTATGATCTACCACATTTTGGAAATGATCCTTCCAATTGCTATATTGAATGAATGCAATCTATGAATGATTCTTTAATGTACTTTTTATCTTATAAGATTAATGTTATTGGATGTATGTTCTTTATATCATGAGTATTATTCTATATGGTATCATGGTTTAGTTTACTTTTGTATGTTATGGGATTCGAATGTAAACGTTGTCATGTACCTTAGAGGATGTATGCATTAAGTGTAGTTCACTTTACTTATTGTTAATTACACTTAAAAAAAAATTGTTACGCTTTCGTTGTGTTTGCATCATCCTCTAGAGTTATGTGGCGGGGCGTTACATATATCATATCAAATATACTCACTAATGAATTGAATTCTTGGAAAAACTAGGTATGGTTGTGTAGGATCGATAGGGTTTACCAATTTGTAAAGGGAAATAAATAATCCCTAAGCTTAGTCTAGGCTAATCCAATAATATGCACACACACGAGAAAACAATCAACTTAGAATAATCATCTTAATAATGATAGGTTAGAATCTAGTCAATTGTATATGTGAGACTTAAAAAATAATTAAGGAGGATATGAATACTTATCTTTGTGACCAAAGAATGATGCTAGATTGATACAACACCAATAATGATGCACCTTGGGAATAGAAATATAGAATGATAGGTTGGTACATATTACACTCACAATCCTTCACTTTTCCTAATGTAGGGATGACTTCATGGGCCCTTGATACAATTTCATAGTCATTAATTAGTCCTTCATCAACAAACCCTTCCCCTAATGTGCTTTGACTTCTCCTCTTCACAATTCAATGTGTCCATGTTTCTTCTTCCTTTTATGTTATTTTTTAGACTAGTGGTATTTAAAAATACCTTAAAGGAGTGTCAGTGGTCACAAGAAGCATTCACCTTGATTAGCTCTTTTGAGAGTGTACAAATATTAAATATAACAAGAAAACACCTAAGATGCAAGTTTGTTGTTGATTTTTAGTTTACCAAATTTAAATGTTTCACATTTGATTCCTTTTCCAATGCTCTAAATGATCTCTTGATAATGATTTCTAAATGGTTGCTTCATGATGAGATTAGATGACTAGAATGAATGCAATCAATTCTTTAAATGCTAACACATGCAATCAAGTCATACAAATGTGTGATTGGTTAGCTTTGAGTGAGAAATGTAAAGGGGCTAGTCACCTAGATTAGAATTTCTAATTTTAAATTAGGGTAGGATGAGTTTAGAACTATGAGGATAACATTGTAATTGTAAATTTATCCCAATACAAATAAGGAGTCAAATCAATGTGGAATTATAGCTAAGAGAAAATAAGTGAATATATGTATACTATAATTAGAGAGTGACTAAACATATAAGGATATGCACATATGAAGATAAGATATAGTCTATAGTCATATTGATCAATGCATATAAAATAAAATAAAAGAGATAAATAATTTACTTCACAAAATATTACACCATTTGTCACTATATGTACATATCAAGACATTTCCTCAAAATAAACTAAATCCTAATTGAAAAATGACATGATATATAAATTTCATCATTACAATAATAAAAAACTAAAAACTTAATGTGACTCTAGAAACCAACTCAACTTACTAAAAGTTAAATCTTTTTTCTAAAAGAAAATCTTTTTAAAATATTAATAAAAAGAGTATTTAATATATTTTTAACATCCACACTTCATTAAGAAATAAATGTTGAAAAAAACGTTTGGTGCCTTTGCCTATCAGCTAAGTTATGCTATAAATGAGCAAAATAATGGTCCTTAAAAAAGTAAATAAGCTTATGTTAAGGCTAAATGTCCTCAGCTGCTTGCTCCCAACACTTTAGCCCACTTATATATTGAAATTTCTCTGCAATTATATTTTGTAGCCACATCCTCAAGTAAATCGTTTCCTTCAATTTTTTTTTATGTCATTGGTTTCTTAAAATTAATTGTTCTGTCAAACAGATGCTGTATCATTTCACAAATATTTTGACATGTTTTCTCCATTTATTTCTATGCTGCTACTTTTATTTCTTACTGTCGCTTACAATGCTTCTCTATGTAACATTCTTTTGGGTGTGTAGGTATATTTATAGGTTGAGTATCATAGCTTGTGTGAATCTCATCAGCTGTCACAAAGCAAAAATTACAATTATGAGGCTTTGTATTGACAAATTCCAAAAGATATCCATTTTTAATATTCATGATGTTTTTTCCCCTATGTATTAAATGTTTGCTAGGTTGAGTATTGTAGCCTGTGCAAATCTCCTAAACTGTCACAAAGCAAAAATTTTGAAAGTTCAATTTTGAGACTTTTAGATTCCATGTCTCTTTAGCTTTTAAAATTTGGAATGTTTTTCTCCTATATGTGAAATGCTGGGTAGACAGGTTGAGTTTTGCAATTTGTTAGGTTGTCTTGAAATCAAATTCCAATTTTAAGCTTATGAGTCAATGAATGCCAGAATTTCAAAGCAATACTGAGTAAATTTTCATATTAAATAGAGAGATAGTTTTCTTTATCATATTCATTTTTCACATTTGAAAACCTTAAAATAACATTCACCATCCATATGATAAGAATTAATCATGCAATACATATACAGTGATTTATAGTTTCTCTTTGATATTCACACTCGAGGGATTTTATGGTTCTTTAGTGCTGGTTGTGTGTGGCTTATGATTGGGTTCATAGGATTTATTAATTGTGGTTGAAGGGGTTTCAGACGTTGTTGCAGGGTTGAATGTTTCTCATGTGCGAATTTTGTTTCTAATGTTTGGTAGTTATGGTTGGGTTTTGTATTATTCTGTTTGGGATATGATGACTGGGTATTGTAGAGTTTATGTCTGAGTTGAGTAGATTAAATGCTTTGGTTATATATTGGACAGATTGAGGTTTTATAGGGTTTATGTTTGGTGTGTGACAGTTTCAATTGGTGTTTCACAGAACTTTTAGATAGAGTCTTGTTGGGTTTGTTTAGGTTCTATGTTTGAGTTGTTTTGGGGTTTATGATTTCGATTCTGGGATTCTGTAAGCTTGGCATTTGTGTTTTTATCAGGTTTAAGTTGTGCCTTGTTATGATTTGTCTTATAGCCTGCTGTTTTATTTGTGTTACACCTTATAAGATATTGATATAGAAAAGACTAAGTTTATTAATATGACAATCAACGCTCCATTTTACTGGTCGAAATCTGAAAAACATCTCATGGCTTTTAGTCTACAAGATGGACGATTGAGGCCACATCCAGAAGTAACATTGAAAGGCCACAAAATTTTAGTCAGGAGAGTAAGAGGAATGAAGCTTATGGTCAAGATGACCAGCAATTCTTTCTGCAATGAATACACCTTATAAGATATTGATACAAAAAAGACTAAGTTTATTAATATGGCAGTCAGTGCTGTATTTCACTGTCATGATATTCATTGGACTTTGTTGCACTCTTAGCTTTCTCAAGGCCTCTAACAACTTAGGCACAAGCCTTCAGAAGGAAAATTCATCCCAACATCATGTAAGGCCTTGTAATGCTTTTCATGTGTGTGAGGCTTGTGAGTCTTTTGTGAGTAATTTGCTGTATAGGGCATGGTCTGGTTGATTTTGCACACAAATCATGACATATAGTTGCCACCTGAATTTCCTTCATTCTTCATGAATGCTTTAATTTTATGAAAAGTATGAATGTTGGTGGTCTGCTGTGTTTTTTTTCTGAACCTTAAAGTGCAACTGCTATAGCAAGAAGGATCCAAGCAACAATATCCTTAACACCGGTTGTAGATATTACCATGACCATAGCGTCTTTCCCAGTTTGACAAAGGAGACTGAGATCTAGCTCAAGCCCAACCATAAACATAAAATAAAGAAGACCAATATCAACAAAGGGAGTCATTTCTTAAAAAGTAATGAATTAACTGTACCAATAAGGACAAAATTATTTACTAGCTATGTATTTGCATCAATCCCTGATGAAAACCAACACCATCCTATAAATATGCAACTAAACCCTCACAACTTCAACATTGATTCAATACCGTGCCATTCATATCTATCACAGGCTTTACAAAGGGAAGCAAGAGGCATAAGAGAATTTTACTCCAGAAGTCTGGACCACACCTTTTGTTCCCATATGGAAATAAAATTTAAATGATTGAATACATTCCTTTGTGACAAAAACTTCATTTGAGTGAGGATCTTTAGGGTTTTTTTTTTCAAAATCTTATGGCACATGCTAGAATGTGGGAAGCCTAATTGGCAACTATCAACAGTTTTCAGAATCAATATGATAACTCATCTATTACCCTCTAGTCTACAAGTACCCTGCTTGATGATCTTTATATAATATATTCTATCACAAAGTTAGTAGCTTTGTAAAACTCAAAAGATAAACCATCTATTCTCAAAACCTTATCATTCTTTTGACATCTAATTGCAAAACTCAGTCACCCATAATGGTATCTTTTTCTGATGACATGACATACACATTTGAAAGAATATTTTTTTGCTCAAAGTTATGTGCACTCTTCTATGTTATAATTGTGCAACAAAGTCACACAAATTATTAAATAATAAATCTCGACGTTATTTATATATATTACTTTAAGATATATATGCTAGTATATTAGTTTATGTGAGATTCTTGAGAATTTAAACCTGTGAGTTCACGTCATTTGCTCTTCACTTGCAAACATAACGTATAGCATAATGATTTCTACACGTGTCACTTATTCCATAATCTATTTTAAAGGAACTTTAAATTTTAATGATTATAATACTAGGGTTTTTAAAAGGATGAGAACAAAGACTATTATATGCATGAACTACCTAAAAATATCATACATTTAAATGGTTTATATTGATCATAATTTGATCTCATTCTTTTATTATAATTTCACCTATATTTAGTGGCTTTATGTTAGTTATTTGAACTTTCCATTATGACTTGTTTTAGAAAATGCAAATATTTTCTTGGTACCTTTTTTTTTTTGTATTTTGTCTTTTCCATCAAGATTTTTTACCAAAATATTTTCCTAATTTGCTTAGACAAACAATTTCATCTAAAACCTAGGTTTCATTGTCAAGTTATTGTTTCCATATAATTCCTATATACGACCTTGTTGGATCTTAAACCTAGGATCTAAAACCATATAAGGAATCATTCTTGGGTATCTCTTCCAAGTACATAGCAGACCGCGTCTTACAAGGTGAATATTGTCAGGAGTTTAATGAAACCCATGCCCTTCTACAAGCCCCATGATGTGGAATATTTCCCACGACCTTGTAGAATGTTGTAGCACTGTCTTAGAATTGGAGTAATGGCTATTCAGGGATAAGAATAGTTGCAGAAACCAAATCAGTATAGATATTAAATATTATAAAGGAATTTAGGAAAGGTTCACCATTATTAGAAGGCCTAAGATGGAGAACTAACTCATCTAGTATGCTTTCTTCTCCCATTGCATTTTTCTTTTACTATTATAACCACTCACCTTGTCTATTTATCATGTGAATAAGGAGTGGGAAGACATGCCAAAATTTGTCTTTTTTGCATTTTCTCTTTTCCATCAAGATTTTTTACCAAAATATTTTCCTAATTTTCTTAGACATACAATAGATAAATTTCAATGACAAACAATTTCATCTAAAACCTAGGTTTCATTGTCAAGTTATTGTTTCCATATAATTCCTATATATGACCTTGTTGGATCTTAAACCTAGGATCTAAAACCATATAAGGAATCATTCTTGGGTATCTCTTCCAAGTACATAGCAAACCGCGTCTTACAAGGTGAATATTGTAGGGAGTTTAATGAAACCCATGCCCTTCTACAAGCCCCATGACGTGGAATATTTCCCACAACCTTGTAGAATGTTGTAGCACTGTCTTAGAATTGGAGTAATGACTATTCAAGGATAAGAATAGTTGTAGAAACCAAAGGCTCGGCTTAGATGACAACCATTACATTCATTCCACCATACATTCACTCTCATAAAAATTTCCTGTATTTCACTATAAATGCATAGCTCTGAATGGATTCAATATCATCATCTAGTTGTGTAATCACCTCTAATATAGCAACCATACATTCTTAGTAAATGCTAAAACCTGTAAATCGACTAGCTTGTATGATATCTTCACATATATAGTCAAAACCTAATATTACCCTCGAATATAATATGAAACTTCAACTAAAGAGAATCTAAACCTGCTATCAAAGTATAATCACCTGAAACTGAAGATATTGATGCTAAAATATCATCACTCGGTAAACCCCAAAATATTTCTTATAAATTCATCTTTGAAGGAGACTCACAAATTTTGCAATGGAACACTGTGAAAGATCTAAATGATCTCTCCAATAGACCAACTAGGGTGGATTATTCTCACCACCAAATCTAGAAGTCTTAGGATTTCTATCCTAGAGCCAAGAGCTTCAGAAAACTCTTCCAAATCACCAATAAGAGAAAACTAACCAAGCATAATACAAATGAGGCTCAACTCCACTTTTTATATGCCTTGCACTTTTCTCACCAAATAATTAAATATTCCTTATTTTAAAGTGACATTTATAAATACCTTTTTAATATTACCCATTGTCACTTTATAACACCATTTAATTTAATTGTTTAATATTACCTTTATAAATGCACTTTTTATTCACCAAGCAACATTAAATAATTTAATTAATTAATTCCCTTTATCTGACTATAGCCTACTAGAATTAATTAGGTTATTATGTCCTCCTATAGAAATCATTGGAAAAGGGACATTACAGTCCTCCCTTTCGAAGATTGCTTGTCCCCAAACAATTAGTCCCTGTATCCCATGACCCAATACCAAGATACCAAATAAACCTATAGAATGTGTTGAACACTCAAAATACTGAGAGGGGGGGTGAATCAATATTCTCTAAAACCACTTAACCATTTAAGTATTTATTTCAAGTATCATATTCAACTTATAGTAAATAAAGAAACCATGAAACAATCATCAAAGCACATAACACATAAACACCATATTTTTACATGGAAAACCCAAAAAGGGAAAAACCATGGTGAGGATTATCTCACAATAACTGATCATAACATATTACAGAAAGGATCACTACCAGGTGGACTCACTGTCTAATGGAATCACTGTCTAGAGAATAAGATAAATAGAAGAGGGGTGGATCACAGCGAAGATTTGAATTTATACAATATGCAAGAAATATAGTTCCATTGAAGTTCAAAATATTGAATCAACACACTTCATATTACTTTTCTCTAACACTCTGCTTTGCTCTACATTCACATCACATTTGCATTCTCTACTTAGGAATGAACACATCATACATTTTCTATAGTACTTCTTGCATCATACCTCATCACTACAAAATCAAAATGATTTTATATTTATACCCTTTACATCCATAAATACTTGCAACATCAATTAGGTTGGCCTAATTAGATGTATCATCCAAAAAAATAAATTGTTGGCTCATGATCAAACATACATGTTTCATGTCTTAACTCAAAGCTTGTGACACATCAAATAGGTTGACATGGACCTATAATAGCTCCACATAACTGATCAACACTTCCTTTAACTTTGAATGAACCAAAACATATTAGGTTAGCACCACTGGTGAGATAACACCAATATACACCAATTGATTATCCACAAATTGACATGCGAACCTCTAAAACACACACCACTTGGAGTACACACCATTTTCACACTTGTAAACACTCCCTCAAATCCGCATAACTTGATATTCTTTCATAGCGGAATGTGGACCATTCCAAATAGATACTTTGCACTGGCAACATAGTCACTGGCAAACCCGCTATACTATCAACCATAACTTTTTAGTAGAGGACATAAAGACATGAAAATTTGGATTCAAGATCTTTAAGAATGTACCAAAATTTCCTTAGAACTGCAGACAAAAATACCTCAAGGTGAACCAATGTGAACAAAAAAATTGTTTCTTTGTACACTGAAAACTATATTTTGGACTTAGTCAAATAATCAATCCATCTATTTTACACCAAAGAAAGATATCTATACCTCTATACTGGATTACCACCTTCATGCTCACTCTTTCCTCACCAACCAACTATACATCAATCTTCACATCGAAACATAATGTTGAAATCAATAAAAACACCGTATAAACTCATGCTCGTGTTGCCGACAACCATATCAATGACAATCTCCTCAAACTTCCAACAATCACCCCCTTTGACATTGATGGAAACATGCACCAACTCTACTTTATGTCTTCTCCAAACTACTCTCCCAATTTTCTCCTCCTTTGACATCAAGGGAAAAGGGTGCATATATATTTCCTATTCTATGCTCCATTTGACATCATTTGCATATACTTGCTATTTTGTTTCCTTCTCCCTCTTACATATATGCATGAATTACTCACATAGTGCCCCTAATAGTGTTATCCATCAAAACTAATCAAAATTTTCATTGGTATACTACTAACTTCCACATATATACAATGAAATTTGAAAATAAAAAAGATATACACAAATCAACTAGAAGAAGCATATAACACTTGCAATTTGGCAATGTATGCCTACTAGTCCTTTTTTTGTTATCCCAATGATTCTTGGGAAACCCAAGCATGTGGTTCATAGCCTCAAACTCCATGATGATTTCTTCAACTTCATCTGGAGTAGTAGGTTCATTACTTTCTCTACACTATTCAAAGCACCGTAAATGGGTGTGAAATTTGCATTCACTAGGTCTCTTAGCTATCCAAACTGCACTATGATCTTTTCTCTTTGTTCTTGTAACTAGAAGAATTGTTCATGCAGTTTTTCAATTTCTAATCTAGTTGATCCATTTGCATCATTTTTCAAATCATAGGCACCAAATGCCTTATCAATCAGGGACACAATGTAGTCCATCTCAACCTTTATGTTCTTTATTGAACTGGGCCACTTCAAGCAAAACTAAAATAGATCCTTAGCTTCTTCAACACACTTCTATACTTCTTTAAGGTTGTTCTATAGTTTTCTATGTGTAGTGGCACATTTATCTATTATGTCTGCCAACCTTCTATCATTCATCTTCTTATTGATCTCCTTTTCCAAATTCTCTTCAAGACCAATAAAATATTTTTTGAAAGAATCAAGTAAAAGCTTCGATTTTTTTACACCGGATAAGGAATTATCAATACTTACTCTAGGAATACTTTCCTGTAGCATCTTCACTGCTTCATCTATCAGCTCTGCACTCTTCTGATGTGTTTGTAAAATTTCTTTTTTGAAAGAGGTGTGGAATGCATCACTGAGTTGTAACTTATGCAAAGGGGACATCTTGTCCATATCATCTTTCTCATACTACATTGGAATTTGTAATAAATGGGAAAAAACAATAGGTTGGAACTATAATTGCATGCTCATTAAACTCTTCAAGGAGTCTTTGAAGGTTTTGAAGGACTCCCCAACCATATTTACATTACCTCCATCCTTCTTCTCCTGTTTATTTTCCTTGTCAGCAATGTTGTCTTATGCTTTCCCTTCATTCTTCTCAGCATTTACGAACTCTTTCTCATCCTTCTTCTCATCAATAAATGATTTTGCATTGATATTCAGAGGAGGCATATTTTCTATATTTTGTGCCTCTTTGATCTTGGAATTGTCTTGTACAACCTCATCTTCAAAATTCTTTTTTGTTTCTAGAGGAGGGGAGATATGACCTATTTGAGTATCCTCCTTCTACAACTCTTCAACATTTTCTTCTCCAACAATGTTTTCTCCTATTTGAGGAGTGCCTTTTTTCACATTATCCTTCTTTTCGTCATGCTCAAGTTGAGAATCCTCTTGTTGTGTATATTCATGAATATTATCTTCCACAATAGAAACATCATCATGCATTTTCTCTTCAGAGTCTAGTATCATTCCTAGCTCTTTTTTCAAATCGACAACCTTCTCAACTATTTCATTTCTCAACCTCTAAATATCATTTTTATCTCTGCTCATAAGTCTAGTGACCCTTGGTCTTGAATTATTATTTTTACAGTTGATCTAGTCTTTCTCTATTCTCATCTGAAAGGGGAGAGCCAATCTCTTTCAAAGAAAATGCCCTCAGCCTTGCCTCTTCATTTATTTCCTCTTCTCTTCTTGCATACAATGCACTTTTCAAATCTTCAAGCAATTGACCTTCAATATCCTTCATGCTAACCTCAAATTTAATAATATATATAATAATTTCTTCTTCTATTGTAGACTTATCAATTTCATCCATAGTGGTATATAGTGCAATAGTTTGTTCCAACATTTCATGCTCAACTATACCATTAAATAATGCATCTAATTTCATGGGGCTATGTGTTTTTACCGGGGAAGCCTTATCCTTCTTCTTTTCTTCTGGAGCTTTTTCTCCATTTTTGGACTTGTCTTTCTTCTCTCTTACATAGATTTTGTAGCCCTCTTTCTCTTTCTCCACCTCAACTTCACTATCAATATCTACAATGTCAAATTTTTCCTTCTTTGTACTTGTCTCTGCTTGAGAGAATCCAAATTTTCTTTTCCTTATGAGAGGTTCTTCTTTTACCTCTTATTCTTATCATCAACACTCAGGTTCTTTTCTCTTGTTTCTTTAGCCTTTAATATTCTCTATTGTGGGGCACCTTGCTACTTTGTTAGAGGGGCCATTTCTTTCACTAACACACTTTGTTGTTTTGTTAGAGTACTAGTTGACTCCTTTCTCTTTGATCCACTAACAAAGGGCAAAGTCCTAAAGTACTTGGGGGAAACCATAGAGGGGGTAGATGTTTTTCCAAATCTTCTTACACTGGATGCACCTCCTAGAGAGATATACATGCTTTTATCTTTCTTCACTTGTTCCTTTGATAGTCCCATCACCTCCTCAACATGTACAATCATATTCTCAACAATTTTCTTTATCTATTTTTTCCTTTGTTTGATGTGCACCTCCATAGACTTCTGTTGATATGTAACCATATCTTTCCTCTCCTCAAAGTTGTCTCTAAGATTTCCTAGCATATGGTCAGCTAGACCAACAATTACATCCTCTACAACTTCAAATCCCATTTTTGGGATCCATACAATTCTAGGCTCAACAACCCCCATTATGTAGAAATCCTTACTCACCATAAAGATAATATCATTTTTGTATTTCTCTTCTACTTTCTTTGGAATTATTTATGTAGATTACATATTCTCTTGGAATTTTTTAAAGAATCCTCATAGTGATTTCTTCTATTCATCTTCATCACCTAATCTCATCAGGTGGTATTTGGTTTGATGTGCCACTAGTCTTTCCTTTAGCCACATTATGTTCTTGGTTCTGAGAACCTCATTAAGAAAGTAGAAAAGTAAACAAATAATCAAGGTACCAAACTTGAAGGGGTACCAAGAGTCCTTGGTCTTTTACAAATTCTTCAAGATTTGTTCCCTCAATAACTCACAAAAATAATAATTAGCACCTTTCTTTACCATCTCATATGTAGTTTTGATGGAAGTTGCAGAAACAATGTTCTCTCTATTTGGGAAATATATCGTGTACCTTATTACCATTGATGCATATTTTACTGCAAGGTATTTGGTGTCCTTGACTATTAGGACGTCTTTTTCATACCTTGCACCTATTAACTCCATTACCATTTCATTCTTCACTGAGTTGAGCATCGAAATTGGTCTGGTTGAGCATAATCCCATAACAACCCTAATTGCATCCTTATTCATTATATGTGGAATATCCAACCACCTAAACTTGTCATGAATCCTTCTCAAGGTGTATCTAACCCACTCATCCACATAGAAAAATATCAAAAAATTGTTCCAAACATCGAGTTTCTTCTTCGCCAAACTCTTGAACTTGGGTTTCAATTCAAATTATTCTTTAGTGAGTTTACTAAACAACACATCACCCAACTTTGAGTGATTATATTCTTCCAACTTTGCATGAATGCATATCCTAACATATTTTGTATGCAACACACTATACAAAATGTTTAGAAATTCACCATCCAGATCAATCATCATCGACTTATCAAGGTGTCATTTGAATTTTGGACCTAGGGTCGGTCCACAACCTCAAAAACTTGTAGGGTATACATATTCTAATCATAATGAAAGTGTTTCAAAATCTTAGGGAAAATAGAGACTATAAATACCTTTTAACTGTTGTTGGTTATGGTTTCGTATGCAAGAATTATGAAATGATTCTCTTCACTCCTTCACTGCTCTTCTCTCCTCCAATTCTCATTTTTAAATGACTTGGACATATGTTAAATCACTTATAAAACCTTTTTGAAATGAATTAAAAATGCATTGAATGCACTGATTTAAAGTTAGGGAAAAAAGATGATACACTCTAACTGTTATGCACAATCACCTTCAATTGCTCCACAAACTTCCGCTCCTTGATATTTTCCACTATTATTTTCACCAATAGATTAAACATATCAACCTACACCTCATATCCATGTGCTGAAGGCATCATCACCATACATTTGGTAGGGGTTTTATGATTGTCTATTAAAACATCTCATGTGCCAAAGTTCTTCATTTAGTTTCTAGAGGAAACATCTACACCAGAGGTTGGCACAAACTCATCCTTAACCTCATTCTCCTATTTATTTTTCCAGATCTTATAAATCTCTTTCTTAATTTCTACTAGATCAACCTTTTTGATTGGATCATTCTTCTTTACTAGATCAACCTTTCCATTCTTGCTTCTGCAAAACTTAGCAATGTGTCCTAACTTATTTCTTTTGTGGCATTTGACATTTGGCACAATCTTACCTCCACCCATTATAGATCTACATTGATTAGCCTTATACCCAAATCCATTGCATGTGTAAGAATAACCGTTGAAATATTGAAACATTATACCATTTTTATAGCCATTCATCATTTGATTTCTACATTCACTAGCTCTATGACCAAATCTTTTTCATGTAAAAAACTGACCAAGAAATGATTGAACATTTTGATTCATTTTTCTTCTACATTCCATAGCCTTATGTCCAAATTTATTGAAGGAATAAAAAACCATTAAAAGATGGATACCTTTGTGTATTTGGTTGTCTGATTGGTTGTCTTTTGAAGTTTTTCCTCTAATTCCAAACTTTATTTTCATTGTTCTTCTTGTCCTCAATCTTCTTTTCAACACTTGGTGTTTGATCTAATTTCAAGCTTTCACCTTTCTCAAGCCCAAATCCTTCTTTGTCTTTAGATCCCTTCTGATTTGCAATCATCTCATCAAGAATTGTAGTACTCTTCTTGAATTTTTCCTCTTGAATCTTTTTTTCTCCAGGTTTAACCTTAAGGTTACAAATTTTTGTTCAGGCTTTGAGCATTCTTTAGATTTGTCTTTTAGCTTTGCATTTAGGTAGTCTTCAACTCTTTTAATTTCTTCAATCTATAATTTAAAGCTAGGAATGATCTCATTTGGTTTCTTGAGCTATTTGATCCTATCTATAGCTTTCTTGAGTTTCTCTCTCAATATCTTAATGCATTCATCTACATCACTAAGACCCTTTTTCAAATCTCTATTCTCGGATTCTGCTTTATCCTAATCATCCAAGGTAGACTTGAGTTATCCTTCCATATTAATAATGCAATCTTCTTTAGTAAATCCTACCATAGGAATTTCTTCAGGAGGAATAGGATAATTCCTTGTTGCCATGTGTTTAACTCCAAGATCTACCTCAACGATCAAGCCAATTGAAGGAACCAAGCTCTGATACCAATTTTTAAACACCTGAAATAATAAGACGAGGTGAATCAACATTCTCTGAAACCACTTAACCATTTAAAAATTTATTTAAAGTATCATATTCAATTTTTAATAAGGAAAGAAACCATGAAACAATCATCAAAGCATATAACACATTAACACTATATTTTTATGTTGAAAACCTAAAAAGGGAAAAACCATGGTGAGGATTAGCTCACAATATATTATAAACGATAATAACATATTATAGAAAGGCTCATTGCTAGGTGGTCTCACTATTTAGATAATAAGAGAAATAGAAGAAAGGGGTGGCTAACTGCAAAAATTTGAACCGCTACAAATGCATCTAAAATATGAAGGAAATATAGTTCCATTGAAGCTCAAAATATTGAATCAACACACTTTATATTACTCAACTCTAACACTTGGATCTGCTCTGTATTTGCATCGCATTCACATGCTCTACCAAATCTGAAAATTCTCCCACCTATAGGATTAAAATCAGAAGAAAAACTAGCTCAAGATAGGAATCATTTGGTACTTCCAACGCTATTCCACACTTGGATCTATCTATTTTTGGTGCATCCTCAGCTAATACTCTTAACACAATCCTCTTCTTGACTAACTTAAAATCTAGCTTCATTATCTGAAAGTCTTGGCTATATTTGTCAAGTGAATTTAACCACTGAATTCCCAAGACAACATCGGCCTCACCAATCTCAATCACATAGAATTTATTAGTGACTACATAGTCACTCAATTGAATTCTCAACTATAGAACCATTTTAGTGTAACTCATTTTGAAATCGTTAGTCATCATGACATTGAATCTTGAGAAATCATCAACCTACAATCCTCTCTTCACCACTAAACTCCCATCAATGAAGTTATGAGTTGCCCCGCTATCAACCAAACAAGTAACCCCTTGTCCACTTAGGATTCCTCTCACTCTAAAAGGGTGGTACTTAGGAACTCCATATAATGAGGCAATAGTACCATGCATCACATCTCTCATATTAACATCATTGTGCACTAGTGGTTGCTCCTCATGCTCACTCTCTGAACTTGTTTCAATGTTGGAGATGACCTCTATATAATGTGTATTTTCTTTCCCAAGGAACTTATGACCACATTCCCATGGTTCCTTGCATGTGAAGCATAAAATTTTCCTACACAACTCTTGTATTGTTTCAACATCCATATTACGTAGCATAGGCTTAGGTTGATCAAAATATTTCCCCTCTGTCTTGGGTTCTAGTTTATTATCCTTGGAATTCTTCTTTTGGGGATGAGGTGTAGGCTGAGTAGTCTCAAGATCAAGCACCAACTGGATATCATCTTGTAGAGACTCTAGTTTGAAGGCTTTAATCCAACCACAAAGCAGCTTAGACAATCCTTTAGTGAAAAGGATAGCTAATATGTGCTCTGAAATATCGGTCACCATAACTGAGAACCTATAGAATACTGAAATATAAACATCCACTTTCCCAAACTACTTGAGCTATGATAGCTCCCTCAAGTGTAGCTTTGGGTCCTTCTTATTGAATGTGTGAAATCCAAGTATGAAGTAATACTAACATGAACTTGTGTGACCAACCTATGGTACCACCATTTATGGGCCTCTCAACCTAAATGCAATGTACCAAAATTGATTGCTTCAGTTTATAATATAGGGTTGAGTAGGAAATATATATCCAACCTCTACATAAAAGCATTGGCAGTGCATTTTTTGGAACCATTAAAGGAGGGTAGGGACAAATTCCCAACTTTTTGTTGAATATCTTGATTTCATGGACCCCTATTGTTATCCCTTGGCCAATTATTGTAATTAATGGTGAAAAAACTCTATAACGACATCACTGCATGAGATTCATCACCCAGAGTTTGGTACTCCCTCAAGTAATCATTGAATCCTTCACCTTGCCCTTCCTGTCCCTAGTTTCCAACTTCCTACCCTTCTAGGAAATTAGGCAAAAGAATCCTAGGAGTCACCCTACTCGCTTCCCTATAGTTATCATGTGTAGGAACATGAGTTTTACTCACTTCATC
The DNA here is from genome assembly GCA_007115665.2 of Sequoiadendron giganteum. NCBI lineage: Eukaryota > Viridiplantae > Streptophyta > Pinopsida > Cupressales > Cupressaceae > Sequoiadendron > Sequoiadendron giganteum. Next base: position 788,386,031 of record CM021100.1, read on the forward strand.
ATGATTCCCATTGTTACCATTATTAACATTGGGACCATTTAATCCTCTTGAACCATTGTCACCAAAATTTTGTTGGTTCCCTTGATTGTTTTCCATAAATTGGGTAAGGATTTGGACAAACTGTTGTTTCCCTCTTGCAAGGTCATTTAGAATATACATAGTGCTTTGTTTTGGCTATTCATTTCTATCCCCCATGTTTACCCTTTCTCTGTTTCTCATATATGTGAAGTATTCCTTGTCTTCTAGATTCATGCAAACTATTGGTAAACTCAATATTGCTCAAAAATTTCAGCTATCAAAAGTGTGCACCGAAAATCACAGGCTAGCAGGAACACCAGTTGTAATACTATTATAAAATTCATAGTTGAATTTGAATGATTTTTTTATGATTTTCTTAGTTTCACATGTGAACATTTTGTCAAAAAATTGGTATACTTTTGAATTGGGTTACTTCAGTGGTTATTTATATGGAAAATTACATATATCAAACTCATCATATAAAAAACTCCATACATTGCATTGTTTTAGCTTACCAATTCATCCAATGTATTAAAATGAAAAATATAATCTTCAACACATGTATTACTAAAAACAAAAATATCATTACATTTATAATTAGACTTTCATATTATAATTCTAAGTATTAAAATACCATTTTTACAGACTTAAAGGAATACACAACTCCTTGGGAAATACCACTACTATCATAGGATGTCCATGGTTGAAGAAGGAAGGTTCCTGTAAGTGTAACATCTATCTATCTACATGACGTGTCATCCCACAATCATTCATATGCCAAAAATAGCATCCATGACTTACAAGGTGAATGGTGTAGGGAATTTAATGAAACCCACACCCTTCTACAGGCCCCATGGCTTGGAATATTTCTCATGACCCTATAGAATGTTGTAGAGCTTCCTTAGCAATGGAGTAATGGCTATGTAGGGATAAGAATAGCTACATAAACCAAATGGTCAGCTCAAATGAGAACCATTACATTCATTCCAACATACATTGGCCCTCACACAAATCGCCTATATTTCAGTATGAATGTGCAAGTCTGAATGGATTGAATATCATTATCCAATTATGTAATCACCTCTAATGTAGTCGCCATGCATTCTCAATAAATGATAAAGCTTATAAATCGAACATCTTTTAGGATATCTTCAAATATATAATCAAAGATTGATATTCCCCTCCAATGTAATACAAAACTTCAACTAAGGAGAATTTGAACCTGTTGCCGAAGTATCATCACTTGAAATGGAAGATATAGATGCTAAAATATCATCACCTGATAAACCCCAAAATATTTCTTGTAAATTTATCATCGAAGGAGACTCATGAGTTTTTCAATGAGAACACTATGAAAGACCTGAATAATCTCTCCAACAAACTAGCTAGGGTGGATTAGTCTCACCACCGAATCTAGTCACCCTAGGGTTTCCGTCCCAAAGCCAAGAGCTTCGAAAAACTCTTACAAATCACTAATAAGAGAAAAATAACCGAGCATAATAAAAATGAGGCTCAAATCCACTTTTTATATGCCTTGCAATTTTCCCACCAAATGATTAAATATTTCTTATTTTAAAGTGAATTTTATAAATACCTTTTCAATATTACCCATTGCCAATTTATAACACAATGTTATCTACTTAGTCATCCATCATTGAACTACTCAACATAAAATGAAATCACATAAAAGATTTGTCATAGCTTGTGCAAAATAATTATAATCTTGTTAAATTCTTCTAGTTTTTATTACATTCATAGTAGCAAATGTGTTGAAGAAAACATGTCAGATTTCATATACTATCTAAGTTTGCATACACAATAATGGAGGCATAAAAATAAAAAAATGCCACTACAATATTCTTAATAACAATGCATCATAATCAATATGCCCTTGTAACTCTTCTCCACTTTTTTGCAAGTTTCTACTTTTTTTTTATTATTCCTTTGTTCTCTTGTATCATCTAATGAATGAGAAAAATAGGGAAATTGCAATAAGACTAAGTGATAGGAGAAATCCTCGAATGAATCACTATAGAATTTTCAAATTGGTGCATCAAGAATATTCACCACAAAATGAATGCATCAAATTGATAGAAGGTGTATATGCTAAAAAATTGAAAGATGAATAATTTGAATTATAAATCCAAATCAACCTCTCAACATAACATCAATGAAGCATCTCTAAATGAAAACACATGTAAAATTCAACTAACTATGAAAACTAAAACAACATGAGCATTCAAAAGAAATCAAACTCCATTGTCATCATATCATCAAGATCTTGTTTTTAAGCATTTTGGTTCTCTCAGATTTTGCACAAGCATAAATGCTACAAGAGGCTATGATGAATGGATTGAAATTATTTCAAAGTCCCTTTTTTGGTGAGAAGAGGGGGTTTATATAGTGTGATATAAGAGGGATTCGCTACACACGGGTCTCTTTCTTCTCAAGAGATCACTAGGCAATGAACTGACCTTATACACCTTAGACTGAATAAATCAATGGAACCATGAAGAGAAATGAGAGAGTAGGTTCAGGATCCAAAAGAGAAAGACTTCCAAGTTCTAGTATCCAGCTAAAGAGCTCTCGGCCAAGAGACGTCAGCATAGTTCTAGGACACAAGCGCGACACGCTCTCATCCACAAGGCGCGCTGATGTCCTAAGCTGCAAAGAACTCAGGAGCTCAGGAAGATGAAATGGAGTCTAACTTCTTCACTTGGATTGGGAGACATGAGGAATCAAATAATCAGTAGAAAACTAAGAACTAAAAGAGAATACAAGATAAATTGAAAAAAGATCACCTTCGTGTGTTCAAGTTCTTAGTCCAAGGTTCCCTTTGTAACTTACACACAAAAGATCAAGAGGAAAATTTTGGGGTTGTATAGGGTCCTGCCTTAGTCAGACCCCCGTATTGGTGTTCCCACCTCCACAGACAACTAGGTTTGGTAGAGAGTATATAGGAAATAATAAAGTAAGTGGTGAAAACAAAACCCGCTTTGGAGTAGAGCCCGCACCACAAAATAGTAAATGAACTAGTAGGTAGGAGTGATGAGGAGAGAGAGCGTTATCCATGGGTCAAGACCCTCTTCCGGAGCACATGGGTGCATCGCAATGTGCTTGATTGAGAGCTGGTAGTTGTTGGAGGGACCTCAGTCCAGCATGGCTTCACTAGTAAAAGTGCTGCTATTCAAGGGTAGAGCTTACCCAAGACTAGAGCAAGTGGTGACAATGTTTTGATTGATAACTTCCAACCTCAAAATGAGGGCCAAAAGGATTTTTTAATGCGTGCAAGGGCGGCACAGGGCCGTTTCACTTGAGATCTAACCACCAAGACACATGTCGTAGGGGTCAGGGTTCTAGATTCATAATTTCAAACCCAAAAAATTTCCAAAATGCTAGCGCGTCGCACGGACATTCGTGTGCCGCCCAGGTGTCTCGATTCTATATTTTTGGGAAATGCCTTGTCACGCTTCTATTTTTTCACCATGCGTTAGCATGGAGTCAGAATCATGAAATTTTGCCTCATGGGATTTTTTCATTAATGCTCTTAGGTTTCATAAATGCTAGGCAAGATGCAAAATGAGGAATTTCCCTTAGGTGCAATTCTGTGACATTACATTTTTCCCTCACTTTAGTGGGCTCAATTTTTTGAAAAAATCAGATTTGCTAAAGTAAAGAAGGAAAAATTCACCCAAATTCTAAATTTTACAGAAATGCGTGCCAAAAAGAGGGATAGCAGAGGTCATCGAGGTCGAGTCAAACGATACTGAGGATGCCCCCAACTCTCGAGCTCAACAATTAGCAACACAATGATCACAAAAAACTATATCCTGCAAAACTAAGATTTTGAGTTAGTTTCAAAAAATCAGAAGAAATTACCATGGATAGAAGAATGATCAAGAAAAAGTCATTGATTCGGAGGAGGAAAAAATGATCAAGAGGTGACTATATGCCCCCTCCTAAGTTTTCCCCTAGCACGGTAGGGTGAAGTCAGGAGAAATCGGGGGGACACGAACTCCAGGAAAAATGGGCCCCGGGGGCCTATATATACCTAGGTGGGCCCCTGAAGGGTCATTTTCACTAATCACTATGAGAAGATTGTTGACTTTTGTGAGAGAAAATTAAAAAAAAATGTCGAGCAAAAGGGAGTACGACTAGGTGAGGATGACAACATCATTGCTATGCCAGGTGATGGCGGTGACCATTTCTTTTAGGATCACCATAGACGAACAAGGCTCGCATCTGCATGGGGGCCTCATCCTGATTGTGAGGGACATGGTTGAGCACATGACTATTTTTTCCTGGGGGCACAGTATGTTAGCACACCTCTACCAGAAGCTTGGATGGTACATTCACTATGAGTACCATAGTCTCATAGCATGCACACTTTTGCAAGTGTGGGAATTCACCCACATTATGTGCACTCAGCCAGTCGATTTTCCTTAGTGATGGCCATATGATGTCTCGATGGCCCACTAGTATGATATGATAGGCTAGTGGCATTTCAGAGACTTACAATTTTGCAGGCTGAAATTCGACACTATCACCATGGGAGAGGTTTGTTGGAGACCTCGCCGCTATTTTAGGTGGGTTGATGATAGTAGGTTCCTAAGGAACCTATAGCTTGGACATTTTTTAGTGGGTCACCACGACTTCATCATCGTACCATATTACTGGAGTTAGGTCATGCGACAACATGGTTGTATTTATACCATACCACCTGACATGCCCACATACACCAGGGTGCACCACAGTGCAATGAGGGTTGGTGACCACCCTCGCCCTTCCATTACAAACATCTTATTTTTAGATGATGATGAGCTCGATCATGATCTATTAGCCATGGCATCGGTGGATAATGTCAGGGTAGTAGCTAAATTCACCTAGTGGTGGGAGAGGCACCATCCTACTTCCGTCTTCGGTGAGGGTGCTCCAAGATGGGACCTAGGCCCACAGGAGGATGAGCCCTACGAGCCTCCACAAGGTAGGAGGAGAGCCCACCACAAGGGTAGAGCAAAGGAGGAGGAGGAGGAGCCAAGACAGGAGGAGGAGGAGGTAGCACCCTTGAGGCCGCAACAACGAAGGAGATCAACTCCTTCCCCAACTACTCTTGTTTCATTAGCGCCACTAGCCTCCACTATCCTAGTGGCAGCAACACTAGCATCTCTTGGGATGGCCACCGATACCAGCGGTGCAGGCCCTAGTGTTGATCCACAACTCAATCCCATGTGGCAGCAAGGGGATCTAGGTATACATAGTGCATTATTGTTACTTTCCTGCTTTTTGTATTTTTGCTTACGCTTACTTATTTACATACACATGCCATGTGATACTAATCTCCTTCTCTCTCTTTGTGGTTGCAAAGGATGTACAGGGATGGACTGAGCTTATAACTCAGTGTGTTTTAGAGGTGGCCCCTATTGTACTGATCCAAGGGACGGTCCTAGATTCTTATTGACCTGTTTCAGCGAGGAGGCATGCTCCCACTTTTGAGTCGGTGGCACATCTACAGACCACATACGAGCAATGGAATGCAGAGGTGGTGCAGCTGACTATGGAGCTGACAACTACCAGGGGTCAGTGAGATAAGCTATTGGAGGAGCTGTAGATGATGCTCGCCGAGTGAGATGTAGTAGTGAGGAGAGCTGACATGTACGAGGTGATGCGTGACACTCTCTAGAGCCGCATTGATGAACTCGATGCACAACCAGCAGTCGTGATCCCGAAAGATGTCCAATGACTGCAATAGGAGCTTATTTGAGCGGAGATGGACATTTTTTCGTTGTAGGGGGAGCTCAAAGGGATACAAATGGGTCTATTAGGGTCATGTTCACACTAATTCCAATCACAAAACACTATGGAACCTCCTCCCAGAGCACCAGAGTAGATGCCAGAGCCAGAGGGCTCGGGGAGCCACATGCCCCGGGGATAGGAACCCTATTTTGTATATCATTTTTGTAGCCAAATGTAGATATACATACATACTTGTAGATCTTTTGTATCGACACATATTCAATAGCCACTCATTTTTTATAGCAATGGCATGATACATGTATATGACATTTGATTCATACATTGGGCACATAAATATATACATTAGTTTTAGTATCATGGATTTTCTTATGTGTATGCTTTCCATTTTCATATATGCTCATGTTATGGATGGTTTTTCTTATATGGATGTATGTTTTCATTAGATGCTAATCATGATTTCATTTAACATGTTTATCCCCATGTTAATTAAATGCTATGATGATCTAATAATGTGATGTGATGTATGGATGTTTAGCATAGTGAGACACACGTATGTATGTTTTTATACGCATAGACACATGGTCATGTCATAATCACAAAAAAATTCATGATGTGAAGATGGGTAAATGTTAATATATTCAATATTACTACCCTTTGGGGAGAACACCACACATATGGAACATTAGGACACTATGAATAGTATCAATGAAGATGCATCACATTAACAAGTTCTTTTAAAGGTGTTCCATCTATAGATGACAACCCATAGGCACTTGAACCGTATACATAAACCATGGTATAAGGACCTAACTAGTTAGGACTAAATTTCCCTTTTTGGTCAAATAGTGCGTTCACATTTTGCTGATTTTCATATAGAACCAGGTCTCCTATCTTGAAGGTCCTAGGAAGCACGCCTTGATTATATTGTTTAGATAGCGACCACTGATAAGCTTTAAGGTGTTCGAGGGCCTGTAAATGACGTTAATCGAGCATCTCAAGCTGATGCAAATGGTTAACCTGATAGGTTTCATCATCAATCACCCCCCAAGGGAAACCTATAAAGATGGGATTTCCAACTCTAAAGGCATGATAGCTTCAATGCCATAAACGAGATTATAGAAAATCATTCCTGTCATCGTGCGAACACTCATGTGATAAGCCCACAAAGTATAGGTTATCTAAATGTGCCAATCCTTACCATGTTTATTAACTGTCTTACGAAGGATTAGTTCAAGCATTTTGTTAGAAGCTTCTGCTTGGCCATTGGATTGTAGATAATATGGTGTAGAAAATCTATGTTGAATATGAAAGGGGGACCAACCACTATAGACCCCAAGTCACAAAAGGCCAAGAGTAGAAAGATTACTGCAATGGAGTGAAGAATGCTGCTACAAAGCTGGAAAGTGTATGCTCAAAGCATGGAGAGAGTGTGCCAACTTGTTCAAGACTTCTAAAAACTTGAGAATGGAAGAATGGAGTGAGAATATGAAGGAGAAGGTGAAAAATGGCCATATTCGGGTTGACCAGCCGAACAGGGGCGTTATACTTCAACTTCCAATCGAAAGTGTAATGTCTCTATAGTCTCCAGCCGCAAGAATCTACTAGGATGTAAGTGTTATGTGTGGATGTCTGTGCATCAAGTGGGTGTCCCCTACAAAAATGCCCCCACTGACACACAAACAGGGTGCCAAGTGGAGTGCAAGTAGCAAGCTTAAGTGGAATTAAGCCTCCGCCTTTGGTTTTCTAAAGTGTAAAGGGTTGAAAACGAAATTTGTGTTAGTGGTGCAAATTCATGCTCATACTTTTTTCCCCCACTTTAGCGAGCATGATTACTGATGAGTGCTTTGATAAAGTAGAGTAGTAAAAAAGTAGCAGAGTAAGAGATGTATAACTGAATCGACGAGGAAGCAGAGCATGGTCTAGAAAACTCAAAAGTGCAGCAGAGGGATTGATAGTTCCACAGAACCATAAAGCTGAAGTACGAAAATGCCTCAAAGGCTCACTGTCCTGCAAGGGGGATATCCTTCAAGAACTCTCACATGAAGGAAACTAGGAAAATCACCTTACAGACCCACACACCTGCAAGGAAGGTCTCCCCCAAGAAATCTCATATGAGGGAGATCGAGAAAAGCACCTTATAGACCTGCAAACTTGGAAGGAAGGTATCCCCCAAGAACTCTCACATGAGGGAACCGAGTAAAGGGGACTCTGCAGAGTCAGAGATGGCAACATATTTTCCCATAGATATAACACATCAGCAAGCAGCCATGCAAGCCAGTGAATGGAAAGTCACACAGACCTTTGCTAAGTTGTAAGACTTTCAAAGGGGTCCCTCAAGAACTCTTCAAAAGGAAGAAGGGTCCACTCAAGGGACACACTATTTGAAAGGTAAAGTCTAGTCGGGTCGCCCCCAAGCTAAACGTAATGATGCAAGGATGATCTAGTTGAGCTGCCTTTGGACTAGACGTCGAGGTGTGAAGCCCATCTAGTCAAGCTGCCCCTAAGCTAGAAACCATATAACTTGTTAAGATTTTTTGAAGGGGTCACTTGGGGACCCGATATAAAAAGAAGGGGTCCACTAAAGGGACACATTGTTCAAAAGCTTACTGTCTTCCTTCTCGAATCGATTCATCATCGAGGAATCCTTTTGAAAGATGTTCACTTCATCAAGGAATTCAAAAGGAGGGAGATGCGCTCATGCGAGGGGAAGACTAAGACCGTTCTCACTTCAAAGGAGGGTTTCCAAGTCCTTTCTTTATGAACCCATTATGAAGGAAACACGTTTTGTTAGGGTTTCAAGTTGAGAATAAAATTATAACAAAGAAGTGTGTGAATGGGTCTTTGGGAAAAGATTCGTTTGGCCACGAATGCGTTTTCAAAAGTCCAACTAATGTAGAAGAGGCTTTGTCACACATGAAAGGGAAAAATCAAGTAAATATGAGAGAAAGATAAAGACAAAAGTAAAGAAAAGCATATCACACACAAAGGCATAGGTGGATCTTGTTTTGCGGGGTTAGCTATGCCTTTATTTATATATATTAGGTAACCACAGTAAGAGGCAAAAGATCATCAATCGCCAAATAGAACAAGAAGAATGTATGAAAGACAAAGTAAAATAAAAATTAGGTCAACATGGAAGAAGGCGTAAATTCTCCCGACGCTTTGCATCGTCCCCAATTTACTAAAATTGAATCACAAACATGGAACAATGATGACACATATAGAGGAATGTTTACAACAACAAAACCACACCTGTATCCATGCACCAACAGGGGTGAGGAGGGTCAACCAGACACATGTAGCATGATCATGGGGGAGCACATGTCACGACACACACACATATCTAATCTAAATATTAAGAAGAGGGTCTCCCCCTAACATTGGTCGACCAAGAGGCCGTCAGCTTCCCACTCTAGATCATCTAAGGGGGAAGGATGACGAGCCTACAATGGTGTAATGTTAAGAGGAGGAGCTTCTGATCCTCCCACAACAAGGGCCAAAGAAAAGGGACATGTAAGGTCTTTGTCACTTAGCTCCTGTGGGTCCAGGGTCAATGACCTAGTGAAGATCGTTGATATGGTCAAAACTTCATCCACCAAGTTAATCATGCATTTAAAGGGAGTGCCATGTTTCACCTCGACAGAAAAAGGGGTTCACACCTGAGGTTAACCGCTAGGCTCACTGAGGGACTCAGGAGTAGTGACAAACTCGGGGGAGGCTAGGATCGGTTCCATTACTATTATAGAACAAGTTAACTTGGGGCCACCTTTCGAGTAAGGTGGCCTCTTCTTACGTCCTCCATTGCTAGAGGGGCTGCTCTCTACCTTCTTCTTCATCAGAGGAGGTGAACTCCCCATAGATGAAACAAGGAGGGTCGAGGGAGAAGAGGAAATAACCACAAAGGACACAACTGAAGTGTTCACCATGTCCATGGGCTTTGGGAAAGGTAGGACATCTAGGATGGAAGTCAACAAGGGTGGCTCCGCTAAAGGAGCGATGAACACCTGTACCTTTCTAGGTGCATGGGTGTTCACAGTGGGAGCTGGAAGAGACTCAGAGACAAAAGGAAAGAGGAGCACACAGTAGGAGATGTGGTCTTATCCTCCTCCTTATTCTATAAGGAGGCTTGCTCAACTAGGATATCTTTTCATTGATGGTTACGCTCGTGCACAAGATGGTTTCTATGTCTCTTTGCACTAGAAGCTAGGATTTGTGAAGGAACGAAAGGATCCTGCTCAACCATGGGAGTGTCCTCCACGGTTGTTTCCAATGGAAAGATAGACTCCTGAATGGGAGAAGGAGGGATAGGTTTAGAAATAGTGGGAGGATTTGACTCTAATGCCTTGATGATAGGCCTCTTTACGTTTACTATTTTAGGAACAAGAACAGTAGGAAGCTGCTGAGGTCGAGATAGAGAGGGCTCCCCTTAGGGGGCCTTCTATCTTCCATACCAAACTAGCCTAAGCTCCATGGGTAAGACAAGAAGCTCAAATGTAGGAAGCTTGGCCTTTCACCAAGCGGGCACCATGGGATTCTCTTGCAAACATGAGACAAAATCAGATGGTACCACGATAGGGTGAGAGGAAGCATCAAGTTGCATAGTGGAAGAGGAAGGAGGGTCTCGAGATTGCTTCTCTTCTTCTCTTCTACGTGCCTTGATGAAATCACTATCAACCTTTAGGAAGGCTCTATTTGAAACAAAATAAGGTGAAGGAGGATATGTCACTTTCGACCTAGTGCGCCCCTTCTTATATTTTTGATACGTACAGTATAGGAGGTCCTTCCTAGGTGGGAGAGGACCAAGAGAGGCAGGCCAAAAGTAATCCAAGGTATAGCTATCACATGCAACCGGTGGTCTATAGCTGGTGCCATGGAAAACATGTACCGAACCTCCATGAACAAACTTCAGAAATTTGTGTATGTTCGAGGAAACTGTATTCATAGCTACTAGCCAAGGGATACCTAGCTTCACTCTGAAGAGTTTAGACCCCGGGATGATGTCAAACTTAAGGTTTATGGATTTGGGTCCAACAAGGACTGATAGGACAATACTCCCTATAGGAGGTACGAAAAGTCCGTTGTGTGTGCGGACGGTACTTTCAAGTGCATTACACCCATCTTTATGTAGGAATTTAATCAACATGATCTCCTCAATTATGATATTCACTTGTGATTTCAGATCAATGAGAATGCCTCCTATAGTGTTCCCATTTATCCTCACAGGAATGTAAAGAGGAGGTGGCTCCCTACTAAAACCCATCGGCAGGTCCTGTGAGGTGAAGGTTATGCTAGCACCACTACTCATAATCTAAGTAGAGGGAATAGGTTGGTTAAGGAAAGAGGCCATCACGCACACCAGATGGTACTTCTCCATAGCCTCCTAAGGTTTACGAGATAAAGTAGTGACCCAATTGCGGTTTCGTTACACAATAATTTGGAACCTTCCAACTATGCCTACTATGGGTCACAGGTTGGGTTGTGAGGCGAGATCCTTACAACACTCCTAGGATATGAGAAAAGGAACTTTTAGTATTTCAAAACACAACCAAAATGGTTCACATCGAGTTAACCAAAATGTGATATAAGAGGGATTTGATACACATGGGTCTCTTTCTTCTCAAGAGATCACAAGGAAATGAACTTCCCATATACACCTCAGAATGAATAGATTAATGGAACTATGAAGAGAAATGAGAGAGTAGGTTTGGGATCCGAAAGAGCAAGACTTCCAAGTTCTAGTATCTGACAGAAGAGCTCTCGTCCAAGAGATGTTAGTGCAGTTCTAGGATGCCAACACGGTGCATTGTCATCCACAAGGCACGCTAGCATCCTAAGCCACAAAGAACTCAATAGCTCAGGTAGATGAAATAGAGTCTCACTTCTTGACTTGGATTGGGAGATGTGAGGAATCAAATAATCAGTAGAAAACTAAGAACTAAAAGAGAATACAAGAGAACTTGAAACAAGATCACATTCATGCGTTTGAGTTCTTAGTCCAAGCTTCCCTTCATAACTTGCACACAAAAGATCAAGGGGAAAAGGTTGGGGCTATATAGGGGCTTTCCTCAGTCAAACCCCCATATTGGTGTTCCCACCTCCATGGATAGCTAGGTTTGGTAGAGAGTATAAAGGAAATAACAAAGTAAGTGGTGAAATAAAAAACCCACTTTGAAGTAGAGCCCGCACCACAAAGTAGTAAATGAACTAGTAGGAAGGAGTGATAAGGAGAGAGAGTGTTAACTAGGGGTGAAGACCCTCTTTCAGAGCACACAGGTGCATCGTAATGTGCTTGCGTGAGAGCTGGTAGCTGCTGGAGGGACCTCAGTTCGACATGGCTTTGCCAATAAAAGTGTTGTTATACAAGGCTAGAGCTTACCCAAGACTAGAGGAAGTGGTGAAAATGATTTGATTGATAACTTACAACCTCAAAATGAGAGCCAAAAGGAATTTTTAATGCATGTAAGGGAAACACGAGGCCGTTTCACTCAAGACCTAATCACCAAGACACATGTCACAGAGGTCAGGGTTCTAGATTCGTTGTTTCAAACTCAAAAAATTGCTAGGATGCTAGCACACTACACAAACGTTTGTGTGCCGTGCAGGTGTCTCGAGCCTATATTTTTGGGAAACACCTTGTTAGGCTTTTGTTGTTCTGCCATGCATCCACATGGTGTTAGAATCATGAAATTCTGCCTCATGGGATTTTGTCATTAATGCTCTTAGGTGTCATAAATGCTAGGAAAGATGCAAAAATGTGGAATTTCCCTTAGCTACGATTCCGTGACATTACATTTTTCCCCCACTTTAGTGGGCTCAATTTTGGAAAAAATCAGCTTCGCTAAAGTAGACAAGGAAAAATTCACTGAAATTCTAAATTTTACAGAAATGTGTGCCAGAAAGAGGGATCACGGAGGTTATCAAGGTCGATCCAAATGATTCTGAGGATGCCCCCAACTCCTAATCTCAAAAATTAGCAACACAATGATCATGAAAAATTGTATCCTATAAAACTAAGATTTTGAGTTAGTTTCAAAAAATTGGACGAAAATATCATGGATAGAAGAATGATCAAGAAAACTTCATTGATTCGGTGGAGAATTTTTTTATCAAGAGGTGACTATATGCCCCCTCTTGATTTTTCCCCAAACACAATGGGGTGAAGTCAAGAGAAACTAGGGGGCTACGAGCTCTAAGAAAAATGGGCCCCAGGGGCCTACATATACCTAGGTGGGCCCCCAGAAGGGTCATTTTCACTATTCACTATGAGCAGATTGTTGACTTTTGTGAGAGAAAAGTTACCAAAAATGCTAAGAAGGAGGGAGTACACGGCACCAAGGCTAGAATAGCTAGGTGATGACATTTCTGTGGGCCACAAGGTCAACTAGGTAGGCTTCTTAGTCTCGATATTTATGTCTTTTCTTATTTTGTTAGGTTTTTCATGCTTTGAGGTGCGCAGGTGTCTTAAATGTGCACCTACATCCTCTTTCTGCGTTGTTGTCTAGGACATGTGCTAGGGTCCTAGATCTTCATTGTCATCCTGAGGATGTGCTAGCACCCTCTGGGTGACTATGGCGGATCCGAGACATAGGCACATCGTGGAGACGTCTGTGTGGTGTGAATGTGTCCTTTTGCATAGTTTTCTATCATGATCAAGTTTATGACTTAAAAACCTTTTTAATTTTTTGCAGGATTATCTAGAGATCCAAGTGCATCTCGGAGGGCGAGCATTTTGCCTCATTCATGAGCAGAGAGACCATTTATCCCTAGATGAGGTCACACATTTGGATCAAGTTGGTCTCTGGCATGTGTTCATTATGCCAGAGATGTGATATCACGTTAGGATGCTCACCGCTCTGATGGATCAGTGGGATGCTACTACCTCCTCTTTCCATCTACCCTATAGGGAGATGACCATTACTCTAGAGGATGTGTATCAAATCCTCGGTCTCCCCATCCGTGGATAGCGGATGGATCTAGATGACACTCAGTTGGCACGGGAGTGCAGGGAGGGTGTTCGCTACTTCACAAGGTGGACCGATGATCATGATGACACTGGTCACGTATACACACATTGGTATGACTAGGCGAGGACGACAATGCCTCTACTACGCCAGGTGATGGTAGTGATAATTTATTTTAGGATCACCATAGACAAGCAAGGCTCGCATCTGCATGGGGGCCTCATTCTGATTATGAGGGACATGGTTGAGAACATGATTGTTTTTTCTTAGGGGTGCAGTATGCTAGCACACCTCTACCAGGAGCTTGGATGATACGTTCACTGTGAGTACCATAGTCTCATAGCTTGCACACTTTTGTAGGTGTGGGAATTCACCCACGTTATGTGCACTCAAAAAATCAGTTTTCCTCAGCGACAACCATATGATGTCCTGATGGCCCACTAGTATGATATGATAGGCTAGTGGTGCTTCAAAGAATTACAGTTTTGGAGGTTGCAGTTTGACACTGTCATCGCGAGAGAGTTTCACTAGAGACCTCAATGCTATTTTAGGTGGATTGATGATGGTAGGTTCCTGGTAGTTTCCTAAGGAACCTACAGTGGGGCCATTTTTTAGTGGGTCGCCATGACTTCATCATCATACCATATCAATGGAGTCGGGTCATGCGACAGCATGGCCATATTTAGACCATACCACTCGACATGCCTACATACACTAGAGTGCACCATAGTGCAGTGTGTGTTGGTGACCACCCTCACCCTTCCATTACAAACATTGTATTTTAAGATGATGATGAGCCAGATCATGATCTACCGGCCATGGAAATGGTGGATAATGTCAGGGTAGTAGCTGAATTCACTTGGTGGTGGGAGAGGCATCATCCTAACTCTGTCTTCGGCGAGGGTGCTCCAGGAGGGGACCCAAGCACACAAGAGGATGATCCCTACCAACCTCCATAGGGTAGGAGGAGAGCCCACTAGTAGGGCAGAGTAGAGGAGGAGGAGGAGGAGGAGGAGGAGGCGGCACTTGTGAGGCTGCAATGATGAAGGAGATCAACTCCGCCCCCAGCTACTCTTGTTTCATCAATGCCAACAACCTCCACTATCTAAGTTGCACCAACACTAGCATCTCCTAGGATGGCCACTGATACTAATGGCATAGGTCCCAGTGTTGATCCACACCTCAATCCCATGTGGCAGCCAGCGGATCCAGGTATACATAGTGCATTATTTTTACTTTCCTACTTTTCATATTTTTGCTAACGCTTTATTATTTACATACACATTCCATTTGATACTAATACCCTTCTCTCTCCTTTTGGTTGCAGAGGATGTATAGGGATGGACTGAGCTTATAGCTCGGTGTGTTTTAGAGGTGGCCTCTACTATACCGATCTAGAGGACGGTCCTAGATTCTTATTGGCATGTTTCAGCGGGGAGGCATGCCCCCACTTTTGAGTTGGTGGGATGTCTACGAACCACATATGAGGAGCATAGTGTGGAGGTGGTGCAGTTGACTATGGAGCTAACAACTACTAGGGGTCAGTGAGATCAACTATCGAGGGAGCTGTGGATGGTGCTCACTAAGTGCGATGCAGAACTGAGGAGAGCTGACATCGCCGAGGCGGTACGTGATGCTCTCTAGAGCTGCATTGATGAGCTGGACGTACATCTAGTAGCCGTGATCCCAATAGATGTCCAACGAATCTAGCAAGAGCTTATCTGAGTGAAGATGGACATTTGTTCGCTATAGGGGGAGCTCAGAGGGATATGGGTGGTTCTATTAGCATCATGTTCACACTGATCTCGATCACAAAAAATGTGCAACCTCCTCCAAGAGCACCAGAGTGGCCACCAGAGCCAGAGGGCTCAAGGAGCCACATGCCCCGAGGATAGGACCCCTATTTTGTATATTATTTTTGAAGCCGGATGTAGATATACATACATACTTGTAGATCTTCTGTATAGACACATATTCAATAGCCACTCATTTTTTATAGCAGTGGCATGATACATGTATATGCCATTTGATTCAACATTGGGCACATATATATATACATCAATTTTAGTATCATGGATTTTCTTATGTCTATGTTTTTCATTTTCATATATGCTCATGCTATGGATGGTTTTGCTTATATGGATGCATGTTTTCATTAGATGCTAATCATGATTTGATTTAACATGTTTATCCAGATGATAATTAAGTTCTATGATGATCTAATAATTCAATGTGATGTATGGATATTTAGGATAGTGAGACACATGTATGTATGTTTTTATACGCACACACACATGGTCATGTCATAATCACAAAAAATTTCATGATGTGAAAATGGGTAAATGTTAATATATGCACTATTACTACCCTTTGGGGAGAACACCGCACATATGGAATATTAGGACACTATGCATAGTATTGTGTTAACATGTTCTTTTAAATGTGTTCCATCTATAAATGATAACCCATAGGCACCTGAACCATATACAGAAACCACGGTATAAGGACCTAACCAGTTAGGACTAAATTTCCCTTTTTGGTTGGGTAGTGCATTCGCATTCCACTGATTTTCACATAGAACCAGGTCTCCTATCTTGAAGGTCTTAGGAAGCACGACCTAATTATGTTGTTTAGATAGTGACCATTGATAAGCTTTAAGGTGTTCGAGGGCTTGGAAACAATGTTCATCAAGAATCTCAGGCTGATGCAAGTGGTTAACCTAATAGGTTTCATCATCAATCACCCCCCTAAGGGAAATCTGTAAAGATGGGATTTCCAACTCTAAAGGCATGATAGCTTCGGTGCCATACACATGATTATAGGGCATCATTCCCGTCATCGTGCGAACACTCATGTGATAAGCCCAAAAAATATAGGTTAATTAAATGTGCCAATCCTTATCATGTTTATTAACTTTCTTACGAAGGATTAGTTCAAGTGGTTTGTTAGAAGCTTCTACTTGGATATTAGATTGCGGATAATACAGTGTAGAAAATCTATGTTGAATATGAAAGGGGGACCAACCACTACAGGCCCTGGGTCACAAAAGGCCAAGAGCGGAAAGGCTGCCCTAACTTGCCTCAACTCAAAGGAAGATTAGGATGAAAAGGACGAGAATGATGAGGACTATATGTGCTTCAATCACTCTATGATCGCAAGAGTTGTAGGAAGACCAGATGAGTTACTTTTCTAGATTCAACCCTACATCTCAGGAAGCTCTCTATCTGAGGACATAAGTGTGGTTCTAGGATGACAACGTGGCACATTGACGTATCACAGGTGCACTAGCGTCCATACGGCCAGAGAACCAGAAAGATAAAGTTGGAATCCTAACAAAGGATTGATAGTCAAGTCTAACAGTTTCAGGAAGAAAACAACGAGACCAAGAAGAGAGAAAAGTAAATATGAAAGTGATAAAAGAGGTATATTACCAAGAGGGTGAGGAAGATGATCTCATAGAATATCCTCCTTACAATATTTCTTCAAACTCTCTCCACCTACACACAATAAAGGGAGAAATTTTTGGGGCTGTATAGGGGCCTACCTCAGTCAAACCCCCATCTTGGTGTTTCCACCTCCATGGAAAACCAAGTTTGGAATGATAGAAATAATGATAAAGAAGTGAAATACAAGCTACGTATGCAAGAAACACTACAAAAAAGTAGGTGCTTACTCAATTGAATATGATAGAGGAGATGGGAGGAACTTACCACCTCCTTCCAAAGTGCTCAAGGCTTGTGGAGGAGTGAATGAGAGGAGTTCAATCCTCTACTGCTGTGGTGTTTGTCCTGCGCTCACACTATCGAAGTGATGGAGTGGTAGATTGCTACAATGGAGTGAAGAATGCTGCTACAAAGCTTGAAAGTGTATGCTCAAAGCATGGAGAGAGTGTGCCAACTTGTTCAATACTTCTAAAAACTTGAGAATGGAAGAATGGAGTGAGAATATGAAGGAGAAGGTGAAAAATGACTATATTCGGGCCGACTAGCCAAAAAGGGGCGTTACACTTTGACTTCCAATCGAAAGTATAATGTCTCTGCAGTCTCTAGCCGTAGGAATCTTCCATGGATGTAAGCATGATACATGGACATCTCCGCACCGTGTGGGTGTCCCCTACAGAAACACCCCCATCGACACACAAATAGGGTGCCAAGTGGAATGCAAGTAGCGAGCTTAAGTGGAATTAAGCCTCTGCCTTTGGTTTTTTAAAGTGTAAAGGGTTGAAAGGGGAATTTGCATTAGGGGTGAAA
Source organism: Sequoiadendron giganteum (assembly GCA_007115665.2). Taxonomy (NCBI): domain Eukaryota; kingdom Viridiplantae; phylum Streptophyta; class Pinopsida; order Cupressales; family Cupressaceae; genus Sequoiadendron; species Sequoiadendron giganteum. The sequence continues at coordinate 788,404,014 of CM021100.1, forward strand.
ATTCATGATCATAGATTTTTCCCCCACATTAGTGAGCATGAGTATTGATGAGTGCTTCGATAAATGAGAGTAGTAAAAAATTAGCAGAGTAAGAGATGTATACCTGAACCAACGAGGAAGTAGAGAATGATCTAGCAAACTCAAAAGTGTAGGAGAGGGATTCATAGTTCCACAAAACCACAAAGATGAAGTATAAAAAAGTCTCACAGGCTCACTTACTTGCAAGGGGGGTATCCTTCAAGAACTCTCACATGAAGGAAACCAGGAAAGGCACCTTACAGACCTGTAGACTTGCAAGGAAGGTATCCCCCAAGAACTCTCGAATGAGGGAGACTGAGAAAATTACCTTAAAGACCCACAAACTTGCAAGGAAGGTATCCCCCAAGAACTCTCACATGAGGGAGACCAATTAAAGCACCTTACAGACCCACATACCTGCACGGAAGGTATCCCCCAAGAACTCTCACATGAGGGAAACCGAGTAAAGGGGACTCCACATAGTCAAATATGGCAACATGTTTACCCACAGATAGAACACATCAGAAAGCGTTCGTGCAAGCTAGTGAACAGAAAGTCACACAAACCATCGCTAAGTTGTAAGAATTTCAAAGGGGTCCCTTGGGAACCCTTCAAAAGGACGTGTTGGTTGTTTTTACTATAACAAGGTTTATCTTCTATTCTACCTATAGAACTTCCAATTCTAATCGAGGGAAGCTCAAAGGACCTGGATCAACTGATGAGGATTTTAAAAATAAACCTCCTACACTTCAGGCTCTGCAAAACCCAGGAGGGTGGTCCCTATACTATGTTTATAATCTCTGCACCGGACTTATAAAAAATCATTAACAATTAATAGATAATCCCATTTAATAGCTCAACATAATAGGATAATACTGAATTGAATTGGATTTTCATCAATAGTATCAACTACTTGGAGCATGAGATGATTACAACAATATTTCACAACCTAAGATAGTCATTTAATTCACAATTTGGTAGAAAGCTCTAAGAAAAGACAAACAGACATAGAACCTCACAAACACATATGACTTAGACCAGTGCCATATACCATTGGGGAGTCAAATTCACAAACATTTAAAATTCCATGATAGGTTCAAACACATAGCATATAAGATCTCTGACAAAAATTTCCTTAAAACATCATCAATTTATATCCTAACCCAATACTTCTTACCAAATCCCTTTATAAACATATCCATCTATAACTCCAATCAAGCATTTTAATTAATTCTTTGAATTAAAGCTAAAATAGAAGTCTTACACACCACAATAGTGAGATGAATGCAATAACCCTTGATTATATTGTTCGAAATTATGATATGCTTATACAAAGGAGAGACATGAGCTTGAAATGAATCATTATAACTCAAATGCTTGTACTGTTATGAAACATTAAACCTTCATAAACCCAAAACCCGACTACAAAATGACACAAAACCTAAATTGCATTTACACTGAAACAATCAGGCTTTACAACTTGCTCTACAACTATGCCTAGACATGACCTCAAAATATCTAACTTGCCAACCCTTATTTCTGGCCTTGAAATCCTTCTTATAGAGAATGAAAGAGAAAACAAGCATCGGGCCAGAAAATTACACGTCATCGGTCAATTGGATTGCTCTGTGACATTTCAAAAATATGATTACAAACATCGAGTTCTGGAGCATCTTCTTGTTAATTCCACTCATTAGGGAATAACCACTACATTGGCCAAAACTCAAAACCTACGCCAAAAATCCGCCATGGAGACAAAACCATAATTAGTTATAACCATAACCGCTGAGCTATTAGTTACCGAAAGTAGACACCGTTTTACTCCTCTTCAATTAAGTACTTGTCCACCCATTTCTGATACTCCTCATCCGTTGGCCAATCAAAATTCACCACCTCATTCACCTTAATATTGTAAGGTGTATATTTCACTGCAACCTGATTGGCTTCTCTTTCAAAAGAATCTAAGAATGTGCTAGTGTTAATTATTTTATCCATGCTACTCACCAACAAATCATAATCAGAATCATCACAAATCAATTTGACTTGTGCATTAATAACTTCTTCTACGCTTTCTTGCCACTAGTGCAATTTTTTAATGTTTCCCTATGCATCAATTATATCTGGTAGAAAAGTATCACTCTAGTCATCAAAACTCTTTACTAGATCCCTAATTCTTCTACTCAAATCATCAGGTAGGGCCTAGAATCCCTTCAATGATTTCACAAATATTTGAGTAGGCTTCAATGACCGAGGCCTATTATTTGCATCAAACCTAGAGGCCTTATATATAATATCTATATCATTGGCCCTAGGGATCCACTTTTCAGCCAAAGGAAAAACTATTTCCCAATCCCTATTGATTTTTTTTTATTCCATCCAAAAATAAAGAATATAAGGAATGTACAGATGGTAATCTACCATCAACCTTCTCATTTAGATGCCTCAAAACCGTGTCAACCACCTCATTTTGTTTGGCAATTGCACCATCCTCACTTGCCTTTAAGGTAGCCTGTAATTATGTGATCTTACTCAACATTTTATTCTTGGTGGGATCCATAGAATATTCAACTTCTTCTTCAACTGGCCCCGGTGTAGGACTGAGAGCAGGTGTCTGGATGGGGGATCCATGAGTAGAAATAATTTGAGCAGTAGGGGGGCTGATCCTGAAATAGGAGGTAATGCTCTGATATGAGGAGCACTGGAGGATTCTCCCACCTACCCATATATCAACCTATCTACTTCAGATTGCAGCTCAACATTCCTTCGTTGCTTCCTACTATATTCTCCAATTACTATGTTGTATTTCTCTATCAGACTCTTCTTTTCAGCCTCTTCCCTTTCAGCTATCTTTTGGGCCAATTTGGCCACATTTACTATCAGGCTTTTAGCTTCTGTTGTTGAATTTTCAGAAGCTCTCTTGATAATTAGCACTCCCCTTAATTTTGGGCTAATATCAGTTACATTTGGCTTTCTTCCCTAGGGTGTCAATGCCCATATGGCCATAGTTTCATACTCCTCATTGAAGGCAGAGTCTTAAAGAGCCGCCTTAACCTCTTCTTCACTGTTTTGTATAGGGTGCTTGGACTGTAGGATATCATTGAATGCTACAACATCAGCTATGTCCCATTCAAGCAAAATTAGGACACTAGCCTGAGTCACAAGTATCCTTCCTTCCTCAGGAGTGATGTTCTTGAATTCCTCCATTAGTTTGGCCTTGACATCATCATCATTCTTCTGCTCAAAGCTATCAGGTCTTGATTCTCTCCTTCTCTTGCACTTATCCTGGTATTCCTCCAATTTCATCCTCCAAATTAGTTGCAAGAATACAGGAGTCTTCACAAAGGCATCATCATCCAAGAATGCCTTACAAGCCTCCATCTTGGCATCTTGTACACATTTCCCCTTTATATCCATATCAAATAACACCAATTGTGTTGATCTAGGAGGGGAAGGGATACCAACCTACATGTCTTGACCAGTCACAATTACATCATCCATCAGAGCCTCTTATGTTTCCTCAAATTTTTTCCTCTTAGGGCTTGGCTCTGATGGTAGCACTGCAAGATCACTTCTTGGTGGTGAATCTAGATCCATAATAATTATCCCTCCAGGTGCTTTGATCCTTGGACTTGGCTGTGATGATGCTTGCATTATTTATTTTCCCTTCCTATCCCCCTCATCTTCATCACTGCTATCATTCCTCTTTCTCTTGTATAGAGGCTTGTCAATTGGGGGCTGATAAGTTGGTGTTGTTTCCTTAGGCCTCACCTTTGGTCTTTGAATGCCAAATTCCATTTCCAAATTGACCTTCTTGGTCATCAAGGTGCCCATGATCTCTTTAAAATTATCCAACAAGAAAGAAATTCTCTTGTGCAATGGAGTAAACTCCATTAATGGATCATATTTTGGATCCATTTTATGCAACATGGCCAGCAACTTCTCATAGTAAATCCATTTCTCTTTATTCAATTCATGCCTATTCAAATCAAACTCATTTCTGATTAGGTCTTCAGGAAAGTTGAATTCATGTATAAATCTGTCACCTTTAATTCATTACCTAAACAAGGCAAAGAATCCCTCAGGGTCATGCTACCTCCTAGATCCACTCTTCAAATGTTAGTCATAAAAAAACCTTCCAAAGTGGACCCATCCTCCCTTGGAAAAGACAAAATTTGAAACAACAGTATAATCAGGGAACAAAGTCCCTTTTCCTCTCCCTGGAAACCAAACACCCTTAGGACAGTGCTTATGGGGTACAAGATGATGTCACCCCAATTGTGGCATACCTTTAAATCAGGCTTCCTCACTTTTGGATGGAGGAAGTCATGCAAATCTTCAGGGACTCTTGGCACATTTACCACCAACCTATCTTTGAGTCTGGAGGAAAAGCAGTTATCAAACTACACAAAGCTAGCACCTCCCCTATTGTAAGACAAATCTACACTCCACACCTGTACTGGTAACCTTTCTCCATTCACCTCTTGCCTCAACTCCATCTTCTCTAAGAAGAAGTTGGCATCCTTGTACAAGAACATATGCATTAATAGGGAGTACCAAAATAAAGGAGTGTCAACATCCCCCACAAGAAACTTCAGCAAACCCTCATGTATCTTTTCTACAAGAAAAGATGCATAGTCATACACCATGGAGAAGTTGGGATGCTAAATTTGAGCCCCCATGAACATATATGCAATGGGAATCATTGTATTTGGGCTGAATCCCAAAATTTGGTACAATGAATAAAATGTTGCCAAAAAGTGATTGGCAAAACAAGTTAGCCTAAAAGGCTCCTAGTCACTTGGGCTGATATGAATCATTGAACTGCTTGACCTGGCTAGGTGAGGAGGAAACAACTTTAGCTTGAAAAGAGGCTTTGACCTCACATATTCCCACTTCATCTCCTCTAGATCAATTTGGACCAAGAATGAGCTAGACTCACTCAAATAAAAAACATGCTGAATTTCATCTGTACTTATTCTTAACAAAATCCCACCATCATTATCCCTAATTACCCTTGTAAGAGGGTCATAATGTGCTACCACTGCTCTGAGTAGGTCCATGTCAGGAAACACATTTGGCACTGCAAGTTTCCCCATGTCGTATCTCCAACCATTAGAAAAGGGGTGGGGTAGGTTTGTCTGTCCATACCGAAACCTAAACATTTCAAGACCCATCATTGGAACCCTAGCATCTTCCTAAACACTAGTCCCTCACCTAGGGTTCTTCCACTCATTAAAACCAAACTCCTCTTCCTCTCATTTGTTGATAACGGGAGTTGATCCAGAAAATCATCATATAAATTCCTTTGCAAATAATCAACATGGCCAAAATGCTTCTTTGGTGGTGCCATCTCAAACAACTAGGGCTTCCTTAAAATTCAAATTCTTGAACAAACTAGGGCTACCCAAAAAACGAAATTACAACACAACTGTGCAATTTCCAAAAATTCAAACAAACTAGTAACCCTACAACAATAATCAACAACCCCCTGACCAACACACTACAAACTTTCACAAAAATCACATTCAAATTAAACCAATGATACATAAGGTAACTCATGGGATTTCACGCCCTACAGAGAACCAAACTTTATCTTTGGCTCTGAACTGCTTCGAAAATAGTTGAATTCTTTTGTGGTGAAGATAGAATGAAATCAAATAATTTATGTTGATTGAAAATAGCTAGTAGATGTCTCATCCACCATTAAAGCTCATTTTCATGTTGCGCCAAAGATTCCAATCACATTTGATGTGAATTTAAACTTCAGCCGTCGATCTTTTGTTTTTGTCAGATCATCGAACGACCACCTTCAAAAGGCTGATGTAAACTCCATGTTAGCATCGAGGGCCCACCACAATATGCAGTGCCAAAGGAGTACACGTGGCGCCTGCCCATGATATGGGGATCACTAAACAACCTACATCTTTGGATCAAGCGATGGTGGGAAACTGTTGATTCCAACCATCGGCGATCGTGTTCACTCAAAGCAATCAACAACACCAAACATAACCATTGATCAACTTTTCATCAAGATTAAAACACCACCGTTGATCTCAAGCATGTGCATCTTGCAACTATTTTACTAACCCACTTTATAACGTATTAAATTCTGACACAAATATTAAACACTTTATTAATCCTTTTTCGGCATCGGCAGTTGAGACACGTGGCGTTCACCTGTGATTTTGCTATCAGTTGAAACCAAGTGGTGAGGCCATCACAAGATCACAAGGAACGACCATGATCAACCAGAGGACAATCAACAGTCATTAAAAAACATTCCCTACAAAAAAGATAATTATTGAAAGGGGGAAAGGGGACATCGCCTAGGCCAATGACAAACGATGGCTTAAAGTTGTTCTTAAAACACGGGGCATGAACCAACCTAGACTTAGGAAATAATAAAGTAAGGTGAAATATTTAACACAATTTATTAAAGGGGGCCAGCCTAGATGAGTCAATGGGACATAAGTATTTTAAAACCACCCTCAATAAGGTAACAATGAAATAGATCCAAACCAGGGTTTAAGATAGAACATTAGGATTTCATGAAGGCAAAAATAAAATCCCAACCCTAGGCTTCCTCTGAATAGCATGATAGACCACTAATGTGGCAAAAAATTAATGGAACTCAAAGAATGAAATTTGAGGCTCCATCAGGACGAAGGGTCCACTCAAGGGACACACTATTTGAAAGGTAAAGTCTAGTCAGGTTGCCCCCAAGATAGATGTAAGGATGCAAGGATGATCTAGTCAAGCTGCCCCCAGACTAGATGTCGAGGTGTGAAGCCGGTCTAGTCAGGCTGCCCCCAAGCTGAACACCATAGAAATTGTTAAGAGATTTTGAAGGGGTCCCTTGGACCCAGTGTGAAAAGTAGGGGTCCACTCAAGGGACACACTATTCAAAAGCTTAATGTCTTCCTTCTCGAATCGATTCATCATCAAGGAATCCTTTTGAAAGATGTTCACTTCATCAAGGAATTCAAAAGGAAGGAAATGCGCTCATGCAAGGGGAAGACTAAGACCGTTCGCACTTCAAAGGATGGTTTCCAAGTCCTTTCTTTATGAATCTATGATTAAGGAAACACGTTCCATTAGGGTTTCAAGTTGAGAATACAATTCTAACAAAGAAGTGTGTGAATGGTTCTTTGGGAAAATATTTGTTTGGCCAGAAATGTGTTTTCTAAAGACCAAGTAATGTAGAAGAGGCTTTGTCACACATGAAAGGGAGAACTCAAGAAAAAATGAGAGAAAGATAAAGAGAAAATTAAAGGAAAGTAGATCACACACAAAGGGAATAGGGGGATCTGGTTTCACGAGGTCACATCTGCCTTTATTTATATATATTAGGTAACCACGGTAAGAGGCGGAAGATCATCAATCCCGAAATAGATCAAGAAGAATGTATGAAAGACAAAGTAAAATAAAAATTGGGTCAACATGGAAGGAGGCCTAAATGATCCTGATGCTTTGCATCATCCCTAATTTACTGAAAGTGAATCATAAATATGGAATAATGATCACACATAAGAGGAAGGTTTACAACATAAATACCATGCCTATATCCATGCATCAACAGGGGTGATGAGGTTCATCCAAGCATATGTAGCACAATCATGAGGGATCACATGTCATGACACACAGACATATCTAATATAAAGATTAAGAAAAGGGTCTCCCCCTAACACTGGTCAACTAGGAGGTCATCAACTTCCCAGTCTAGATCATTGAAGGAGGAAGGATGACGAGCCTGCAATGGTGTAATGTTAAGGGGAGGAGCATTTGATCCTCCCACAACAAGGGCCAAAGCAGAGGGACCTGTAAGGTCTTTGTCGCTTAGCTCTTGTGGGTCTAGGGTAAACGACCTAGGGAAGATCATTTATAGGGTCAGAACTTCGTCCACCGAGTTAAAAATGCATTTAATGGGAGTGCCATGTTTCACCTCAGTGAACAGAGGAGTTCACACCTAAGGTTCACCGCTAGGCTTACCGAGGGACTCGGGAGTGGTGACAAACTCGGGGGAGACTAGGACCGGTTCTGTTACTAGGAAAAAACAAGTCAACTTAGGGCCACCTTTTGGGGAAGGTGGGCTCTTCTTACGTCCCCCATTGCTAGAGGGTCCACTCTCTACCTTCTTCTTCATCAGAGGAGGTGAAATCCCCATAGATAAAACAAGGAGGTTCGAGGGAGAAGAGGAAAGAACTGCAGTGGACACAACCAAAGTGTTTACCATGTCCATGAGCTTTGGGAAAGGAAGGACATCTAGGATAGAAGTCAACAAGGGCAGATTTTTCAAAGGAGCGATGAACAAGTGTACCTTTCTAGGCGCATGTGTGCTCACAGTGGGAGCTAGAAGAGACTCAGAGATAGGAGGGAAAGAGGAGGACACAACAAGAGATGTGGTCTTCTCCTCCTCCTTCTGTAAGGAGGCTTGCTCGACTAGGAGATCTTTTCACTGAAGGTTACGTTCGTGCGCAAGGTGGTTTCTACGACTCTTCAGACCAAAAGCCAGGGTTTGTGAAGGGACAAAAGGATCTTGGTCAACCATGGGAGTTTCCTCCATGGTAGTTTCATGTGAAAAGATAGAATCTTGAATGGGAGAAGGAGGGATAAGTTCAAAAATAGTGGGAGGAGTTAACTCTAATGCCTTGGCAATGAGCCTCTTTCCATTTACTATTTTAGGAACAAGAATAGTAGGAGGCCTTGAAGGCCAAGATAGTGAGGGA